>CM076571.1:676617857-676764489 GCA_034641835.2 Pinus albicaulis | reverse complement strand
TATACACTAGGAACCAACTCTAGAAGAGGAATAAATGAGTCCAACCATATCGTGTAATGCATTTTCAGGAATTACTACTGCTCAAACTCTCAAGATAGAAGGACATATCAAGAAGAAAAAGGTCACAGTTTTGATTGATTTGGGTAGTACCCATAATTTTATTCATTGTAAGGTAGTCAAGGAATTGAATTGTTTCCTATACCCAGCACCAAAATGTCAAGGGATGGTTCCAAATGGAGGAACTATAAATTGCTTTGGAAAATGCCATAATATCAAGCTAACCATGGGGGAATATGTATTGAATAGTCTGATGCTTTGCATTCCTATGGGAGGTTCTGATGTTGTACTAGGAGTAAAATGGTTATAATCTTTGGGGATGGTAGCTTTTAATTTTCAAGAACTTTTCTTGCAATTTTTTTCAGAAGGAAAGGAATTTGAATTATGGGGTATCGCAGGGAAGCTGGGAAAGATAATAAGCTCTAATTTCATGAAAAAGCTTCTGAATAAAGAACAACGAGGCGTAATTGCACAATTATGCTCACTATAAGTTCCAACATCAAAATCATCTATTTCTGCAGATCTCCAAAAAGCCTTGGACAATCATTCCAAGGTGTTTGAAACTCCCAAAGGACTCCCACCTATTCGTGATCATGATCATGCTATTCACTTGATTCCAAGAAGTGTTCCTCCAAACAATAGGCCTTATAGATATCCTTATGTCCAACAGAGCGAAATTGAATGTATGATTGCATAAATGTTAGACGCTAGTAGAATTCAACTTATTCAAAGCTCTTTCTCTACTCCAGTAGTATTGGTGCACAATAAGGATGGATCATGGCACATGTGTTCGGATTATAGGGAGCTGAGTAAGTTCACCATTAAAGATAAATTTTCTTGTGATTGATGAATTATTGGATGAATTACATGGAGCAGTTTATTTTACCAAGTTGGATCTTCATTCAAGATATCATCAAATTAGAATGAAGACTGAAGATATTACGAAAACAACATTTCAAACTCATGAGGGTCATTATGAATTTTTGGTCATGCCTTTTGGCCTTACCAATGCACCTTCTACATTTCAAGGGTTGATGAATTCCATTTTCAAACCCTTCCTTAGAAAATTTGTGCTAGTACTTTTTGATAATATACTAATCTACAACAAGTCTTGGAAGGATCATGTTTAACATGTTGAAAGGGTGATCAAACTATTGGAGAAGAAACAATTATATGCAAAATCATCCAATTTTTTCTTTGGAGTACAAGAGGTGGAATATGTAGGTCATATTGTATCTCACAAGGGTGTTAAGGTATACCCTAACAAATTTAAAGCCATTAAGGAATGGAAAGTCCCAACAACCATAAAGCAATTGTGAGGATTTCTTGGTTTAATAGGGTATTATCGCAATTCTGTTAAGAATTATGGGAGAATAGCAGCACCTCTAACAACATTATTGAATAAATATGCATTTTCATGGACTCCTGAAGAAACTAAGGCCTTTGAACATATTAAAGAGGCAATGTGCCTAGCACCGGTCTTAGCTACGCCAGACTTCACAAAAACCTTTATTGTGGAATGTAATGCCCCAAGAAATGGAATTGGTGTTGTTTAAATGCAATAAGGAAGACCCATTTCTTTTGAAAGTTGTCCAATTAAAGGAAAGTATTTACGAAAAGCTATTTATGAGAAGGAAATGTTAGCAATACTACATGCACTAAAGAAATGGCGACCTTACCTAATCGGAAGACACTTCAAGGTAAAAAATGATCATGATATTCTTTAAAACGTTTTGGAACAAAGACTATATTCAGAAGAGAAGAAAAAATGAGTCACAAAGATGTTGGGTTATGACTTTGAAATAATCTACAAAAAATGGAAGCTAATTTTTGTTGCAGATGCACTCTCAAGAAAGAATGAAGAGGTGGAATCATTCCTTTGTGCCATTTCTATTATCCAACTAGATTGGATAACCAAAGCAAGGGATGAATGGAAGAGGGATGAATAAGTGTGGACACTCATTCAAAAGTTGTAGCAAGATCCTAGTACATATGATACATTTATTTGTAAAAATGATTCCTCATGATACAAAGATCGCTTATATCTTTGTAATAATTCCCAACTAAAACAAAATATTCTTTTGGAATTGCACACTTCTCCTTTAGGATGACACTTAGGATTTTTAAGAAATTACCATAGGGTGAAGAAATAATTTTTTTGGGATGGCCTTAAATTTTATATTCAAAATTTTGTGGCGGAACATTTGTTTTTCCAGGAAAATAAATTTGAGACAATTAAGATCCCGGGTCTTCTACAACCTTTATCCATTCCAATTCAACATTGGGAGAGATTTCAATGGATTTTATCACAGGTTTACCTAAGTCCGAAGGAAAGAGTGTCATCATGGTGATAGTTGATAGACTTACCAAGTATGTACACTTTTGTGCATTATCTCATCCATTTAAAGCAAGTACAGTTGCTATTACATTTATGGACACAATTCAAAAGCTACATGGAAACCCAAAGGTCATTGTGAGCGACAGAGATCCCATTTTTAGTGGAAATTTTTGGACGGAGTTATTTTCTTGTTTGGGTACTCAATTAGCTCATAGCTCATCTTATCATCCTCACTCCGATGGTCAAAATGAGACAATGAATAGATTTTTGGAACGACATCTTCGTTGTTTTGTATCTGATAAACAAACACAATGGATCAAGTGGTTACCTCTCGTTGAATGGTGGTATAACACTTCCTTCCATACTGCAGGAAATCCAGGAAGCTCCGTTATCCAGGAAGCTTCGTTGAATGGTGGTATAACACTTCCTTCCATACTGCAGGAGGCCTCCTGAAACATCTTTCCTAATCCTAGTTGGAAAGTGATCACCTAAACTAGGTGGGGACCACACATGTGATTTTTGTCGAAAAATCTATTTTTAGACTATGTCTATTTTTAGACATACGGAGCATGATTCGGGGATTCCAGTTGAAGATTCTTGAAGTATGCGACATGTTGGTAAAAATAGATGAGACTCATATTTTTAGGTCACAGGCTATTTTTAGACTGCCTCTCCTAAAAATATGGAAGTCGAATATTATTAGCTCTTAATAATATTTGGACTATAAACATTATCTTATTCTCTTGCAGCACTTCAGTTTGAGCTACGGATGTGGAACATGCAGCTGACAAAAGGAAATACGCTTTTCCTAGGGTTTAAGTGAAGCTATTGCATGAAGACTTCAGTTAGAACTCATGTGACAGAGTTTGGTGGAGTTGATTGAGGAAGTTAGTGGAGTTGTATTCAGTTTAACTAAGTTAAACATAGTTGAGCTTTTTGTATCCAAGTTAACTAATAGATACAATTAGTGAGAGTGTTGTGAATTAATTATTAATTAATTCACTAATTATAAACTCATAAATCAACTAAAGAATACATCAGTTAACTTCAGTGCATGGACAGTTTCAGTGGAGACCAGTGCAGAAATAGGTGAAAGAGCAAGTTAACTATCAGTTGTGACTATACTGTTGCTATTTGCAACACACAGATAGGTGGAGTAATCAATGAGGATTGAGCAGTTCAATCCAGGTGGTTTATCTATATAAAGAGACCATCCCATAGCATTGAAACACGCAATTGAGGTTGGCTATCAAGTGGCGAAAGGTTGGAGCATGAGTTTTGCTAGATCTAGCTTGATAGTGTGTAGCAAGGGAGGTAGTGCATGAGAGCTTGCAAAGAGATTTGTACTATGATTGTTACATGATCTCCATGACATTTATAATATAAAGATAGTTGGAGGTTTTCAGCTTTAAGCTTTCCCATGAAATACTATGTTCATATGTGTGAATTTTTATGGCTTTAATGTGTGCATGCAATTGATTTTATTTCCGCATGTGATGATCAATGGTAGAAGAGATTCTGTATTATGCATGAAGCTAAAATAGTGTGTGATCAGGAGAATCTCGGTGGATAACATATCAGTTATTCAAATTTTTACATGGTATCGAAGCGATATTGATCATTGGAGCAATTGAAAAGCATTGAAGTGGTTTAGTTTGAGGATAAACTCAAGAAACATAAAGATGGAGAAAGCCGGAAATATACATGCATATTCTATATAATTTTCTACATGGAATGAGAGCGAGAATTTTTGGGTGCGCGAGTTTGTAGGGAATATCTGAAAATTTTTGGTGAACTATTTTCAGAAACAAATAGCATATTTGGATTCCTTGCGAAAAAACACCCAAATTGAAAAAAAGAATCGGTCGAATCGGAGCTCGGATGAGGGAGATATCATCGATTTAAAATCATCTCTTTTGTTAGAAAATTTTGCGATGGCGGGACAATTGCAATGTGCGCGAGCCAAGAATCTACATGCACTGAGGTAAAAGATGCATGAAAAGCTTTGAGGAGCAAAGCAGAGGTTAGTGACTTGGTGGTTGAGAGGGAGCCTCTCAACATGCAGCGTGAGGACAAGTCAAGAAGGTTGGGATTCTGGCAAAGAATCTCTACAGACTTGGAGTAGATGGGATGTCTACGGAGCTTCCTGCTGATGGGAAGTGCATGAAAGGCATGCAACTGATGCTTGAGAGGGAGAAAGTTTTGCATGTAGGTATTGAAGTAGATGGGATGTCTACGGAGCTTCCTGCTGATGGGAAGTGCAAGGAAGACATGCAACTGAAGCTTGAGAGGGAGCAAGTGTTGCATGCAAGCGAGAAAGACATGCAACTGAAGCTTGAGAGGGAGCGGGTTTTGCATGCAGGTGATAGTGAACCTCGGAGTGTGGAGCAGCCACAAGAGGATCATGGAGTGGAAGAGACCACTCATGCAGAGAAATTTCGTGCCAGACAGGCAGAGGGAGTGCATGCAGCTATACCACCAGGTGTGAGGTGGGGCGACATGCATGATTAATCCCATGAGGAGATTTCTGGGCAGATTCATGAGATGGTGTGGATCTCATGGATTGAACCTGGCTACGAGGTGCCCACAACACAGCAGTAGCAAGATCAGTTGGAGTGATGCAGGCAGATCAAAGTGACAGTGTCGAATACTGGAGCGCGGATCAGAGTTGACAGCAAGTGCAAGAGTGCATGGGTGCAAGAGTTCAACAACGCAGTGGTTCCTGATGACATGTGCAGTTGGCCAAGCAGAAGTCGAAGACTTTGATGATAGATGCTAGATGCATCAAGACTGATTGAGTTGTTTGGAGCCTATTCAGTTTCAGAGGAGTTGCAGAGCAGATGCATGAGTTTGCATGGCGTATGCAAAGGGTGCATGGCACATGCATGGAGTTGCATGGTGCATGCATGAGTTTGCATGGCGCATGCAAAGAGTGCATGGCGAATGCATGGAGTTGCATGTCGCATGCATGGAGTTGCATGGCGCTTGTGAAGGTTGCAGGGCGAATGCATGGAGTTGCATGTCGCATGCAAAGACAGCCCTTTCTTGTTGAGAGGGAGTGTTGAAGATGGCAACAAGAAACAGTGAAGGAGGCATCCTGAAACATCTTTCCTGATCCTAGTTGGAAAGTGATCACCTAAACTAGGTGGGGGACCACACAGGTGATTTTTGTCGCAAAGTCTATTTTAGACATATGGATCATGATCTATAAGTTGCGAGATGCTATTTATGGATGGTTGGTCATGTTGGTAAAAATAGATGGACCTCTATTTTTAGACATATGGGTGGTTTCTATTTTTAGACTGCCAGGCTAAAAATAGATATGTCGAATATTATTAGCTCTTAATAATATTTGGACTCTAAACATTATCTTATTCTCTTGAAGCACTTCAGTTTGATGCCTGGATGTGGCACATGCAGCTGACAGAAGGAAATTAGCTTTTCCTAGGGTTTAAGTGAAGATATTGCATGATGACTTCAGTTAGAACTCATGTGATAGAGTTTGGTGGAGTTGATTGAGGAAGTTAGTGGAGTTGTATTCAGTTTAACTAATTTAAACATAGTTGAGCTTTTTGTATCCAAGTTAACTAATAGATACAATTAGTGAGAGTGTTGTGAATTAATTATTAATTAATTCACTAATTATAAACTCATAAATCAACTAAAGAATACATCAGTTAACTTCAGTGCATGGACAATTTCAGTGGAGACCAGTGCAGAAATAGGTGAAAGAGCAAGTTAACTATCAGTTGTGACTATACTGTTGCTATTTGCAACACACAGATAGGTGGAGTAATCAATGAGGATTGTGCAGTTCAATCCAGGTGGTTTATCTATATAAAGAGACCATCCCATAGCTTGAAAATGCAATTCAGGTTGGCTATCAAGTGGCTAAAGGTTGGAGCATGAGTTTTGCTAGATCTAGCTTGATAGTGTGTAGCATGGGAGGTAGTGCATGAGAGCTTGCAAAGAGCTTTGTACTATGATTGTTACATGATCTCCATGACATGTATAATATACAGATAGTTGGGGGTTTTCAGCTTAAGCTTTCCCATGAAAAACTGTGTTCATATGTGTGAATTTTTATGGCTTTAATGTGTGCATGCAATTGATTTTATTTCCGCATGTGATGATCAATGGTAGAAGAGATTCTGTATTATGCATGAAGCTAAAATAGTGTGTGATCGGGAGAATCTCGGTGGATAACATATCAGTTATTCAAATTTCTACAAAAATGACCCCATTTATGGCACTTTATGGATATCATCCACCATCCATCACATCATCTTTAAGAGAAAATTCTAAGGTTCAAGCAGTGGAAGATCACATTGAGCATCAACAAGAAGTTCTCCAACTCTTAAAGGATCACCTAAAATTTGCACAAAATCGAATGAAACAATAGGCAAATGAACATTGTAGCAAGAGAAGTTTTGATGTAGGAGACTGGGTATTTTTAGGGCTACAACCATACAAACAAATGTCCCTCAAGCAAGCTAATAAGGATAATAAATTATTGCCAAAGTACTATGTTCCTTACAAGGCGTTGCAAAAGATTGGTACAATGGCATACAAATTTGAGCTCCCTACTTCTTCGCGAGTGCATCCACTTTTCCATGTTTCATGCTTAAAGAAGGTTATAGGTGAAAATCTTCCGGTTCTAACAATATTTCCAGAACTTGATGACGAAGGAAAAATCATATTGGAACCTGAAGTGGTCACGGAAACAAGAACTTGACAACTAGGAAATCGATCAATTTCCGAGTAACTCATTAAGTGGAAGAACTTACCCACTGAAGATTCTACATGGGAGGATGAGAGTTTTATACAGAAGCAATGAGAGCTACTCAAGCATTGAGGACAACACTTTTTTTAAGGAGAGGGGCATGTTAGGTCCCTATGTTACTATTTTAGCCCCTTATTGTTATTAGTGTAGCCCCTTTATTGTTATTATTGTACCCCTGTAACCCCAATATTATTATTATTGTGCCCTTACATTCTTATTGTTAGGTCAGCTAGGATTATATTGTGAGCCCATTGATCCCTATATATAGACGGAGGTTTTGGTCATTTGTATCATTGACGAATTGTTCATTTATGTAATGTATTGGATGTTGCCCCCTCTAAGTGGCTAATTTCTAAGGCGTTGATCTCTCTTTTCTTCTATTTCTGGAGCTGGTTTCATAACATTGAACTTCCTTATTTAATTCCTTTAAATTAACCACTTTTCATATCTTATACTTAGGAGATATTTGAATTGTGGCTAATTCATTTAATTATGGTGTCTTCAAGTATTTTATAGCAATACCTACTCTAGATTTTGGATATCTTGTGCTCCTTAGTCTCTTAGAGATAATATTGTACTAGAACACCTTTCCATTACTACCATATCCAAAAACTAACACTCCCACTTAGCGAGGAAGGTGTTCTCCACTATACCCATCCACTCCCTGAAGTAGAAAATATTTTACCTCCCTAAGGCCTTCGTGAGTATATCATCTACTTGTTTGTCTATGGGAACATGTTGTAGCCAACCTAATCCACACTACTAGCGTTTGACAGCCATGATACCTCTTGTGAATCCATTCCTTCACATATTCTAGTTAATCTCACTCCATGTCACTGGAAATCACTACGAAGAAAACACTCCAACACTAATTGTCTATAATGCTACTACACATACTTTGATAGCACATTATTTATGCCCTTACATTGAAGTGTGTTCGGTTGGAACTACACCTTGCACTCTCTAACTTGGCTCATTCACACTACCTTCCTCCTCCTCTCTATTGTCGTTATCAATGTAACTATTTGTACTGATCTATTAAATCACTGCAACTACCTCTTGAGTCCCTTACTATGTATTATTGGCTCCATGATATCTCTCGAGATATGAATTCTCCTTAGTTACCTTTCCATCCTCCGAGTACTTCGATGCTATGGCATCTTGTAGCATAAGCATTGGTCCTACTAAGGAATTCCATATGCAACAAATGGATCTGATCTACTCATTTTCCCTCCATTTCTAGATCTATATAAAATTGTTTCCCCTTCCTCGAACCCTACCTTATCTCGTATAATGGAGTATCATACTTCTTCTACAGTTGACGATAATGGTACCAAAAAAATTAAGTCATCCTCCAATCTAGCAGAAAAATCATCAATATATATTGAATGTATTGTTTGTTTCCCTTTCTTTTCGTTCTTCCTCTTTGGACATTGGCTAATGCAGTGACCAAGATAACCAAGTTTGAATAACCCAACCTTCAATAAGACCTTCTTCTCATTTTCTTCCTTTTATTCTTTTCCCTGGTTGGGAACCTTCTTCACTTTTCCCTTCCCTCAAAGATTGACACTTTTTATTCTCCTTCTCTACCTTCGAACACTTTCCACCAGCACTAGTACTACCATCAATGATACAAATCCTCAAATCTTCTTAAGTGAATTCACCCCATAGGCATTCCCAATTTGATAGCTTATCCCATCTAGCAATCACTTGAAAAAAGTTCCTCCATGACTTAGTAACTTCATTTCTAGTTGTGTGCACTAGCTCGTCCTCTATTAGTTTCTCACTAGCTATTGCATGTTAATCTTTGATACCTTTAATTATAGTGAGATAAGATATTATTCCCTCACCCTTTTTTATCTTGACCATCCTCATATTCTCCTTCGGTATCATCTTTTGACTATTAGAGGGATCCTAGTACAACATGATGATGACATCCCACATCTCCTTTGTAGTTCCCTTCTCTACAATGCATAGGAAAATATGATCCAATACTCATTCTAGGAAAACCTCTTCGCCTTGCCCATGTATTTCCTATAATCATGTAAAAAGACAAGATATGCTTGTATAACAACAATTTTTATCACAAATACCTTCATATCATGCTCATATAAAATGAATACCATCTGGAACTTTTAGATGCCAAACTTAGAGGCCCCATCAAACTTGTCTAAATATTTTTATCTTGTTGTGACCATCTTCTCTTAAAATTGTGAAACTCAAATGAATTCGAGACTAATTACTTGGAAAATTACCTTCTCCTTCTGGAAAATTAACTTGGGCTTCTCTCTACAACTTTCCCTCACCTCTCGGTTGGATAGTTTTACACTAGGTAACTCACACTTTTTTTTGAAATCACTTCCCAAACTCACTTCCTGGAACGTCACCCCTAACAAAGGTGTCGATTAAACATGAACTATTACCTGAAAAAGAGAACTCTAGTAAAAGAAATAAAAAAACATTGAAAAACATTTCCCGAAAGAAAATATTGTTATTCTGGAATAACCATTTTGGTGGGTTCAATTTTCAACATTTCTAAAAAATGGAGGTAAAAACCAATTTTCTTGGTGCAAAAAAACACCTTGAAAAAAAAAAGTGTTGATGTTGGAATAACATCGCCAATTTTTTTGGTGGAAAAAACACCCTAAAACTAAAAAGTGTTGATGCAGGAATAACGTCGCCAAATTTTTATGTAAAAAAAACCCTGAAAATGAAAATTTTTGATGCCAGACTACCGTCGCCAATTTTTTTGTGGAAAAAAGACCCTGAAAATGGAAAGTGTTGATGCTAGAATAACATCACCAATTTTTTTGCGCAAAAAGGACTGTGAAAATGAAAAGTGTTGATGTTGGAATAACTTCATTTTTTGGGGTAAATTTTCAAATATTTTAATAATGACGTTAAAGGTAATATATCATGACTATGAAAAATATTGAAATTTCAACGATAGACATGAAATTAAAGATGAAATATCAAAAGTACTAAAATTCCAACGATTTAGGCATGGTATTAAAGATAAAATATCTTTTCTTTGGAAAGTCTTAAAATTCCAAGGATCACATTAAAGATAAAATATCACCTCTATGAAAATCCTTAAAATTTGAACAATTTTCGTCCATGGTGTTAATATTATTTTAAAAACTTATTACCATTTAATTTATATTAATTTATTTTTATTTTACATTTATCATGTTAGAGGAAATTTCAGCCTAAAAGTGCCCATAAAATTTTCATGTATTTTCAATTTCATAATATGTAAAGCAATAAAAATCCTTTATATTTAAAAATAGGTACATGTAGATATCTTGGAGGGAAAAGAAGAAAAAATACTTTTTCTAATTGTATTTTTGGCTTGTCTCCTTATAGGTTTACTCAAATTTTGAGTCTAGACACCCATTCGATGTGTAATTAAATTCCACATATAATGAGTACTTATTATGCATACTTTTGAGAAGACCCACATTGATAAAAATCATAGATACATTAAAAAATCGTGTTTAACAATTTTTTTTAATCTATTTGTGATTTTTATCAATGTTGATCTTCTAAAAAGTATGCATAATAGGTACTCGTTAGATGTGGAATTTGATTTTGCATCCAACGAGTGTCTACATTTCAAATTTGACTAAACCAATAGGAGATAAAGCCAAAATACAATTAAAAAAAAATAGTTTTCCTCTTTTCCCTCCAAAATTCATAACTATTTTTTTATTATTTTAACTATTATTTTATTAATTTTCCTTAGGAGACCATTTGTAGGCACAAATTTCCTCTAATGCAAATTAATAAAAATTTATTAAATAATTTTTTTTTTCTATAATGTAATGAAATCACTAGATACAAAACACTTTAGTTATGATGAATAAACAAATCTACAAAATTATTTTGATCTAGCTAAAATAGCAACCCAAAGCTCCCTTTGATCTTTGCCTTAGGACTAATCGATTCTTCATAGTAATATTTGAGGATCTTCAGGAAAGGAAAAAAATTATGGACAATGGCCCTTATTTCACAAATAGTGTCTACCTATTCATTTGGCACTCAGAACCTTGCTATAATCCTAGCAAGGAATAGTTCCTTGCTGCCCTAATATGGGTTCATCTCTACTCTCTCCCAAAGGATTTCGAGGATTTGGATATCCCTGAGCTCAAATGTAATTATACAGTAAACGTTGTACAAGTATTTGAAATCACATGACATAAATGATTTGTGTCCTACACCCACTTCTATGTGTACATAAATATCTCCCAGCCCCTCCCAGAATTTGTAGAGATTGAATATTAATATGAGATCTGGTCCCAGCCATTGGACTATGAACATGTGTCATTTAAATGTTGTGTATGTCACAAACACGTCTGCCTCTTTCGGTATTGTTCACAAAAAGCACTATCTCTAGCCACGACTCCCAGTGCAGATGGATTCTAGGAGGTCTAGTGTCATCGTCCCCCTTTGGATAAATTGCCCCATCGAGAGGGTGGAAAAATCCTTTGCATGCTACCACCAACCACCCTTATTAATCCCAACGCATGAATTAAGGGTGTTCAACCTCGACCTCATAGCATCCATCTCTCAACCCTCAGAGCAATCATTTTTCCATCCTCACGGAGTTGCTAGAGTCGATGGAGATAGAGCACGTACAAAACCCACGTACAACCCTTCAGGCCCGTAAAACAATGGAATTGTAATAGAATCTGGAAGCTAAAAAGACTTAATATTTGAGAAAATAGAACTCCCTGGAAGCTAAATCACATAGCAAGGAGATATTCCATGTCTTTTCTCAAGTTCACCAAGTGCTAGAACAAGATGAGACATTGGAAAAACATCACTTGGATGAGAGAGTCTTGGTAGATTTTCTTCAAAGTTGGGCGAAGGATGTAATAATGGACATACCACCAAATCAGGTAGATCAGTTCCATAAAATCTTAAAAGAATGTGAGAAATGAATTGTTGTGGCATAACTCCAAAATAAACTCGTGTTTCTACCACGAGACGAATATCACCCATCCCAGTAGCCAGATCTCACCTTTGGCTCCAATAAAATGGGCCGAAGATGAATGTGGGAACTGATACAAGAAGAAATGGAAATATTTGTGAACTCAGGGCAAACAAATGTCTTGACAAAATATTACCAACAATCTCTCCCTCCCCCTTCTAAATGAAGTTGATTTGATGGAATATTAGAGGCCTCAACTCCAAAGGGAAGTTGTGATACCTCAGGAAAAAAATTCAAAGAGAAAAGCTTGATATAATTGTCCTATAGGAAACATTGCAAGAAATTTCCAGCAGGAGTTGGCCTTTGACAAAATTCACAACATTGGATGCAAGAGGAAGTGTGGTAGTACTGGATAACCTCTAGGACCCCATATTAATTTCATTTTTCAAGTGCGTAACAAGCCCCCACACTCTTTCAGGTCCATTTCAATGTTTGCGATTAGTGGAGAAGGTTTGGAAAATAAGGGTCTATGGACCCATAGTGCCTATCCAAAAATCTTGTTTCTCATACTATTTGAAGAACCTTACGGATATAGTGGAGGATCAAAACTAGATAGTGCTTGGGGATTTCAATCTCATCAAGGAGCTTAGCGAAAAAAAGGGAGAACTCCAAAGTTTAGATCAGATTTCAGTGGCCTTCAAGGAAACCATCGAATATTTGAAGCTCGAAGTCCTTGAATTCATAAATTGTTCTTTCATTTAGAATAAACAAAGAGGTGGTCTAACCAAGATCACCTCAAAGTTTGATTGCTTACTTCTCTCAGCGAATATTCTACTTCAGCATTTTTTTTCTAGGCGGAGATCATTCCATGCATGGGTTTAGATCATTGGAGGATCTTCCTGGAGATATATCTACGTATGGACCCTCGGAATAGGTCGTTTCGCTTCAATTCCTTTTGGCTAGAAAAGCCAAACATGTTGCCCAAAATGGAAGAGTTGTGGTAGAGTTATAGGTTCAAGGGTCGAAACATGATGGAAACCTTCCAACTTAATATTAAATAACTTAAAAGAAGACTAAAGGAATGGAAAATAACTGAGTTTGGTAACATTCATCGATGGAAGCGTCACCTTGTGGAGGAAATGAGCTCTCTTTAGCAACAAATTATTGTAGATGGGCACTCTGAGGCCCACATAGCTTAGGAGGGGCAGCTCCTGGTGGAGTTAGAGCAAAGAAGGAAGCACGAGGAAATTATATGGAAGCAAAAATCACAAGTCCAATAGCTTAAGGGAGGATAGAGAAACACAAAATTCTTCCATTGAATGTTTGCATAACACCTCCACCATAATCGCATCTTGTATTTCAATTCCCCCGATGGGAAACAGTTGATGAAGCATGAGGAAATCTCAGAGGCTTTGAATGATCATTTTTAATCCCTCCTCACAGAGTTTCATGTGGACAGGAGGGATTCCATCTCTCAAATTTAGTAGCCTATTTCATACTTAATCTTAGATGAGAAAAATGTAGCCCTCATGCAAGAAGTCCCCTAGAAGAAGTTGAAGAGGTGGTGTGGGCTCTCCCACCCATCAAGCCACCTGTTCCTCATGACTTACTTATGATTTCTTCATGGTCGGCTTGAAACTTCTCGAAGAGGAGATCCTGGAGCTTATAGAATAATCTCAATGATCCCAATGGCTATGGGTTGGGCCGAATGCAACTTTCCTTGCACTCATTCCAAAAAAAGGCACTTCTTTGGAGCCTATTGGGTTCATGCCCATAACTCTATGTTATGTAATTTATAAAATGATCTCAGGTATCCTGGCTTGACGGCTCAAACCTCTACTCCAAGGTATCATTGGCTCATAGCAGACTGTGTACGTGGAAGGAAGGTAGATCATGGATGGAATCCTGGCCACCCACGAGATGGTGCACTCCATACATCCTCCAGAGTCCTAGGTATGATAATCAAAATTGATCTTTTTAAACCTTATGTCATTCAAAATTGGGTTTTTTTGCTATCAATCTTGGATTCCTTTTCATTTTCTCCAGCTTGGATCTGGGAGATCAAATCCTTAATATCTACTCCATTATACTCGATCCTTGTGAACAGAAACCTATCTCACTGCTTGAGGGGTTCCCGAGGCCTCAAATACGGTGACCCCATCTCCCTATTCTTATTCATTATTGTGGCTTAAGGGTTGGGTCGGTTCATCAATCCTTCTTCAAGATCTTAGGCCACCTTTGGAATCCACCTCTCCCAGTTAGCCCCTCAGGCAACCCACCAAGACTTTGTGGATGAAAATATGTTATTCAAGAAGGCACCATTGAAAGGAGTCAAGAAGTTTGGAAATTTTTTTGACATCTTCTAGTTGGCTTTTGGCACCTTCATATATAGTGAGAAGTTGGATGTCTTTTTCTTAAACACTCACCCACAAGTTCAAGATCACCTACCCAGAACACTGGGATTTAGAATCAAAAAGCATCCCAACACCTATCTTGGATTCCTCATGGTGCCTAAATCACTAATGACGTCCATATGGAAGGAAATTCTCTCTCATTTAGAGAGGAAATTTTCCAGCAAGGCCTTTCGAGCTTTGAACTAAGCCGAAATATTGGTGGAGCTAAAGGCAGTCCTCCAACCGATACCACTTTACTAGCTATCGGCTGTCTCAATCCCTAGTAGAACTTACCAAGAATTGAAAGCTAAGTTTCACTTCTTTCTATGGTCAGGGACCCAGATTGGCCATAAAAGGGCCCTAGTGGCCTGGGAGAAATTATGTAAACCGAAGATCCAGGGAGTATTGGGGATCAAAGTTTTGAAAGTTCCATCTCATATCCTCAGTGCAAAGGTGTGGTGGCGGTGGATTAAAGGTGGGCGAAAGCTATGGAAAAATTTATGGTAAACTAAATACAGAGTTTAGGGTTGGAAAAACCCCCTTCACCTTTACCTTGACCTCGTGCTAGGCTCCTCGATTTGGAACAAAGGCAAGGCTCAACGAGATTTTATCGAACATAATGACTTCTCAGAAATTTGGAATGGAAGTGTAGCTAACTTCTAGACTGACTGTTGCATGCAATTTCCCACACTTGATCAAAACCCAGAGTTTTTAAGTCTTCAACCATTTAACTCATAGCTCGGTACTACCAAGGTGCAAGACTTGTGGAGAGACCCTCCGTTTGATTGGAAATGGTGAGAATAAGAACCTCCTGAAAACATGCCTCCTCATGACCCTCCTCTAAATTGGGAGTCCGTTTATCTAATTCTCTGCCAATGATGAATCTTGAACAATGGGGAACCTGATAGATTAATATGGGGGTTTCAACAACAAGTCAGGTTTACTCTGAAGGAGGCATACTAATTTAAATCATCAGTGGAAGACGTAGATTTAGACCCTCTATGGAAATGGATTTGGTGTTCTCTCCTATGGCCAAAAGTTTTATTCTCCTTATGGATGGTCGGCCATGGTAACCTTCTCAAGTGGGATAAAATCTCGAAGAAGGGATTTTGTGCCCGCCTGACTGTCCTCTATGTCACAAGGCGGAGGAAACAATTGACCATATGCTGAAATTTTCACGAAGACTCTGGAAGTATAGAAATAATGCACTGAGGTTTTCAGACTCTCTGAAAAATCTATAAATAGTCTTCAGGATTCATTGGACACATGGAGATGGAATCTATTAAAAAATCCAATCGTCAGCCATTGTTGGTGCCTGCCACAAGGATTTGCCTTTTGGAACATCTAGAAAGGTAGGAATATGGTAGATTTCAATTCCAAATAATTTCTCCCATCAAGGCTTGACATACCTCTCTTCGAAATTTGAAGGAAACAGTATTTAGAAATTTCTATTTTTTTTAGCTCTCTGTATCACAAGGAAAACCCCTCGAGGCATAAGAGGACTGGAAGGCAGAAGGGCCAGAAATTTCTATTTTTTTAGCTCTATGTATCACAAGGGAAACCCCTCGAGGCCCCACTCGTCAATGGGCGCCTCTTCATGTCTCCTCAAAATTCATTAGAGGAAATTTCAGCCTACAAGTGGGCTCTTAAGGAAAAGTAATAAAATAATAATTAAAATAATAAAATAAGAGTTATGAATTTTGGAGGGAAAACAAAATCTACATTTTTAATTTTATTTTTAGCTTATCTCCTTATAGGTTTACTCAAATTTAAAGTTTAGACACTCATTAGATGTGGAATTAAATTATACATCCAGCATGTACCCATTATGAATACTTTTGAGAGGATTCACATTGATAAAAATTGTAGATACATTAAAAAATGTGTTAAGGACATTTTTTTATGTATCTATAATTGTTTTTAGGGTGGGTCTTCTCAAAAGTATTCATAATGGGTACTCGTTGGACGTGGAATTTAATTCCACATCTAATGAGCATCTAAACTTGAAATTTGAGTAAACCTATAAAAAATAAAATTAAAAAAAAAGTAGTTTTTTTTCTTTTCCTTCCAAAATGTTTACATGTACCTATTTTTAAATTTTAAAAAAATTGATTGGTTTACATATTATGACATGGAAATTACATGAAATTTTCATGGGCACTTTTAAGCTGAAATTTCCTCTAATGGTTTACCCATCCACCAAAAGGTTTTTCTAAACTTAATTTTGATGGGGATTCAAAGGGGAACCCGGGAATAGTTGGTTGCAGTTGTATTGTTCAGAATGACAGGGGGGAATAGATAATATTCTATGGTATGTCCTTTGGCCACACCACCAATAAGGTGGTTGGGTATTTGGCTTTGGAACGCGGCTTGCACGCAATAGATATTATGGGCATCAAGAAGCTATAGCTAACAAGAGACTCCAATATTGCTATATCCATGCTCCAACATCTCATCAATGGTTCCTCCCTATCAAAGGTAGTGAAAAGTTCGTGTTTGGAACTAATAGGGGAGTGCATACTCCCGAAACTTTCATCCTTCAATTATGTGATAAAGGAGCATGATAAAGGAGCATGTTAACTCAGAAGATAATAAAGCAGAAGATAAACTAACAAATTGGGTATGAGAGTTTGTGGGCCGGGAAATCACCCAAGCCTGGCCTACCTTCATCCAAAACAATTTTTTGGTGGACTTGTGAAGAATTTTGGTGGAGGAGGAGTCTCCCCAGACGAGGGTACGATTGGGGAAACATGTGGAAGCCAGCTTCCATGTGTGAACACAAGTGGATATGTTGTGTAGGATGGGTCTCCCAGTCCCTTCACAATTATGCATGCAAAGGAAGTGGTACGATAGTAGAAAATGATGAAATTAGTGACCAGGTGACTAAAAATATTAGTCACTGCAATTATTTCAAGTGAATTACTACTAAATTTGAGCAATTTCAAGTGACCGAACTAAAAATGACTAACTTACATGACTAATTTAGTCTTGGAATAAAATATAAGACTAGAGAATAAGTGACCAAAATAAAAGTGATTAACTGAAATGACTAATTTAGTCTGTGACTAAAATATATGGCTACATAATAGGTGACAAAATTAATAATGATTAATGTAAATAACTACTATAGTCCAGAAATAAAAATATCACCAAATAATAAGTACGAGAAGAATATGAATTATTCATTTATATTAGTAAATTTTAATTGTGTCACTTCATTAAAAAACTTAGTCACCACAACTTTCCCAAGTTAAATACTACAAAATATGAGCAATCTTAAGTGACCCAACTCAAAACAACTAACATAAATGACTAATCTAGTCACGGGTTAAAATATACCACAAGCTAATAAGTAATACAATTAAAAATGAATAATGTGAATGACTAATATAAGCTAAACTATGAATAACTTATAATAGGTTATTTTTGAGCTACCTACAACTAATTGAAGTTTATTAATAACAGTATTCCCAAAAAAATAATGGGCTACCTATGACTATTTGAGTTTGTTAATAATATTATTCATAAACATAGGTATATTCACATTATGTGTAAACCATATGTCATTTTTCCCTCTTTATATTAATATACTTACTTAGGGAGGTATTTTATACTCTCACGTGATGTATCGTGAAGATATTTTTCAAAATAATATCTTTTACATTTTTTATTGATACTATCCACCCACAATTATCACTCTCTAAACCTTTAACAACCTTAGATATATAACCTATATATCAAGTGACATCCACTCAAATGAAAAAAAAACCTTGAATAACAATATAAAATACCATCACAATTGAAAAAATGTTAAAATCTGATATTGAATTACTCTAAAATGTAAAATCAACCCATTAAAATTTAACTTCCCGCTAACAACTGACAAATTGTTAAAATCTAATGTTTGGATATATTATAAAACTCTAAAATAGGCCCATCAAAATTAATTTCCCAGGAAATCTAAAATTACCATGTTCACTTAAGATATCATCATAAGAAAAATCACTCCCTCAAAATACCAATCTCCAGAGTCGGAGCCTCAAATTTGCACAAGGCCAAGATATTTACATTTTCAACGATCAAGATCCCCTTCCAAGGGATTTGATCTCGATCAGCTTAATGGCATATTTTCCTTCAAAGGCTACTTGAAATCCACATAAAATGCTTCACATTGGCCCATACATGTCCTCCCTTAGATTCCATTGAAGGTCAATAATTTCTATTCAGATTACCTATTTCAAAGTTGGTTGTGTGCTAGTTTAGTTAATTTAGATATGAAACACAAATGAATTTTGGTATAATGTGGATTGCAGCAATAATGTGTCTCTTGGGGACTTCATAACTTGTTATTTGGAACCCAACAATCCAATTGTTTTGAGCAATGATGCATTGGTCAACTCGCTTGCAATAAAGAAGTAGGATAGAGGCTATCTATGTGAATTTACTAGAGATATGAAAATTTCTATATCTCTTGTAGAAATGAAGCTCAAATACTACTTTGTCTATGTTTATTATGTAAAAAAAGAGTGCCCCCTGTATCTATTCGACTTTAAATTTGGAGACAAACTTCTAGTCCTATCATCGGATTTTGAAGTGCTTCTTCATTTTCGAGAAGATATATTTTCATTACTCTGGAAGGAGAGACCATATTAAATGTGGTTGATTGTAGGTCTAGCTAGATCAGGGTATTGCTTTCTTATTAGCCCAAATAGCACTTCTACATTAAACTTAGTCATAAAGGGATCCAAGAAATGCATACTATTTCCTCCATATGTGATCCCTCCAGTCATTTATCCTAGCATATATGGTGCTGAGATTGTGTCTCCAGTGTCGATAATAAATCGGTTCATTAATTTCTATCGAAAAACTAAGCACCAAAAGAAGAGGCCCATTGAATTAATGTGCAGGGCTGGGGAGGTGAATTTTGTGCCTAATGGATGGTGGAATTTAGTTATCAATCTGGAGGATTCCATCACCATAACACAAATCTATATTAGCAGGATAAATTTGTTGAATTTTCTGGATTTCCTCAGCAGGCCCAATTCAAAGGATCTAGTGTCTAAGACAACCAATCGAGTCAATTTTTATGAAAAATTTAGGGAATCATATGAGAATCTTAATATGGGTACCATTGAAGCACTAAAACACAAAGAGGAAGAAAAGAAAGCACAAAATAAGTTTGCATCCTTTTGGGGGTGTGTTACTGATGAAAAAGTGGGAGAGTTTAAATTTGGATTTTGAATTGAGACTTACTAAAGCTACATTTTTCTTGCAAGATGCAACATCTGTTGGAAATTTGTTTTTAGTTTTCTATGTTGTCTATGAGGGAGGGAGTTTTCTTGATTGGACTTCAAGTTACATCTCCAAACGAGAACACATAACATCAAAATTTAAGATTTTTTTGATGATATGTGTTGCATTGACCATTCTATCCTCCATATTTTACTGCAAGTCAATCACTCAAGTCAATCAACCTTGTGCAATGAGTGTTCCAATGGAAAATAATCCTAATGCCAATTTGCATATAATAATATGTTAATTTTAACTCTATTAGAGGTCAGAGCTCACAATAATTTAATAGTTATACTCTTAATTTAAGAGCATACCATTTACAAAGTCATGAATAATAGCCAAAATTGGTGGCGGAGGGGTTTCATGAGCAAGATGACCACCTTTTCTAGAAAACACTGTCTATTTACCTATTTTTATGAGCATTATAAAGGGTTACATTTTCATGATATTATTTTTCTCTTCTTTTGGTTAAGGACTTCAACAAGTTTAAAGAATTGTATGAATGATGTTGGATGGCATATTTTGCCACTAATAATGGGAAAAATATTGGCTATGTGTTATAGTCTTTCCATGACTAAGCATGCGTAGGGGGGTAAGAAGGGGGGCGATAGCCCCCCCTTTACGATGGGTGCAAGGGGTCCAGGGCAGCGCCCTAGCAAAAAAATTTTGGTCCTTAATTTCTAGTGGGTAGTCCGCGCCCATGGTTTTGTGCATGGTTTTGCACATGGTTTTGGGGTACGATGGTTTTCGGCCCTTGGTATTTTTGTAGATCTGGTCAAGGGAACTACGGTTATGTTCTAATCTAGGGTTAATGGATTAGGGTTCATGTATTCTTCAGCATGTATATATATGTGTTGTAACACTAAAAGGAATATAATGAAAAATCAAGTTGGTCGTCCCGATTTGGGATCCAGGGGAAAATCTCTGTCTGGTTATTCCAATAGGTAGCAATAAAACTACCTTGAATTTTGATGACATTGTCTCAGCCTTGTTGTTGGAGGAAATGAGACGGAGAAATATGGAGGGCCAAAATGGAGATGCCTTATCTGTACAAGGAAGGTCCCAAAACAGAAACAAGAATAATGTTTCGAGTGGGTGATCTAAATCTCCTGGAAATTTTGTAAAGGTCTGCTGGAAATGCGGAAAGTAAGGGCACTACAAAAATGACTGCAGATCTAAAGCTCCTGAAAAAGGAAAGGGATCTGATGATGCTCCTTGTGCAGAGGAAAAAACCACCTCGGATGAAGATGGGGATGTGTATTTGGCTTCTTCTTCAAATATAAATGTAGATCATGAGTCATGGTTTATTGACTCGAGTGCATCCTTTCACTTCACTCCCCATAGGGAGTGGTTCTGCAAGTATGAGAAATATGATGGCGGCGATGTCTTCTTAGGTGATGATAGGAAGGCCAGAATCATCAGACGTGGAAAATTCAAGTTGAAGCTGCAAGGTGGAAGGATTAGAACACTTCTTGGTGTTCTGCACATTCCTGCATTGGCCAGAAATCTGATTTCTGTAAGCAAGATGGATGATGCAGGTGTAAAAACAATGTTCGAGACAGATACTTGCAAGATGGTTCGGGGAGCACTAGTATTAATGTGGGGAGTTTGGATTGGAACTCTGTACAAGCTTTAGGGTAGCACTGTTATTGATGGGTGCAACAGTTCTGTGGTTCTTGAAAGTGGAGCAAAAAGCCTAGCGGTCTCTGGAGAAAAGACCATGCTATGACATCAAAGGCTTGGACATATTGGAGAGAAGTGACTTCGGATATTGCATGGAAATGGTATGGTAGAAGGTATGTCTAATTTCTCTCTCAGTTTCTATTTCTGTGAATATTTTGTATATGGGAAGCAAAATTGGGTGAGTTTTCCTTCCGGTGCTAAGAGGGCGAACAAGATATTAAAGCTTGTGCACAATGATGTGTTTGAACATGTGTCAGCTCCATCACTAGGAAAGTCTGTGTACTATGTTTCATTCATAGATGACTTCTCAAGGAATACATGGATATATTTATTAAGGAATAAATTTGAAGTCTTTGACAGATTTAAAGAATTTACAGCTTTGGTGGAAAACCAGACAGAGAAGAAGATAAAGGTGCTAAGGATAGATAATGGTGGAGAGTTTTGCAAGAAGGAATTTGAAGAGTTCGCAAGTGTGGTATAGCACGACATAATACTAATCCATAAACACCTCGGCAAAATGGAGTTGCATAAATAATGAACATAACTGCGATGGAAAGAGCGAGAAGCTTTCTTAGTGAGTCTTAGTTTTTAGGACATGAATTAAGGTAGGGTAGTGGAAGCGCATGCTATGCGGATAATAGATCACAGCCTTCATATTTGTTGGAGGATAAGACTCCACATGAAATTGTAATTTGGGGTAAAAAAACCCTCTCTTTCACATCTAAGGGTATTTGGATGTGATGCGTATGTACATGTTCCAAAGGAGAAAAGGACCAAGTTGGATAATAAATCTAAAAGGTGCATCTTTATTGGGTATAAGGATGGTTTAAAGGGTTACAATATTTGGAACCGAGAAACAAGGAAGGTTTTGTACAATCGAGATGTGGTGTTTAGAGAGGTGAAAGATGTTGTTAAACATGAGGTCCTACCAGAGGAACCTAAGAAGATAGAGTTTGAACTAAAGGAGGATTAATCATACTCTACAACAGAAGAATATTCAGAAGAGGAAGAACCACAAACTCCATCTATGAGAAGATCGGTTTGGGAAAGAAGGCAACCAGAAAGGTATAGTCCGTCTGCTTTCTATTCAGGTTTTTCCTTAACTATAACTGATGATGATCCCAGAACTGTCAGGGAGGCAGTAGATTCAGAGGATGGAAAACTCTGAAAGGAGGCCATGGTTGATGAAATGGCATCCTTGCACAAAAATGAGGCATGGGATCTGGTGGAGTTGCCGGCTGGAAGGAAGCCCATCGGGAGCAAATGGGTGTTTAAAAAGAAGATGAATGTAGAATGCAAGGTGGAGAAATACAAAGCTCGGTTGGTAGCAAAAGGTTATTCCCAGGTGCCGGGAATTGATTTTGGTGATATTTTTTCTCCTGTTGCCAAAGTTACTTCTATTAGATTACTTTTATCTGTTGTTGTTGCATTTGATTTTGAGATAGAACAGATGGATGTGAAGATAGCATTTCTTCACGGGGATCTAGAAGAGGAGATCTACATGAAGCAACCTGAAGGCTTTATGGTGAAGGGTAAGAAATAACTGGTATGCAAGTTGAAGAAGTCTCTGTATGGGTTAAAACAGTCACCAAGGATGTGGTATCAGAAATTTGATACCTATATACGGGGACTTGGCTTCACGAGAAGCAAGGAGGATCACTGTGTTTATTTTAAATTAATTGGTGACCGTGTTATTTATTTGGTCTTGTATGTGGATGATATGTTGTTGATTGGAAATGACAAAGAAATTATCCAAGATTTGAAGACCCAACTGTTCTCCAAATTCGACATGAAGGATCTTGGTGTTGTAAACTATATTTTGGGCATGGAAATTAAGAGATATTGGGCAAAGAGGAAGCTCTGGTTAAACCAGAGGAAGTATGTCAAGACTATATTGCAGAGGTTCAATATGCAAGATAGTAAACCGATGAATGTTCCTATTCCTGTAGGTGTAAAGCTATCTGCTGAACAGTGTCCCAGGACACAAGAAGAATAGGAGGATATGTCCCGTGTTCCATATGCAAGTGTAGTGGGTAGCCTGATGTATGCAATGGTCTGTACTAGACTAGACATTACACACGCAGTGGGAGTATTCAGCAGGTTTATGTCAAACCCAGGGAAGGAGCATTGGATAGCAGTGAAGCGGGTTTTCAGATATTTATGTGGCACTAGTGATTATGGCTTGTGCTACCAGAGAAGACCAGGATTGGAAAGAATGTTGGAAATTCATGGTTTTGTTGATGCAGAATGGGCTGGAGATCTGGACCAAAGAAGATCTACAAGTGGATATGTGTTTAGCCTATCTGGAGGCGCAATCAGTTGGATAAGTAAAAGACAGTCTGTAGTGACTCTTTCAACTACAAAGGTAGAAGACATAGCAACCACTCATGCAAGCAAGGAAGCAGTTTGGTTGTAGAGATTGTGTTCAAGTATGGGGTTGGTACAACAAGATATAAGGATAGACTGTGATAGCTAAAGTGAAATTTTCTTGGCTAAGAACCCTGCTTATCATTCAAAGACAAAGCACATTGATGTTCGATATCACTTTGTTAGAGATATGGTTGAGGCTAAAAGGGTGTTGCTGGTAAAGGTGGACACTTTGAAGAATTTTTTAGATGCATTGACGAAGTTTGTGAGCACTCAGAAGTTCTCTTGGTGTAGAGAAATAATGGGTGTTGAGGAATTGGGCCAATGACTAAGCTCTCCTATGGCCCCTTGCGGAAAGAAAACAACAAGTGGGAGAATGTTTGGTATGTGTTATATTCTTTTCATGACTAAGCACGCACGGGGGGGTAAGAGGGGGGGCGATATCCCCCCCTTTGCGTTGGGCGCAAGGGGTCCGGGGCAGCGTACCGACGGAAATTTTTTGGTCCTTAATTTCTGATGGGTAGTCCGTGCCCATGGTTTTGTGCATGGTTTTGCACATGGTTTTGGGGTACGATGGTTTTCGGCCCCTGGTATTTTTGTAGATCTGATCAAGGGAACCATGGTTATGTTCTAATCCAGGGTTAATGGATTAAGGTTCATGTATGCTTCGGCATGTATATATATATGTTGTAACACGGAAAGGAATATAATGAAAAATCAAGCTGGTCATCCCGATTTGGGATCCAAGGGAAAATATTTGTGTTTATCTGTTTTATGTTTTATGCTCTCACTATTGTTTATTTTCTATTATAATATTCATGTGTAGATAATTTCTGTTCAGGGTTAAAACCTACAAAAACCAGGCAATACATTTAAATTCAGCAACAAAAGTCAATTAATTTGATGCACAAAATAAAATAAAATAAAATAAAAATGCAATAGGTTGTGACTTTAGCAGCACTTGAGATTTAATAGCATCTACTGGCACTCTATAGGAAGGAGAGTTTTCTTTATTTCAGTTTATACTAGGTTCGTTCACGTTCTCTAATCCTTACTGTTACACAACATTTTTTCACTGTCCCTACAATCCCCCGTCCCGCACATTGGAAGGATTTTCCCGAGACCTGTGAGCAGTGACATAACCTGAAACAACTTTAATGGCATCCCCCTTGACAAGGAAAATCATTCCCTTGAAGAAATTTTCCTTTGAAAAACCATAAAAAAAGATCTTTTGGCCATGGCGTGACTAGCCAGTTCAGCCCTCATGCCAATGGCGGAAATCCACCATAGAGGGTGCACCAACTGGTGCTCTGTCTTAGTGTCTCACTCGTGCCAAGCTTAATAAGGGATGTTTTTAAAAAACAAATGGCGGAAGTTTGATTCCAAAGAACTCCTAAACGAGTCACAAAAATGAGTTTGGTGGTTTGGCTTTGGATCTCCATGTATGGGAGGTGGGTTTCCACCTATCATGGAAGCTTCCTTAGAGATAGGGCCAATCCCATGATTGTAGGGATCCAAACTCCTCTTCCCCCATCTATATAAGCTTTCCTTTTTCGTTAGCAAGCTAAGAGCTGAACTTGTAGCAAGGAGACTATAGCCAAACAAATTTTGAGAGCCAAGCCGAAGAGAGAGAGATTTGTCCCATTTCTGACAGGCTTCATTGAGACGTGCTCCGCTGTCAGCCTCGCCGAAGGAAGATCAAGCGTCAGAGCTTTGGGTTGTATCTTTCATTTTTTATTTTAATGATAAGCGACTTTGATTATGGTTTCATTCATGTGTCTATTTCTTAATGCAATGAATTACATCCTCTATGACTGATTTATAGTTACGGACTTTACATTTTATGTTGCATACCATTGTATCCCTTGCATGTGTGCAGGTGTTTGGACATGTCAAGAGGATGGAAAGTGATATGCCAAAGTGGAGGACGGGAAGTGTCATCCTTTCTTCAATGACTACTACGTAGGATCTGAAGTAGGCAATTCGTTATGTTTTTTTCGTTTTGTAACTAGAGGCCTGCGTTACTGCATGACCTGATTGTTGCTAGACCTAATCGGGGCTAGTGGGGATCGCCTCTGTCCGCAGAGGGGATTGACCTCTCCAACAAACTGGCGACTCCGCTAGAGAATTAGTTGGAGTTAGTCTTGTCTCTTTCGATTTTTTTTTGCTTTTGTTTGATTTACTTTCTCTTCTGGTTTGCCTCCTTTTGTTGTAAAACCCTTGTTTCAACCCCCCAGAAGACCTGATCCACTCTCTGTCTACTCTTTTTTCATCCTTCGCACAGTAAAATAAATTGGCATGGTTTATAGCCTAACAGTCATGCCAACTGGAACTTGTTGGTAGTTATGCCCCCGCGTCAACTCTATTTTGGTGCAGAATACAACCAAACAGTCGCGCCAACCCTGTTTGGTGTTAGGATTTGCTTGCTTTTTAGTCCTTTAAGTTCAATTTTTGGTTTTGGTTTCATTTTTCTGACTGTTTGAGTGCCTTTAAGTCTTTGTTGACTGTCTATGACCCTTATCCTCTGGCTATTTTCCCTTTACCATTAGCTTTGCATTCTAGCCCTAGGGTTTCTAGGTGCTATAGTGTGATAAGCCTCCCGTGGGAGTTTTTGGTCCTTGTTTTTCCAGTCAATTTTGTTTTCTCTTCCTTGAATTCGTTCTGTTGGTTTCCATTGTATCATTGCGTTAGTTGAGTGATTTTTTTTTCATTCAAGTTTCTCTTTGTCTCATTTCGAGCCTAGATTACACGGTTTTTATGAGTCTTTTTGAGATTCTTCTTCGATTTTAGGGATTTCTCCGTCATTTTGAGTTCTGATTGTGTGTTTTTGCATTAAGTGAAGTTGTTCGTTTCGACTCTCTCACTGTCATTTCTTGAATTGGTTTCTTCATTAGTTTTTTCATTTCGTTTGGTGCATTTTCTCTAAAAAATTGAAAAAATACAAAAACAAATCTCTTTTCTTTTTGATTAGTTAGTGAGAATTGAAAGCTTTTCCGCATTATTAGTGTTATATAACTCTAAGAGAAAAGTTTTTAGTTTCATTAGCGTGCATTAGAGATATTAATGGATGTTTTCTGATCATTTTGTTGTTGTTTGAAAATCTCTCAACCTTCCCATAGTTAGCTCTTCATCGAGCAAAGTGATACATTGTGGCATGTAGTGTGCATTTAGAGGATTTTTGAGATACAACATTCGATGGGGTCTAAAATTGAAACATAATTTAAATATCAACTCTAAAATTTATTCAATTTACATTAAGGAAACATTAAAACATTAAAGAAATATCTAGAGGTATAGGCTAGTGACGTGTTCCGGTGTCATTAAACCTAGTAGCCGTCGTTCGCCTTTTGGCTTTAAACAACACTAGTACGGACTTATGCTCCCTGTACCCTCGTGTATATAAAGGGAGACCCCACTAGGTTGCTATCCTTTATCCGTAGGAAGCTGAGTCTGCCGCCTTATACCCGTGATACACTTGACACAACATTGGGGGAGATTACCTGCATGTACATCAAGTCCGTGGTTGATTTCCCTTTCACTTTTTAACCAAGGTGTATATGGCAGTTCACAGATATCTGGTACACCAATCTGCCTAGATTACCATAGCAGTAATTTCGATCTTTTCTGACTCATTAAATTTGAAAATATCATCAAGCGCTTGTCCTTTCATGCTTGTTTCCAAACTGAAAGAGATAGAGTCATCTTTTACTCGTTTCTTAACTCTTAAAATATGAAATGGTAGAGTTTTGTTTCAATGTTTTAAAAATTAACTGTCAACGAAATATTCCTAGTTAAAGTTAGTTTCCTTAGGGTGTTGTTTTGGACTGTTTCTGATGCCAACTTTTCCAGAGTTCACCAACCAAGGAATCCCCTCTGATGGGAATCCTGGTCATTTTCCTCCTTTTGGGAATGTTGGTGCTCCTTATATGGCAACATTTTAGCTTCCTAGGTTAACTGTTGGGTTGCCTGTTTGGTTGTTTTCAACCTCTGTAGTCCCGAATGTCCTAGCTACTAGTCAATCTATTCCATCCACCGTACCATCCACTCCTCCGCCTGAGAAACATGATGTTGACTCCAAGGTGGACCTCTCCCATTCCTCACCTATTTCTGCATCGTCCTCTTCTACTTCGCCTGGTGAAAGTCTAGATTCTAGTAACCAGGTGGCTAAGAAGAAGAAGAAGAAGACAAAGAAGAAGAAGTCCGATAAGGTGGAGGCTAAGGCTGCAGCTACTACTTCTAAAACATCTCCTCTTGATGAAACTTCCAACCCTCCATGGAAATTCAAGTTCCCTTGCATGTTTTGTCAGGGAAACCATCTTCTTCAAGATTTACCTGGCATTCCCAAGGTGCTCGAAGTATGGTCCAATAGTCGTTTGTCATTGCCTTTGGCTTCTGGGAGTCAAGTTGGGGGCACGTCTTCAGCTAGTGCTGGTAAAGCTCCTAAGAAGCAGGGCAAGATTACCAATCCCATAAGTTGTGTGAAGGGCACCATCCCATTCACCTTTGTCTGTCTATGGAAGAAGCCAAAAGCGTTTTGGAAAACTTGAATATTTCTACACTGTGCCTTCCGGTTGGTTACAAACAGCTTTCTTTGAGTCCTCCACTAGTTGATTCAACAATTGGTCAAGATTCATCCTTGGTCAATCCCGCTCCCCCAAAAAATCACCATCATGAATCCATCCCTGACCAACCATTGGTTGTGGGATCAGTTGAGCTGGCCCCGTCTAGAGTACACCAGGTCTTTTCCATTGAGAGTGGATCTCAAAACCCTCATGTTCTTCTGGTTTCTTCTGATTATTTGGACATGGAGAAATATTCTCTTGTCCCTATACCTCAAGAAGCTTCTCCTCCGCTTCCCGTGATGGAGATCTTGGAGGATACCCCTCCCGCCTTTGAGATGGAGGTCAGGAAGGATGCTCCTTCTTCTATCATAACACTAGGGGAAGACCATCTCGGTTCGATGGTAGCCCCTCCAAGTAGTTTGGTCGCTTCCTTTGATTGGAGTCAATTTCTAGGATACTGCCTTTCATCTTATGTGCCTTTTGAGATAACATTATAGACCTTTTAATCTAGTCGTACCAGCACCATTATAGATGAAGGCACATCTGTTGGTATTTTATCCTTAACTACTTGGCAAGATTTCGGTTTGCCACCTCTTGTGCCTGTTACGCAGAATCTGTTGGCTTTTAATAGAGGAACTAGTCAACCGTTAGGGATCCTTCCAAGGTTACATGTTACTTTGGGAGGTAAAACAATCCATATGGATGTAATGGTTGTTCCAAGCCCCTTGGATTTGGCGCGATTACACCTATGCCATGGGGGCGCTTTTCTCCTCCCTTTTTCATGTGGTCTGTTTTCCACATGAAGGACAGATCGTGACCATTGATCAACTTTCATTCTTTCGTCCTGATGTGGCAGCTAGCCCGCCATCATCCCTTCCTATTTTTTATCCACCTGTTGTATCTGCCCCACCACAGGTCAACTATGTGGCTACCTACCTTGTGCCTGTACTCAGTGACGATTCCATCATGCATAGTGTGCTGGGGGCATTGGGTCTAGACTCCAAGATGTTTTCCTTCCATCGGACGGGAAACTCCTGGAAGCCATGACTTCTTATTCATTATGATGAGTTGTCACTAGAGCATGGTTTGTGTGCCTATTTCAAGCTCCTTAAAAAATGAAACTAGGTTCCTAGAGCATAGTTCATTTTCTTGTGTCAAGCTCCTTAAAAAATGAAACAAGCTCTTCAGAGCAGAGTTCATTTTCTTGTGTCAAGCTCGTTAAAAAATGAAACAAGGTGTTCCAAGGATAGTTTGTCTTCTGTATCAATCTCGTTAAAAAATGAAACAAGGTCATCTGAGGATATTTCTTTTAATGTTTCAACCTCGTTAAAACAATGAAACACTTTCCTATTCAATTTGAATCTTTGATTAGATCTCGTAAAATCCCAGTCGAGTCTTTCACTTGATCTCGTGACTTGAACCTTCACTCCATCTGCTGTTCATATGGATTAAAGCTTGGGGGGGCATGTACCTTGAATTAAGTCACCATGCTGGGGGCATGCTTACTTTTTCAAGCATAGTTTGTTTCCATTTCAAGCTTGTGTAAAAATGAAACCAACTTCAAGCATACTTTCCTGATTTCAAGCTTGTGTAAAAATGAAACCTTTCCCATTTTACCTCTTGTGATTGCCATTTTATCAGCCTATTTTTTCCAGATGAGCCTTGGTTTTCTCACTCCATCGTCACTATCTTCTTGGCCGATCATATTCCTTCACTTGGTTGTTTTACCGATTCCTGAGGAACCACTGCGATGAGTGGTCTTCTTAGCCAGCCTCTTAACCTTTTCTTATTATGAGTAGTTCCACTATTACCGAAACCAGTTCCTACCCATTATACCACTCGTTCCTCCAGGAGGATTCAAGTTTCGGCTCTTTTTTGACTTCCTAAAATTGAAAATATTGCTGAGACGCTTGTCATTTTGAACTCGTTAAATGGCTGCGAAGCAACATCTACCCAGTATACATTTACCCCTTTTTCAGGCTGGGATAGATTATTTACGAAAAAGGAATACCCTAGCCTATCACGACTAGGAGGTTTTCTCAGACATAGTTTTCTACCTTTTCAAATCTGAGGAATATCTACGAAAAGGGACTATTGGAGTTTACTTTTCCACTGTCTTTTCAAACTCTCTAAACATAAAAAGATGCTGAGTTCTTCCTTTGTCAGACTCGTTAAAACCTGATGAAATCGGACTCTGTCGTAATGGCAATACTCAAGTTCCTCCTTCCTAGGGCTCGTTAAATGTACTAAGTTTGATTTTTTCGAAGGACAAACTTATATCGCAAGCATATGCTATCCCGTTCAAGATTTTTTCCAAAAATAATTGGGGTACTCGCCAGAAATAGTGGGGAAAAATGGAACTAGTATCATCGTCATGTCGGTAGTATGTAGCTCTTGAACATGGCACTTGTCTGCATTTGTGTTGGGTTGGGGACAACTCATCATGTTTTCACTTGCCTCCATGGGTTTGGGTAATCCTTTTTAACCGCTCATATGCTCTTTGCCTCGTCATCATGACCTCAGATCCTTTGATGTCAAATACTGCCAAATCTAGTGTCGTGCCACCGATATTTTCAAGAGAAGTTGGCCTATGTAGTTCTCAACCTCCCTCTGATTCTCTACTGATCCTAATTCACAAACATTATGTTCCTCTGTATCATGTCGATGATGTGGAAAACATTATGGCCCACCTTCGATCAAGGTCACTTCCTGTCGACTTCAGCTCATTATCCAGGAAGCTGATCTAGAGACTCCCTTCAAGTACCTTGGAGATTGCATGCCTCAATGGAAGGTTCTTCACATTCGACACAAGGTTTTCATTATTGGCCTTCGAATGAATGATTCTACGGGTGTTCGACGCCAGCTCACTGTTCACATTCCGTGGATTGTACCTATAGTACCTTGAGGGCCATCCTCATTATTTGTGGTACCTCTCACATCTGTTAATGACTTTCATTATTGGCTGGTAACCAGACGATGTTCTTGCATGTTTGAATTCAGCTCACATATTCACATGCTTGAGCTTGTACTCTGTTCAGGTCGAGATGGAGCGCAAGACCCTGGGTTTTGTCTGATGAAATCTAGGCTGCGGGTTTTATGGATTATCATGATTGGTTACATGACTCATTTGATTGGATGGTTATGACCATACCTGAGTCTACTTGTTGATCCTACTTTACTGGATGGCCGCATCCATACCTTGGATCCTTATTATTGTACACTCTATTATGGATGGTTGCGCCCATACCACATATCATGTATTTGGGATATCAGTTGTACTTTTACGCAGGTTTCCCGATGGCATTGTTTTCAGTTGGGCACGTTCTCATAAATCATTTCACCCCTACCTCTCTCTCGGGCCTCATGTTTTAGGGGGAATCTGTTACACAAAAATTTTTCATCGTCCCTGCAATCCCTCGTCCCGCACATTGGAGGGCTTTTCTTGTGACCTAAGAGCATTGAAATAACCTGAAACCACTTTCATGGCATCCCCCTTGACAACAATAATCATTCCCTTGAAGAAATTTTCCTCTGAAAAACCATAAAAACAGATCTTTTGGCCTTGGTGTGACTAGCCAGTTCAGCCCTCACGCCAATCAGGGAAATCCACCATAGAGGGCACACAAACTAGCGCTCTATCTCACTGTCTCACTCACACCAATCTTAATAAGGGATCTTTTTTAAAAATAAATGGCGGAAGTTTGATTCCAAAAAAATCGTGAACGAGTCACCAAAATGAGTTGGGTGGTTTGGCTCCGAATCTCCATGTATGGGAGGTGGTTTTCCACCTATCATGGAAGCTTCCTTAGAGATAGGGCCAATCCCATGATTGTAGGGATCCCAACTTCTCTTCCCCCATCTATATAAGCTTTCCTTTTTCCTTAGCAGGTTAAGAGTTGAACTTGTATCAAGAAGACTATAGCGAGACAGCTTTTGAGAGCCAATCCGAAGGGAGAGAGCTTTGTCCCATTTCCGACAGGCTTCATTGAAACGTGCTCCGTTGTCAGCCCCGCCGAAGGATGATCAAGCGTTAGAGCTTTGGGTTGTATCTTTCCTTTTTTATTTTAATGATAAGCGACTTTGATTATTATTTCATTCATGTGTCTATTTCTTGATGCAATGAATTACATCGTCTCTGACTGATGTATGGTTACAGACTTTATATTTTATGTTGCATACCATTGTATCCTTTGCATGTGTGCAGGTGTTCGGATGTGTCAAGCGGAAGGATCGTGATCTGCCAAAGCGGAGGATGGGAAGTGTCATCCTTTATTCAACGACTACTACGTAGGATCTGAGTTAGGCAATTCATTATGTTTTTTTCGTTTTGTAACTAGAAACCTGCGTCACTACGTGACCTGATTGTTGCTAGACCCAATTTGGGCTAGTAGGGATCGCCTCTGTCTGCAGAGGCGATTTACCTCTCCAACACTTAGTTTGGATCTCGCTCCCTAACCAGTATTTATTAGTGTATTTCCTTATCTAGCCGCAACCAATGTTTTTTCTTAGGCCACAAGCTTAATACAATAAACTCGCCTTTCCATGGGATCAATATGAGCATATCATAGGAATCTAGATAATTTCTCTGAGAAACCCCCTAATGGGTATGCTCAATCCAATAAAATGAAGAATTTGGTTGTCAACAAATCATGTTGTGTAATTATGGATATTAATTCAGTCATTGTTTCAACTTACACTTCTTGCCCCAGTATGAATTCAGATCACCATAAGGATATGAGTGCCTCCCTTGGAAGTTGTGTGAATGAAACCTTATTCGGTTACAAAAGAGGGCATCTAAATTTTGTAGTGCATGAACATCTGAGGCGCATCCCTGTGATGCTTCTAGAACTTGCAACTCTCACAACTTCTACGGTAAATGAAATGACTTCTGGGTTGGTGAGAATAGCTTGGGAATGTGAGAGAACAATAAACAGATAAAATTTACTTTAGGAACCTAGATGGAGCATGTATTGCAATGGGCGTAAGATCGGCTATGTTATGAGGAGAAGTTGGTATGAGTGTAAACATAAATATATTGGATAGATAAATTGAATATGTAGTGTTCCTTTAGATGGATCTAAATTGATCAGATCAATTTAGTATTTTTCCAACCAATCAATTTATTAATGAGTGGTTGTGACTAATGTCAACCTAAGAAGCACCATGTGATACACCAATATTGCATAGGAATTTTGAGTTTTCAACTTACTCTATTGTGAGTCAGGGATATTTTGGATGGTTTCTACTTGTCGATATGTTTCCATTGATATATGGCTTGCCACGTAATTCTTCACGGTTTGAGAAATATTCACATTTTAAGTTAGTAACCCCAGTTACTGGGATAAATCCCCATGGGGTTGTCGTCATTGAATTGTCCACAATTAATAATTTTTTAAGCTCCTAAAATACCTCCAATGTTCACTTATTGAATACCCTCTCAATGTAAGCATTTATATAAATTTTGACCCTCATATCCTCCTCATGCAATAATTTCGATACTTATAAGAGGCCATCTTGGCATTTTCGCTATAAATTTGTTTTTGCGAAGGTTCAGATGCTGAAACTAAAAACCCATTTTGGCAGTTTCCTTATGAAGTGCGTGTCTAAATTTCGGATTTTGGTTCTCTATATTTACGGAGATATGATCTGAGAAAGTTAGGGCTTTGGAAAACTCTCGAATTTCATAGCAAACATTTGACCTTGGGAAAGACAAAAAGCTGTAGTTTGTTTTGTATCATTTTGAGGACCAAGGGTTGAAAAACTAACCCACATTCCTATTATGTTCTATTTTTTACTATTGTTACTCGATAAACATCAAGAATAATTACAAATCAACCTCTAAAAATATTTAAAAAGTGCTAATTGATAAGAAATAATGATTCCTCCTCCTCGCAATATTTCCAATAATTGGTATCAAAGCTTGGTTCCTTCAATAGTAGTCTAACAACTAGAAGGAGGTCATGGAGTATACTAAGAATAGATTTTGTGTGTTTAATGGAAATAATTACACCCTTTGTAGTGGAAGAATGCAATTTCATTTGTAGGCGCAAGGATACGAAGTATGGGAAATCTTTTAAAAAGTCTTTAGATTGACCCAAGATGAACATCGAACGAAAAATTATGGTATATCATGCAAGGTCTAAAGATGTCATTATCAGTGGGATTATCGAATCTATCTATCTTAAGGTACTGAGTTGCAAAACTACTAAAGAAGCATGGGGCAAGCTTAAGAATATATGCAGGTGACTTAAATGTGAAAGAAGAAAAGCTTCAAATTTACAAGGAAAAATTTGAGAAACTCAAAATGAAGGACGAGGAAAATATTGATGCATACTTATATGTGTTGTAGAAATTAAAAATGCATTGGAAGGTTTGGGAGAACCTCTCGACATGAAATTTTTTGTCCTAAAGATCTTTAGAACCTTGCCGGAAAGATTCAACCCAAAGGTATCTCTTGGAATATAGTTTGAATCTAGCCAATCTCAACAAAGATTAATTTCATGGAGTGCTTACTACATATGAAATGAGGATTGAAGAAGAGGAAGATAGATCTCACCTAGAAAAATAATTCATCGCATCCAAGAAAACTAGTAAGGACAAGCATAATTTGAAAGTGAAAACTTGTAGTTGTAAGGAAGAAGAAAAGGAATAATATGAAGAAAAATTTTCAGATAAATAATTTTCCTAATTCACGTGAAAAATGAGAACAAGTACGGGTAAATTCAAAGGTAAAATTCAATTGATATGTTTTGATTGTGGTGAGGTTGGGCATCTTGTAGCCAAGTGTCCTCACAAAAATGAGGTTATTACGAAAGGATGTAATGTCTTAGGAAGTTCAACAATCAAGGCAAGAAGAAATGGTTTAAGAAGAGTTTCTTCTCCAAAGAAGATAGCTCCTCATTTGATGAAGATAGTGATAACGGAGAAGAAATAAATGGAAGAGTATTGTTGATGGCCAAGCATAATAAGAAATAAGCATTTGACGAAGAAGGAGATGAAGAAGAAGATATGAATAAGGTTTAATTTCAAAACAAAGTGATCAGGGTTATCAAAGAGCTCAACATTGAGAAGAAGCATGCCAAAAATCTTGAACTTGAATTAAAGAGAGAAAGGGAACATGTCATAAATATTAAAATCAAGGTTGAAGAATACAAACAAGTTGAAGAATCACTGACAGAAGAATTAAAGGAAAGAAACAAGGAAAGAGAAGCATTGGAAGCTAAAATAGTTTCTCTTCGAAAGAAACCAAAAAATGGGAAAGCTCTACAGAACTACACCAACAAATCCAAGCCATTGAAAGAAATCATCAATAATCAATGATGAAATAGTGACAAGGTTGCTCTCGGTTAGAAAGAAAAATATGAAAAGGAGCCAAGCCCTTATATGAGAACAAAAGAAGATGGATATGCAAAATCTAACAAGCAGGTATACATTCAATATAACTCAAGAGATCGGGACTCATAGGAAGAACCATGGAACAAAATTCCTTGAAGAATATTTTCTCCCAGGTATCAACCTATCTTTTATGGTCATTGTTATTCATGTGGAAGGTTTGGACATAGAGCTACAGAATGTCACACGTATGTTTGAAATAAATATAGGTTCGAGAGATCCTTTAGAAATGGATATTCCATAACTCAACAGAATATTAATAGATTTGATCATTTGAGAGATGATGTCGAATGTTACAAATGTAACAATTTTAGACATGTGGCTAAATTGCAGACTTGGAAGTTTCTCAAAGGAATTTTCGCAAAATAAGAATGAACAAATATGGAGAAAAAAGATTGAAAAATGTGCTATCATTGTCAAGGCTCAAAGAAACAGAAAAATTTGGTATGTTGATAGTGGTTTCTTAACTCATGTGACTAGAGATAGGAATAAGTTCATATCCTTGAAGGAAAATAAGGATGGAACATTTTCTTTTGGAAATGATGGGTCTTCACACGTCATAGGATTGGGTACAGTCACACATGGAAGCAAGAATGCATTAGAGAAATATGTGTTTTTGGTTGAAAATATGAATCACAATCTACTTAGTGCTTGACAAATGTGCGATAAAGGACACACGATGATATTTAACTCTAATAAATGTGAAATCAAGAAAGGAAAGTTCGGTAAAATTAAGGCTATAACAATAAGAGGTCCAAATGACATATATTTTTTGAATGAAACACCTATGTTTTGACACAAATGAATGGGAGATATAAATTTCGAAAATTTGGTCAGGATCAAGAAGAAGGAAGTATTTCAAAATGCACCAATATGATATGTGAATCTTTTCAGCACGGAAACAAGAAAAAAATTGGGTTCAAGAGACAAATGAACGCTTTGCATCACGTCCATTGGAATTAGTACATATTTATCTATGTGGTCCTTTGAGAACAAAAGGTTTATATGGAGAATTATATTTTATGTTAATGATAGATAATTGCACAAGAATGAGGGTTGTCAGTTTCTTAAAGAAAAAGGCTAAGGTATTTGAATTTTTTAGAATCTCTCAGGAATTGGTTGCAAATGAAACTGATTTAAAGATCAAATTTCTTAGATCAAATAATGCAAGAGAATTCACTCCCAAGGTATTTCAGTAGTACTGTGACGAAAATGGAATAAAAGGGTAATTCTCAATAGCTAGAACACCAGAGAAAAATGGAGTTTTTGAAAGAAAAAACAGAATGATAGAGGAAAAGGCCAAGACAATGTTAAATGACTCAATATTAGATGATAAATTCTGCGTTCAAGCAATCGATACAACTGTATTAATTAAAAACATTGGTTTTCTAAGGAACAACTGTAACATGACTCCATACGAATGATGGAAAGGAAGACTGGCTAACATCAAATACATGAAAATATTTGGAAGCAAATGCTACATCAAAAGAGAAGATTAAAAATTAGGAAAGTTCAATTGTCATGTCGATGAAGGTATTTTTGTTGGTTATTGATGCAAAAGGAATGCTAATAGATGCTACAATCTGAGGTGAAAATAAATAGTGGAAAACATAAATGTTACTTTTGATGAAGATTATGTTACAAAGGATGACGATGAGATTGTACCTTCAAGAAAATTTGAGGGATCTGAGGGAGAATCTATGAAGCATGAAGAAGAAGCTCTAGAACAAGACTAATCAAATAAGGAAACAAGAGTTAGCTAGGAGAAAATAAGAAATGATTAGCAGGATGTACAAGAAAATTCTCCAAAATATTTCAAATAATGGTGTCAAAAGAATCATCCATCAAATCAAATCATCAACAACATAAATGAAGGAATTGGAACCATAATAAGTGGAGAACTTCGTTCATCACAACAAGCCCACCTTACATTTTTAGCAACTTTGAGCCTAGAAATTTTGAGGAAGCTAGTTAAGATGAACATTGGGTAACATTTATGAATGAAGAATTGGATAAAATTGAGAAGAACGATACTTGGGAATTGGTTCCACGACCAAAGGATAAAAATGTTATTGGAACTAAATGGGCCTCCTGAAACAAAATGAATGAGGGTGGACAGGTTACGAGGAATAAGGCAAGATTGGTCTTCAAAGGATATGCACAAGTTGAAGGAATTGATTTTGAAGAACCATTTTTTTCCATTGCCAGAATGGAAGCTACCAGAATGTTTCTCGCTTATGTATGCTAGAGAAAAATAAAGGTCTACGAAATGGATGTTAAGTAAACCTTTCTAAATGGTGAATTGGAAGAAAAAGTTTACATTGAACAACCTAAAGGTATTATGCTCTATGAAAATGAAGACTATGTCTCCAGATTAAAGAAGGCACTATATGGTCTGAAGTAACCTCCTAGATCTTGGTATGATCATCTTTATGGATATCTACATCAACAAGGATTAAAGAAATGAAGGACCAACAAAAATCTCTATGTGAAAGTGTATCAATATGATCTAACAATTATCGAGGTATATGTAGACGATATAATGTTTGGAAGCAATGATGACAGATTAAGTAAAAACATTGTGACAAATATGCAAAGTGAGTTTGAAATTTCTCTACTTCAAGAGCTGACATACTTTTTAGGACTTCAGATATCTCAGTAGGATAAAGAAATATTGATATATCAAACCAATTACATCAAGGAAATTCTCAAGAAATTCAAGATGGAAGATTGCAAGCCTATCCTTACCCAAATGGTAATAGGTTGCAAGTTAATTTTAGATGATTTATCAAAGGATGTGGACCAAAGGTTGTATAGATCTATGATTGGTAGTCTTCTATATATTACAGCTTCTCAGCTACACATAATGCAAGTAGTTGGACAAGCAGCAATATTCCAAGCAGTTCGAAATGAATCTCATATTATTTCCATCAAAATAATTCTTTGATATCTTAAGGGCACAAAAAAATATGATTTATGGTATCCCAAAGGAAATAATCTAGTTATCCAAGTTCATACAAATGCAGATTGGGTAGGAAGTGTTAATGATTGAAAGAGTACCAGTGGAGCAACATTCTATCTAGGTGGTTGCCTTGTTTCAAGGTTAAGTAAAAAGCAGCCTTCAATCTCGTTATCCACAACATAAGGAGAATATACCACGGCAACAGCTTGTTGTACTCAAGTGCTCTGGATGAAGAAAACTTGGTAAGATATTCAAGTCGAGTTTGATGAGCCTATTCCCATCTTTTGTGATTACAATAGTGCCATCAATAGCTCCAAGAATATTGTGATGAAATGCAAAACAAACCACATTCCTATCAAATATCATTTTTTTAGAGAGAAGGTCACCGAAAATAATATCAAGCTTGAATATGTTGGCACAAAGGAACAAATTGTTGAGATCTTTACCAAACCATTACCTCATGAATAATTTGAGTATCTTCATCTAAATATTCAAAAATCCCAATTTCTCATTAGATTCTTTGTCTTATCTAACTAAGTAAAAAACAAAATAATGGGGGGAGTTGAGGTGTGTACAGGTCTACGGGATGACGATTGTGAGGGTGAGTTAACCCTTTCCATTAATGACAAGCAGGGACATAATGTCGTAGGAAGAGGTGTCATGATTGCAGGGGGAGTAATTTTGTTACCATCAATGCCAAAGTGGGAGATTGTTGATCAGTGGTTTTCATTGATGTCAACCCAAGTAGCACTAGTGGCTACCGCAATATTTCATAGGAATTTTGACTTGACAACTTACTCTATTCCAAGTCAAGATATTTTGGATGGTTTCTAATTTTTTAGATGTTTTCATTGATATATGGAATTCAATGTAATTCTTCATTGTTTGAGAGATATTTGTGTTTTAGGTTAGTAACCCCAGTTAGTGGGATAAAACCCCATGGGCTTGTGGCATGACACTAATCCATGGTTGTGGTCATTTAATTTTCAATAATTAATAATTTTTTAAACTCCTAGAATCCCTCCAATGTTCACTTGCTGAATACCCTCTCAACCTAAGCATTTATATCAATTTTGACCCTCATATCCTCCTCATGCAAGGATTTCACTACTTATAACTCGTCATCATGGAATTTTTGCTATAATTTTTGTTCTACGAAGATTCAGAGGCTAAAACTAAAAACCCACTATGTAGAAATTTTGATGAAGCTGGTGACTGAATTTCAAATATTGGTTTGCGATATGTTAGGAGATATGATCTGAGGAACTTAGGGTTTTTGCAAGCTCCCGAATTCCATGTCAAAGAGGTGACCTTGGTAAAATGGTCATAACTTGCTCTCTGAGCATTGGATTCAAATTTCGTAAAAAGTGTGAGAAAGAGGACAAGATGTAGTTGTTGGTGTATCATTTTCAGGACCAAGGATTGAAACAATAAAACACATTCCCATTGTATTCTATTGTTTATTGTTGTTACTCGATAAAAATCTAGAATAATTGAAGGCTAAATATTTCTTTGAAAATATTTTAAAAGTGATAACTCATAAGAAATATTGATTCAACCCCCCTCTTAGTATTTCCAGCATAATCCAAGTGGGACCAAAGTGAGTCATGTCCCATTGAATTGAATGGCGAGTCACGATTATGTATAGATACTATAAATAAAATTACTTGGCAGATTGTACTTTCAGAGGAGGAATTGAAATCATGTTTCTATATCAAGAAATAGTGTACCTTCTTATTTGATGGAGCTTCCGCCTGCTCTTATCCGTTGATGCGACATAAGATTTATTATGTATAAAGGGAACACAGTTGAATGGATAACAGATGTACGATGCTCAAATAATCAAGAGGGCGAGGATTCACTAATAATGATAGGAAAATTTCACTCCTTTATTTGATTTTGATTGCTTACTCTACATATAGGGGTGACCGGTCAAGCTCTATACACTCCTATCCCTTTCTTATTTCACAGCTAACGATAGTTAGATAATTGACCTCTCCCTTATTTCGCACTAATCTCATGATTATATCATTATTTACGTAATAACGGAATCAACATAACTCTATTCCTTCATGATAGATAGATAAATGGCCTATCTCTCTTCTTTCACACTAAGCTCCTCACTTTGTAATGATGTACGTAATAATGAAATAAAAATACATCTCATTTGAGAATACTTTTATCTGTGTCTTCCAGCCATCAATAATGACTAATCCATCAAATGATCTGCCTCCCTACACCCATCAATAATTTGAGTGCTACAATGACCTCTACAATATCCCTCGAGGAGAGAGAATTACTCGACTTCATAATAGGGATAGTTGTATTTCTCGAATCAAGGCCCTTACTTTCCTCTTTAATTAATATTAGGAACATCATGGGAAGAAGAATGAATTGACTATTGGGAATGACTTTTTCCCACTTATTTTCCTGATAATCCATCTCCAAATATAGTCTCACAAGGGCTCATAATTTCTTGATAGACAGAGGAGTTGAATGCTTACAATATTGAATGATTTCCCAAATTTGAGGAAACATAAAGGGTAGAATAACTTTAAATCCCCAACTGACATTTGAAAGTGAAATTATCTTCTTGAAAAATGGCATTTTTACACTACTAGGGGGGGATAAGATAATATTATGCAATTACTTCTTGCTGGATTTTCAGTCATTATGACATCGTTACTTGCTTCGTTTGTTACTGGCTGGCTACTTATTGTTAGGATTTGAATTTCTCATTACCTGCCAAAATTTTTGTTCGGTGTGACCATGATTATGAAAACTTCTCCTTCCATTCAGAGCCCGTAGAAGATGGATCTACCTACCCTCTTGAATACTAAGCTAGATCGTTTCCCACAAACAGCCTGAAAGGCATCCAAAATCACTTTCATTTCATAGGTGTAATCCAAAACAAAGAAGCGAAAATCAATCCTATTCTAATCTATTATAGCGATATCAAAGACTAAAATCATTGTGCAACATTGATTGTTGTTGTGTCACTTTGCAGTAACTATTTTTTCTATGTTTTTGGACTAGCTCATACCATTACTTGTTGCCCCTCTTAACAAATTTCTTTTGGTAAACTAATTATGTTGGGATAAATTTTAGCTAACCTCTTTGATGGGCCCAATGGTCCCATAAAACACCCGTAGCATGTCAAGCATGAGGAAGTACAAATAGTTGAGTCTTTCACCTAGACAATTATAAAAATCGAAACAAATATGTCTTCCCTCACATTTCACATATCCCCAATTTTCAAACAATAGTAGTTTTCCAGAATCTTTTCCATACAATGGTAGTTGATTATTTCTCTAGTGGTTACTTTATAACCTAATTTTCAAAATATTTATCATACTACTAAGTTTCTTTTTAATTCAATAAAATTATTCTCTCACTTGTTTTCAACCATATGAATAAAATGCTAATATTTTTTTGTTTAATTTATCACTTTCTTAATAGATGAGAATAATAATAAGAATGAACTGTACAATTGATTCAATTCTTCATATAAAGTATTATGCAATATTTAATTAACAATGACAACTTAAAAAAAAATAAAAAATTGAAGTATATTAAAGGGAAAATATTTAATACTCAAGGTTAAGTGCTATTGATCAGTATTTAAATACATATTAATACCAATGAAACATTTTAAGTTGGTAATGTTGCCTGGAAATAAAATATTAAGGATAAATAAAATATTTGGGTGCCCTAAAAATCTTTATTTAGTATTAGGTAAAATAATAATAATAATAATAATAATAATAATAATAATAAATTATATTATAGACTCACTTAAAAAAATGACAAATGCAGTAAATAGATTTCATTCAATTTATCATATTTGATATATCACATTAAAATAAATTTAAATAAAAAAATTTGACATAAAAAATTATTAAATTTAAAGATATATATATATATATATATATATATATATATATATATAGATGAACTTCATATTCAAATTTAATTAGTAAATTTATAAAAATTCAATAATATTTATTTATGTACATATTGATCTTACTATATATTTTATTAGATGTTGGCTCCATACATATATATATAATATTTTATATTCTCTTTGGTTCAATTTTGTGTAAAATCTAGTGAGGAATGAGATTTCTAAGGAGTTAAATAAGTGAAATATATCTATATATTAACACTTAAAAATTAAACCATACATAGATAAAATCTATATGTGAAAAACTAATCAGCATCCATCTTAATAATAAATTTATAAATCCTGATCCTAGTGCAAATTTTATTCGAATTCTACACTTTGAAAAGAAATTATTTAAAGCTCGTTAAATTCTTCATTAAAATAGATATAATTACTGTCGTACCAGTTGACATCATATATTGATGTCCCACTTTTGCAACTTCATGTTTGCATCCTACATTCATAAGTTTTATAACCGTGAAGAAGCATCTTGTTTTCTTCCTTTGCTTAAAACTGAGAGAGCATATTACAATTTCGACACAAAAATATTAAAACATACAGTGGAAAGTTTAACAGTTTGATATTTATTGGAGTAGTTTTAAAATTTTCAATCGGACAACAAAATATGCATCGTATACTAAATGGTTAAATAGTCTAAAATCACCATGGATCTGGATATTTCAATAAAAGTATTGCATTGGAGGAGGAGATATAAATTGGCGAGTAAAAATTTTTGAGCCTCGAAACTCGAGTAGGCGAGAATGGTTATACATGAGAACCAAATTGGAAGTGTTTATGGGAGAACTGGTATAGGTCGTGAAGATTTGGCAATTTTTGCAGGCAAGGGGTTTCCTGCCAAGAAATTTTTGAACAACGTTAAAACCCTTGATGGTTGAAATTGTGGAACTTCATGTCCCGCCCCACGAACTGTGGCAAATGTCAACCCCTTGTAAATTACGGTATATCCTCCGACCTGAACAATTTTTGACGAACATGCGTTCACGGAATCAGAATATTTCTGCATATAAAGATCAATATGTTCAGAACTTCTGATATGAAATTAGTGACAATTCAATATAGTTACCTCCTCTCCATCAAACCAGTTGTACCATGGAGTTTCAATTGGAAGTTTGAGTTTATTGATGGAGAGTCTTGTAGAAGTCACGGGCACTACGCTATCAGTGTCTCCACTGAAACCCAAACAAAATGAATCACAGATGGATCTCATCATCAAAGAAAAGGCTTGTCATGCACTACGGGGAAGAATTCATAGAAATTCATACCTGTAGATAAGTATTCGCAATCTTGTTGGAATAAGCTGGCGTCTATAGATTTGTAGCATACTTCGGGGTGAGTCGTTCCAAATATAAATATAACTTTTGCTACATGGGCGCAAGATAACAGATTAAAAGAAATCAAAATCAATTTATAAGTGGAAAGACAAGACAAATTTGGTGGATGTTTTTCGCATTGAAGTTAGAAACAAATTATTATTATTAATTTGATTTGAGGAGTCTCACTTCAAGGACGTCCAGACTGTTGCCTCTGCATTTATGGCTTTCTGAACATCGGGTCTATTAAAATAGACGTTTATGTAGTTGTCTATGCAAGGATCATATCCAGGAATTTCAGCTGTTCCCTGATTTTCACACAATTATGTTCAAAGAAAATTTGTGGTTAAATAGCTTTATCTTAACTGAAAAATTATTATTATATATTCATTTAAATTTAATTTACGGCAAAAGACCAAAAGAAAATCTGAAGCTATATAAGTGTATTGTTGTAATGATATTCAAATTTCAACCAGTATATTATATAAACTTCTAATCTACATACCTTGGCTCCTTCGGATGAATTATTTGGACATAAGGGAGCATAGATGTCGTAAATATCGATATCTCCCAGGTCTAGGTTTGGTAGATCGAGACCACTGCTACATTTCCCTAAGTTGCTGATTAGACCCTGATAAGTTTCATCTGATATTAAAGCATGTGTCCACGGGTACATAATATGTCCAAGAAGATCTGTGTCGCAGTTCATTATGCCATTCCCCACCTGCATAAATTCAATGAGCATACTTGAAATTGATTGTGTACTCTAGTTTCAAAAATTCTGTATTTAGCATGATGGATTTCAACATCGTTGGGCAAATTTTAATCTTATTGTTGTTGCAAGAGATGTTTCTTTATTGTTAGAGTATTGTTACAATTAATTTATTGAGAATCAATCAATACAATGAATCAATTATATATATATATTAATGATTATAATGTATTTATGGATTAACTTCTTACTTAAAGTAATGATAAGAGTTCAGATTTGAGTGTACTAGAAAACATCATACGAAAATTTTCATTAAGGGTTACACTCACCTCAATGAAAATAAATAACATGGACTACTAACAACCTACTCAAGGCCTACCAACAAGTTACTAAAGGTAGGGTAAGCATAGAGAAATTTATTAAGACTTCCAAATTTTCATGTAGCACCTGGAAAAATCTCACTTTGCGAATCAATGTCTTGAGTAGACCATCGTTTTCAAATAAGAGTTTGAGAAGAAAAATATTTTTCACTCATATGCATTCTTTTTTCATATAATTTTTTTTTTCTTTTTCTTCTTTCTTCATATGCATCCTGTGTCTAAAACTAATGAAATTGTTTTTCTTTTGGATCAACGAGTTTGTTTTCAACTCACCATTATTCCTTTTAAATTAATGAAAGACGCCTGTGACGACTTTTGGTGGTGTAAAATTGTTGCAGCCAACTCTGGAACGTAATGTCCTACAGTCACGCTCCCATAATCATTGTTAACAGTCTCACGGAAATATCATCATTTCTATATTTATTCGGAATATCACGGTTTTCAGAACATTTCAAGGGAAATGTCCCTGATAATAAAAATAAAGAGCATCACACTTTTCAGACAGATTTAAGGACAACTTCGTTTAATAAAAGGAAAGACCAGAAATATACACTCCTTAAATGATTTGACTCTTTACATGACATTTTTGAAATAAATAAACTTAAAACTCTAAATACAATGCCATTTTGAAATTATACATAGGGTCCTAAATAATCATACAAAGCCTCCTCGAAACCATAAATAAAATAACATTATATGGTATATTATAATTCAAAAACTAGTGGACGTAAGGTGTCATATAAGAGCGATTACCAGCATAACTTTCGCCTGCCAAGTAAAAATCTCGAAATTTATACTCTGGAAACCCGTTGAACCAGTTTACAAGGAACGCATATGTGTCTTCAGCTGGAAAAGAAACAAAATAAATATGTTTAAACGTATGGTGCCTACTTACGAGTTACTATTCCTGAGATAAGTTTCTAAATGCTAAACACTAAAGGCTAAACGACAAGTTTCTAAATGCTAAAGGCTAAACGCTTTACAAGTTACCTGTTTGTTTATCACCACTCTTTTCATAATCAGAGCTCGTGTTAGAATAAGAGAATCCAACGCCAGCAGGGGACTCCAAAAACAATATATTGGCCACTGTAGTAAGAATGCATAGTAATGATATAGAGGAAAAATTATAACGTGGAATAATTTGCAGCTCAATCGGAATACATGACCAACAATGTACACTCATATATCATGTCAATGTGATGATTATTTATACTTATTGAGATTAAAATTATTTATAAAACGTTAAGAGGAAATTTTCACAATATAGAATATACAAATATATATTTCACTAAATTTTAATGTAATAATATTTCATATAATTATTAAATAAAATTTTTATGATAACTCATTATCTTATATTTATGTTTGCACTATAAATTTTTTTATATAATATATATTTTTTTTAATATTTCAATGGACTTTTTCCATGGATTAATTCCATATTTACATCCGTTCAAGTTAACTTTTTTAAAAATAATATATATATATATATATATATAAAATTTTCATGGATTTTTTCCATGAATTAATTCGATATTTATATCTCTTTATAAGAACAAATGTGTTAACAATTAAGATATAAAAATACAAATAATTTATTTAACTTTTTGATGTTAAGGGGTGGTTTAGTGTTATTTATGAGTAATTTTATCAGTTTATATCTATGGGTCATAGTGTCTCTACTACGAATATCTGAAGACTCAGACCACTTAGCAAGCAAAAAAATATATCTATATTTTGAATATAAATGAAATAAATTTATTAATATAAATTTATATAAATATTAAAATTTTGAAAAATGAAATAAATATATAAATAATTTTGATGGTATGAAATTTTGTATTTAGTATTGGATTTTACAATTATATTTATTGTAATTTAAACATTCAAATGAGTTTATATTAATTATTTTCATAATAATAATAATAATAATAATAATAATAATTTTTCACTTTTAAAACTATTATCAATTCAAAAATTAAATTTACATGTGTAATGTGTAATATATTGAGTTTTTATTTCAATATTATAATATTTATATAATATATTCATACTATCTAAAATTAATTCACTTTTCAATTATGTGTTTACTCACATCAATTGAAATTTATTTTGACTAAAAGAAATTTTAAGGTAAAAATATTTAATTCTTCATTTGTTAATTTTTTAAGTAACAAGATGCACAAAATCTCCCTATGAGCTGATAAACAAAGTTTCAAGGAACCTGTACCCCCACTTTCACCTAGCTCAATAGAGGATAGAAGCATAGGCAACACCCCCTATGTGTCCTAACACAAATGTTTGATACCTTATGATTCCAAAGAACGTACACATTAAGGTCTCACCTCAACTTAGTCTCTTTCTTCTTAGCCTTATAACGCTCCTTTTTCTTTCCTTTTACAGGTTGAGGAAATGTCCAGTTCCTCTTAGCATACAAGTTGGGGAAATGTCGAGTTCCTCCTAGCTTGGCCTCCCCTTGGTGGTGTTAATTTAGTTCAACAATATAATGAATGAGACAATCAACATGGGTAGCCAGCGTGGTATCCATTTTGTGCATGTGCTTGGATATATCTATTTGTTAAAATTTTTCTAGTCATTATTTCCTCAAGGATTACTCATCCATGTTATTGGTTGCACTATAGGTATTTGTTAAGACGTTTCTAGTCTTTATTTCCTTAAGGTTTACTAATCCATGTTATTAGTTGCACATGCTACTTTGAATAGACTCTCTCTATTTCCTATTGGGTTCTTGGTTGTTACTATTGAATTTGTAGAGGCCTCTGTAAGTGTTTTTTCCACCATCCCTATTATATGTTTTATAAGCTAGCTCCTTTTTTGGGAGGGGCTCTTTATATTTCCTCATGGATCTTCTCTTCCTCTATTTTAATAACTACTTCAATATTCAAGCTTCAAACCCCTCGGGGTGACTATCTACCTACATTCCCTTATTTTTGTTCCTATTCTCTCGTAGCCTCTAAGAAGTCAAGCTTTCTCCCTATGTCGATATCCATGACATGAGAACTTGCTCATTATTGCAAGGGCTATAGTAGCCATGATAGTTCAAGTAGTTCTCAAGCCTATATATCACCTAATGCTTGGGTCCAAATTTTGTGTGCTAAGACTCCATCATAAATTCAAGATGATATTGAGAATGTAGACCACATGTGATAATCATTCGCTATATTGACATATGAAATCACTATTAGCTAATGTTCTCCTCGACACAAAAAATCCATGCATGATATTCTAGTATATTTGTGTCAGATATAGATATAACATAGAGATATCCATGGACCAAAATATGACATAGAAATAACTCTAGCTAGTGACAAGGGACTTCCACTATAAGCCTAACTCTTATATAGATTTCTACTTTGTCTTGATATAGTTTCCCTAGCTTATATTGTTGCTATGTATCCTATGAATTTATCCCTATACAAGTTTTGTTATTAGCTGATTTGTTATGAGGCCAATTAGGATAGTTTCTACTCTTTATTTGTTATTCATATTGGTCATTCTAGATGAACAACTAGCTAAAATATATGAAGAGAAATTTCTCTTAGTATACTACTATTATACTATTTTTAAACTCAAAATATCCTATTTTATTGTTTCTCTCATTTTAAACTCAAAATCTCCTATTTAATTATTTCTCTCATTTCTCCAATAGCAATAATCCTAACAAAATGTATATCTAATAATATCATTAATAAAAAGATTACATTTTTTTTAATATATTTTTCTTCCACTTCTTATTTTTTATATCAAATAAATATATATAATTATTATTATCTTTAAGGTTCTTGTTATACACCTTTTTTTTTAAGTAAAATTGAAAAAAAAAAGCCTACAATTATTGACTTTTAAAATCCGTAAAAGTTCCATGTTCAGAGATCTTCTATCAGATCTGAAATGTTGATAGGCACTAACAAACATTGTTTATCATCCTCGACACCCTATCTCTAAACCAATATTCTATTATAATTTATTCAATATAAGAAACATCACCGAACAATTCCATACTAGCCTTGGTTCCATGTGTAGCGATTGAAGTGAAGCGTTTTTCCATCTGGGTTTACCCGAAAGGGTCCTAGTTCCGCCATTGCTCCATATCCTAATGACGAAGCTCCAGGCCCTGTGTAGAGGTTCACTGTTTGTGAGTCACCACCAAAATTGGGGAGTAGAAAATGAAAGCCAGTCAAAAACAATAAAGAAAAAAAGAGAGGAGCAAATATTAAAATGACTTCACCGCCATTAAGCCAGAGAACAAGGGGCAGCTTTGCGGCATCGCGTACGGCCTCCGTGAAATAATAAAAGAGTGCTCTGCCTGCATTAGCGTCAACTGTTACATATCCTGAGTATTGCCTAAATTTAACGCCTTCTGGCTGTCCTGGGAGGCCATGGGGGAGATAATGGGCTTCTTGCAGGAGACCCTCTTCTCTGTCTGTCAAATATTCAGAATCATTCTTAAAACTAATCAGTGCATCATCGAAATCCCATTCTGTAGTTTGTAGACTATGGCCCGTATATCTTCGACCACTGCGCCACGAACGCAATGCGTCTCCTTGAGTCAGGCGCTGATGAGAGGGAGCAATTGCCGCTTGTAAAAGGACGAACAACATCAAGAACTCAACTGCAGGTACTCTCCCCATCTTCGGCAAAAACAACGATGGAAACAATGCATAACTTACTAGTTCAATAGTTATTGAAATGATATGCATCATTTATAGTTGGAGGGTGTGCAGGCCTAACAGACTGCTCGCCAAAGTCCAAGAGAGATTCCATTCCAATTGATTCCCTTTCGCGCAAAAAAACAAAACACATTTAACTGGAACAAAATTATTATGTCAACGGGAGGAGTTTTAGTTTAGTTTATTTTGAAATAGGACTTTAGAATTTTAGTTTAATATTTATACCTATTATTATTTGCAACAAAATACATAAAATATATTTAAGTTAACAAAAATTATTTGGAACAAAATACATAAAATATATTTAATGCAAAAAAATTATTATTTTTTCAAGAGAGTTTATTTTGAAATAAAATTTCAGAGTTTTAATTTAATTATCAATACTGATATTAGGAATCTATAAAATAATTTAAAATATTTATAAATAAGTGCATTTGGATTATAAATTTTTTATTTAACGATTGTTCTTTAATAAATATTATTGTGGGAGTGAATGAATCATTTTTTTAATGGTGGAAATTAATTCAACACCATGAAGAACATCTAGAGCATCCAAAATCCTTAACTTTGGAAGCGGTAACTTTCATTTCCAAAAAAAATTGTCAGAATTATTTCAAATATTTTTTTTTTTGGCAAAAATGTTTCCTCCTTAAACTATTTTTCATAGTAATATACACAATTTAAATTAAAAAGTTGGGTTTTATTTCCAAAGTACTTATGTCCCTTTTCCACTTTTAATTAAATTGATTTATTAAAAAAAAAATGATACAAATATCATACTATATGAGCTGTAGTTTTTTGTGCATAATGTATTGATGAATCACAGTATTTAGCCCATAATATTATCACAATACTTAGTTAGAAATTAAAAATTTCCATAGTAAAATGAGGTAAAAATCCATAGTTAAGAATCTTGTTTATGACTAACTTATATATAAATTTCTTTTACAATTAATAATTTAGTGAAATTTTATAATTTTAGTAATGTAAGATATATCATTTAAAAAATATAGATTGATATCTATCACATTTATTATTCATTGAACTTGAGTGTATTGTAACTTTTAAGAGAAATGATTTTTTTCATAATTATACTAATTTTAAAATAAATAAATTCAATATAAGATATGTTTTTAAAATGAAATTAAACCGGTTTATTTTTTTGTTTAAAAACATCATGTTTTCCATTAAAATTGTAAAAAATATTAATATATTTTAACTATTATTAAAATTAGAAATAACTCATATAGCAAGTTCGCCACAAAGGTTTAATAAAATGAAATTAAAAACAATTATTTCCATTGGTTATGAAAAGAAGTGTTGATTTAAATTTCCATATAATCAACCCAAATCCTGCCCAAAAAAATACACTTTCTTATTCATTATTAGTAACAGTAAAAAGTATATAAAGTATGAAGTTTTATTTTAATTATTTAAAATCACTTTATAATAATTTTACAAATTTCTAAATTTGAATAGTAAATTATATTTTTAATCAAATTAAAGTAGTTAAATGAATATTAATCAACCTAAATTTAAATTCATTTAAATTTTTATATAATCAACCCAGATCCTGCCCAAAAAAATACACTTTCTTATTCATTATTAGAAAGAGTATAAAGTATAGGAGTCGTCTAACGAGTCGGAGGAATTGCCTGGACGGTCAAAATTGGCCCGAATCCGGGTCAAAAAAAATTAAAAAATCTTGCAGAAATAGTGTTTGAATCCTGATTTTGACATTGGAAATGGATTCAGCACCATCAAAAACCTGTAGGACACCCAAAATATTAAACTTTGATAGTTATAACATGGATTTAGAAAAATTCCTGCCGGATTTTCTGAAAAATTTTCATGATTTTTAGGGCGATTCCTCTGGCTAGTTAGACTACGGCTAAAGTATATTAATATGAAACTTCAGTTTAATTATTTAAAAACATGTTTTATAATAATTTTACAAATTTCTAAATTTGAATAGTAAATTATATTTGTAATCAAATTAAAATAGTTAAACGAATATTAAAAATGATTTGTTTAACCATTTCAATGGATATTAAAAAAGTTTTTTAATTAATTATGGAAAAAAATATAAACGAAAAGTTTCATATATCAAGATAAATAATATAAAAAAAAAAATTCAATCAATTATGCAAAAAATATAAATGAAAAGTTTCATACATCTAGATAAATAATATATATTTTTTTTAATAATTATTGAAAAAATCTTGTTGCATATTTTATATGATCAAAATAAATTTTATGAATTATATAAATTATATTGAAAATATTATTTTTAGTTGAGTAATAAAAAATTGAATAAAACAAATTTATAATTAAGTAATAAAAGAATAATGATATAGCAAGTTTCATATAACTAAGATAAATTATATTAAATCTAAATTTTTAATTTATTAAAAAAAAATAATATATTCAAAATAAATCAAATTTTCAAAACAATTTTAATATGATATATTTGAAAATTATAGCCCACGGGACATATAGAATAGAGGGTGATGGGGTGTATTGTTAAGTCACTTTGTGATGTGAAGGTCATTGGTTTAAAATTCTATGGGAAAAAATCCAGTAATGTTAACGGCTCGTGTGGCCTTGGCCATGTGCCATTTGACGAGTTAAATGCCCCTAGGTTGTGGATTCTCAAGCCACATGTTAAGCCTAAAGTCAAAACTCATACAACTTGACCAAAAGAAAATCCCAAAGCTACAATTTATTACCTGATTAATACTCAAGAAAGGGGAAGCAATGGATCCTATGGCACACAAGGGATAGTAACACTCATTGAAAGAAGAAGAAAAGGAAATAGTTGCTACTATGGAAACCCTCAACACTCGAAAAAAAGAAAGAAAGATAAGTAATCCTAAATAACCTAATGTTTATTTTAGGAGAAGGAAGAGCACTAGAATTAAGTTTACTAGCAAACCTAAGGCTCGATATCCCACTCCAATCACCATCCACGAATCACGTAGCCCTGAGAAGGAAGTGACTCAAGTGGAACAAGGTGACAATCCATTGACATCAATTGTGACTCCCACACTACCAAAGGGAAAAGAATTCAAAATAAGGAAAAAAGGTCTAAGGAATCATCCTAAAATACCACATGAGAAAAATGTTGTGCGACAAAAATGCACATCAGTGCACCAAGAACACACAAAAAATGCTACATGAGTAAATACAAGGGCTATTGGAAGATTTAGCAGCTTCTTCCTCCTTCTATTCCTTGATTAAGTGAAGAAAATTACTCCTTAGTCACTTAAGGCCTCTAATGTTACTCGATAATGTCAAAGAAAAATATAATACTCACAAATGGAAATAGATTGCAGAAACAAACACATTTGTTTATGTTGGAAAGATGGAGGAAGAAATTAAAAATATAAGAGAGGAGATTGCAGTCCTTATATTTGATGAGGATAATAGAAGAGACCATCTAGAGAAGGAGAACAATCAATTAATATCCTAGTTGTAGTAGACCCATATATTGTTGCAAGAGAAAGAAGATAAGGTTGCATGTCTTGAGACTAACCTAGGAATCATGGCACTCCTTTCTATAGAAGCTCTAAGTTGTAGGAAGCCATCCAAAACATACTTCTAATTTATAAAGGAACAATGGTTCCACTTTTTATTTTGATGTTGCAAAAAATTAGTTTTTCTCCACTCAAGAATGTTAGAGAATTTATTGATATTTTCCTCTACAGAAACATAGAATACAAGGCTCAGTTTGGAGAGGTTTATATATACTTTTTGGTGTTGTCTGACATGATCATATAGGACCCAAATTCCCACTTGGGGGATATATGAATAATCACCATTTCCTCATTGCTAAGGAATGAAGAAGTTACGGAAGAATAAGTAATGATGTCATTAGAGAAAAAAAGGAGAAACCATTAGAGATTAGGGAATAACACCAATCCCCATACGTCCTCATTTCAAATAATGGACTGATAGGAGAGGATCCTAAAGTGGCAACTAGTTTTAAGGAAAAGGAAGCATAAGGACATCCCCCACATTAAGGATACCTTTCAATATTCTGTGAAGAATTATTACATCGATGTAAGAGAATATAGGAAAAATTTCCCTATAGTATGATGACTCAGAATATCATTCACCTAATAGGTCTAGGGTTGTGTTGACTAAAACTCTCATGTACAAAACAATCACCGAGAGACGTGGACTCTAATTGTTTGGACTCAAATTTTTGGGTATGTGTTATATACTTTCCATGACTAGCCCCAAACATTGTTATGTTTCGTCGACTAAAGTAGTGGTGTCCTAGGGGGTGTAGCAGTACCCCCCCCAAAAAAAAACCCCCCCCCAACCCCCCACCACCCGCCCCTTCTGAGGATTTGTAGGGGAACAATAGCCACCCTACACAAGGTGTGGTGCAACGCCACAGGTTTTTTTTTTTTATGTGAGACCAATAATAGGGTAGACTAAAGGATGGGGGGGTAGAACCAAATATGGTGAGAATACCTATGCATGGTTTTTCGCATGGTTTATGCACATGGTTTTGGGAATGATGTTTTTTTTCCCATGGTATTTTGTATATTCGATGAAGAGAACTAAAATTACGTTCTATTTCAAGGTTAATTGACTAGTTTTTATGCATTCTTCAACATTTATACAATTTATTGTAACGTGGAAAGGAATATAATTAAAAATCAATATGGTTTTCTTGATCTCGGTTCAAGGAGAAAATATCTATGGATATATTATTCTCTCACCATTGTATATTTTTCTATTTGAAGAATTTGCTTGAATGAAATTTATATATAGGGTTAAAACCTACAATTCGTATCAGATCAATTTTGGCTTTAAGGGGATGCATTTATCGTTGAGGAGTTTATTTCATAGTCATGTGGTAGACCCTGTTACAATGGGATATCTATGATATTGATTTCTGTAGTGAGAGGATATGGAAAATATTGGAGATATATAGATCAAGAAATTCAATGGACAAAGTTTTGAGATGTGGAACCTCATGATGGAGGATATTTTGGTGGAAATATATTAGTGGATTGCTATATATCAAGGTACAACACCAATAGGAATGTCGAGACAGGACTAGGAAAAGTTACATTAGAAGATAAAGAAAAAATACGATTATGTCTGTCAGATTTAGTATTATTGAATGTATGAGGGGAAGATATGACAAAGGCTTCGTAGGACAAGTTATATAAATTGTATCAATCTAAGTCTCTGGTGAATAAAATATTCATGAAAATAAAGTTCTACAACTTTAGGATGAAGGATGGAGACTCAGTGAAAGAGCATTTGAACGCCTTCAATATTGTGGTATGTCAATTGCTATATGTTGATATTAAAATTATAGAATAAGTTAAGTTCATATGTCTAATTTTTTTACTATCATACATGTGGAAAAATATAGTTGTAACTATATATAACAATACATATACCATGAATTTTGATGAACTAGTCTCATTCTTGTTGTCACATGAGTTTAGACGGAAAAATATGGAGAGCTAGAATGGAAATGCCTTTCCTGCAAGAGGACAGTATTAGAACATAAAAAAAGTAAGTCCTCAAGTGGGACATCTAAATATAGAGGGAGGTATAGATAAGTAGGAAAATCTGTAAAGGTATACTTGAAATGTGGAAAATAAGGGCACTACAAATAGTATTGTAGATCCAAAACTCCTGGGAAAGGAAATGGATCTAATGATGATACTTCTTAGAGGTGAAAACCACCTAAGATGAACATGTGGATTTTTACTTGGATTGATCTTCAACTACACATGTGAAACATGAGGCATGGTTGAATAACTCAGACACATCCTTTAATATGACTCCCCATAGGAAGTGCCTCTATGAGTACAAGAAATATGATGTTGGTTATGTATTCCAAGGGGATGATAAGAATATCAGAAACATAGGAAATGAAAAAGTCAAGTTGAAGCTAGAAGGTGGATGGAGTGGAACACTTGTGGGTATTTTGAAGATCCGTGCATTGGCCAAAAATATAATTTATGTAAGCAAGATGACGATATAGGCATAAAAACAATGTCCAAGAAAGATACCTGCAAGATGCTTTAGGGAACACGCATATTGATGCCAGGAGTTCATATTGGAAATTTGTACAAGATTTTCGATTGCACTATTATTGATCGGTTCAAAATCTGTGTGGTTTCTAAAATTGGAGAAGAAAATATCATAGTCTCTGGAGAAAAGACAACGTTATGGAATTAAAGACTTCTACACATTCGAGAGAAGGGCATTCGAATACTACATGGTTATGGTATGGTAGAAGGTATGTATACTTCCTCTTTGGATTTCGATATCTGTAAATATTGTGTATATGGGAAGCAGAGTCGGTTGAGTTTCCCCTCTGGTGCTAAGACAACGAAAGGGATATTAGAGCTCCTGCACAATTATGTGTTTAGACCTATGTTCGTTCCATAATTTGGTAATTTTGTGTACTATTTCTCATTTATAGATGACTTCTGCGGGAATACATGGATATATTTCTTCATAAATAAATCTAAAGTATTTAACAAGTTTAAATAATTTAAGACCCTTGTGGAAAATTAGACAAAGAAAAATATGAAGGGGTTAAGGATAAATAATGGTGTAGAGTTCTATAAGAAGGAATTCGTAGAGTTGTGTAAGAATTATAGTATAGCATTAAAGAAGACTACTCCATACACACCTCCAAAAAATGGAGTTATAGAAGGAATGAACAAGTCATTGTTGGAAAAGGAAAGAGTAATTGTTAGTGGTGTCAGGTTAGGATAAGAATTATGGGAAGAGATAGTGGATACTACATGTTACATGTTTAAGAGATCACTTTCATCAACGTTGTAGGATATGACTCTACATGATGTATGGACTTGTAAGAAACCATCTCTCTCACATATCAAGGTATTTGGTTGTGATGCATATGGACATCTTCTAAGGGATAAAACAACCAAGTTGGATAGTAAATCTTAAAGGTGCATATTTATTAGGTATATGTATGATTTAATAGGTTATAAGCTTTTGAAACGAGAAACAAGGGAGGTCATGTATAATAGATATGTAGTCCTTATATAGGTGAAATATGTTATTAAATATGTGGTGCTTATATAGGAAAATGAGTAATAGAGGATAGAGTTTGAAATGAAGGAGGAGGAATCAAATTGTACGGTAAGACAAGAATCAAAAGAGGAATAGTCAAACACTCAATTTTTTACGAGATCACTTCAAGGGAGAAGGAGACCAGAGAGGTATAGTCCATATTATTTCTATTAATTTTTTTGCTATCTATTACTCACAATGATCCCAGAACTATTAGGGAGGTAGTGGATTTAAAGGATGAAAAAAATTAGAAAAAGGCCATGGTTTATGAAATGGAAGCCTTAGATAAAAATGATGTTTGGGACATGGTGGAGTTGTCAGCTCAAAGGAAACCCATTGGATACAAAGGGTGCTTAATAATAAGATGAATGCATAACGGAAGGTGGAGAAATAAAAAGCTTTGTTGGTAATAAAATGTTATTCTCGGGTTTTGGGAATTGATTTTGTTGATATTTTTTCTCCTGTTTCCAAGTTAGCTTCTATTAGATTACTTTGGTATTTTATTATTGTTTTTAATTTTTAGGTAGAAATAATGAATGTGAAAGCAACATTTCTTCATATGGATCTCAAATAAGAGATCTACAGGAAGAAAAGAAAAGGATTTATGGTGAAGGGAAGAAATAATTGGTATGCAAGTTGAAGAAGTTTCTATGTGCGTTAAAGTAATCACTGAAGATGTTGTATTAAAAAATTGATAAATGTATATGCGGACATGGCTGAAAAATGACAAAAATCGATCAATGTGTGTATTTTAAATTAATCGGTGATCGTGTTATTTATTTGGTATTGTATGTGGATGATATATTTGTAATTACAAATAAAAAAATTATATAGGATTTGAAGACCCAATTGTCCTCTATATTTGACATGAAGGATCCTGGTTTTGCAAACTATATTTTTCTCATCGAAATTAAACAATATTGAGAAAGGAGGAAGCTCTAGTTAAACCAGAAGAATTATGCCGAGACAAGAATACATAGGTTTTATATGCATGATAGTAAACCGATGAAGGTTCCTATTCATATAGGTATAAAGTTATCTCATGAGGAGTGTCCCGAGAAAAAGGAAGAGGAATACGACATGTACCATGTTCCATATGAGAGTGAATTTTGTAGCCTGATTTATCCAATAGTATGTACAAGACCATAAATTTCACATGTAGTTAGAGTATTGAGCAATTTTATGTCAGAACTGGGGAAGGAGAATTAAACAATGGCGAAGCGGGTTTTCAATTATTTGCATGGCACTAATGATTATGGTTTTTTCTAGCAAGGAAGAGTAGAATTGGATATACTTTTAGAAATATGTGACTTTGTTGATGGAGACTAGACTGGAGACCTGTATAAGAAAATATTTACAAGTGCTTATGTGTTTTACCTATTTGGAGGTGCAATAAGTTGGATGAGAAACAGATTGTCTCTAGTGGCACTTTCACCTATAGAGGTTGAATACATAGCAATCACTCATGCAAGAAATGAATATGTTTGGTTGTAGAGATTGTGTTCAAGTGTGGGTTTGGTGCAATGAGCTATAAGGATAGTTTGTGACATAAAAAGTACAATTTTCTTCGAAAAGAACCCTTCTTATCATTCGTAGACAAAGAACATTTATGTTCAATATCACTTTTTGATGGATATGGTTGAATACAAAAAGGTGTTTCTAGTAAAGGTGGGCACTTTCGAGAATGTTGTAGATGGATTGACAAAATATATAATCACTGAGGAGTTTTATTGTTGTAAAGAAACAATGGGTGTTGTATCTTGGGACCAATGCTTGTGCACTCTTGTGACCTGTTGTGAGGATAGAAAACAACAAGTTGGAAAATATTTTGTATGTGTTATATTATTTCCACAACTATCCCTAGGAATTGTTATATTATTTTGGGTGTAGCAATGGGGTCGCAGGGGGGAAGTGCGCCCCCCCCTGTCAAGGCGTTTGCATAGAAGTGGTAACCCCCTGGCATGCGGTCCAGGGTAGTCCCAGAAGGAAAAAAAAATATGAGGACCCTATAATTTCTAGGAATACTCAAGGATTGAGGAAAGACCAAACGATGCTGGAAGACCGACCAAATAATTTTCACATGATTTTCACACATGGTTTTGGGAATGATAGTTTTTCTCCCATTGTATTTTGTAGATTTGGTTAAGGGAACTATGGCTGCATTCTAATACGAGGTTAATCGTTTGGGGTTTATGAATTTTTAGATATGTATATAATTTACTCTAACATTGAAAGGAATAAAATGAAAAATCAATCTGTTTTTCACCGCTTTTGTTTCAAGAGAAAATATTTGTGTATATTTTAGTTTCTCGCCATTGTATATTGTTTTTTTTAAGAATATGTTTGGAGGTAATTTCTATAAATATTTAAAAACTACATAAATTCATTCCTCTGTTGCTTCTAGGCTTAGAATAATATAAAATTTTGGAGGAAGAAACAAGAGAATGCAAGAAACAAAGGAAAATGCATGCTTTCATCGAATGGGAGAAACCACATCTCAGACTACATGGTACAAATTCATCAAGGAATTAAATGAAGAATAAAATTCCAGGGAAGATGAGTAGCTCTCTTAGGTGAGGATAAATAGTTTCTTTAATGGGGTATTATGGAAATCACACTTAGGTACAACTTGAAGCCCATATTAACCTTTCCTAGGCACATTTAACCTTTCCTTTTTCACTTAATAATGTATTATTCAAGTTTAATAAGTTCATAGGAGGGATAAATATGATGATGGTGTTTTATGTACCTAATGTGCCTATTTTGTAGGATATGGAGAATATTTGGTACATATCATAGGGAATCTAGTGAAGACAAAAATATGGGACCTATCCCGTGCAACAAGATAGATAGACACAACTAACCTAAAGCATTTACTACTTCTCCTTGGAGTTGTGAGGCTGCAAAGAGCAAGATCCTACTCTCTAGGTATTTTGGAGGGAAAGTTTCCCTCTTTTAAAGGAGGCTTCCCCTCAGCTATTTTTTTATAAATAAGGGGTTGAAGTGTCACATTAGTGGTCTAATTTGGGAAGCTAGAAATCAACAATAGTCAAGTGAATGATTTTATCTAGACGCCCAGCCTTGTCATCTTCTATGTATGAGCATATCTTATAATCAATGAGATGTAGTTTTGGTTCTTGTATTCTTCTCTCTTTAGAGAGCTAATACTGCTTGTGTTGGATCCTGCTAACAACGATTAGGACTTCTATTGTACTATTATTTTTCATCCATACATTGAGTTAGTTAATCGTGTAATTTCATTTATGAACACTATCTGCTACAAGGTTAACGAATTATTTTTTTCCCACATATTTATGCATATTTTAAACTAAATTTAGTAATATTTATGTTTAATTTACTCATGCATTGGCTTATTTATATTATTTTTCTTTAATTATTGGTCGTGCATTTTTTAATTTTATTATTGCAAAAATTCATGTTTTGCACTGCAATAAGAAACCCTGTAATTTATTTTTTTTCAAATAAACTTATCTACCATAGGTATAAGGAGTTGGAAAGGACCTCTTGATATTGTTTAGCCTTCCTTTAGCATACCCTTCCTTCAACCCACATTTAAGCAACAAATTTCTACTCACTGGACTATATTCTCTAGAAAACTAAGGACTCCCACAGTAGCCCGCAATTTGCATCAAAATCTCATCTATATTTTCATAAAAATCATGCTTAGGCTTCCTTGACATGTTAAAATGTCATTAAGACCAAGAAGATGGAATTTGGAATCCTTAGACCTCATAATATTTTTCCCATTTTTCGTAGCAAATTTGTCTTTTTTTTCTTTTAATTAGGGTTTAATGCTTCAATGTTTTTTTGGGGTGCAAATTTTGTCTCCAGTGCATAGTAGACTAGATTTTGTTTTGTTTTTTCTTGATTAAATTTTTTTTCAAAATTTTCCTGCAAATGTAACAAATTCACTTGTTTTGCTTTCTTTCGCACAATTTTGAGAATTCCTGTATCATAGACAACAAAATGGTGTTTTTGTAACTCACTTGTTCTTCCATTTATTTTAATTTCATAATATCAACAAAACAAGTAAACATTACAGGTTGTTCACATTGTTTCGACCTCGGTTAAGTTTGTACCAACCCCAGGTTGTCACCTAGAGTCAAGACTCTTGGCAGTTGTAGCACACTTGTTGTAATGATGAGGGTAATCACCTAGTATCAATTATAAATGTGTTAAAATACTTCACTCCTGCTTTCAATCATAAAACATGCTCTAAATGAATATAAAAAAAATCCAAAAAAATTAATGAATATGTAACACGCTCCTTGCACATTTACCCGAGATAACTAGTCCACTGCAGTAAACATGTGAGGAGAGGATACTATGATATGATTCAAATCCACACGTATAGTGCGTGAAGTGGAAATGCCAAAAAATAACCATTCTTACCTTCCACACATTCTACATAACCTTTGGGATCCAACCAACCCTTCCAAGTGACCAATCCCTCAGAGAGCTTTAAATTTAACTAATATGGACCCTAGTATTCTCCCATCACAATCCATGCATGTGAATCAGGCCTTCCAGTCACTCCCACATCAAGGAATGCCAATGAATGTGGATTTTTTCTGGTAGTTATGTGCCAACGACCCTGGATTCTGAGCCACTTTTTTAGGGCTAGGTCTCAAGCCACTGCTCAAAACTTCATGAAATCTTTTTAAATGACAAATAACAATGGAATGATGCTACTAATGAAATCAATTGTAAAATTACTTGATCTGATACCTACTATCCATGACAGGAATTTCGTCAAACATGTCACAAATATGTAATCTACAGGTCATAAAAAATGATCTAAGCATAAGTGTCACATTGATTTTTTGTTTTTGTTTTTCTACCTATTTGTTTCCCTCCAAGGTCTACTGTTCACTCCGACATTTTTATTCTATAGTATATTTTCTTACCACCATATTTACCCCACTATGGATAACTCTAGGAAATAAGATCATATGTGTCTTACCCCAGCTGTAGAACCTTTAAGGATTTAGACCACAAGGATAATATGGTTAAGGTAAGTGATGTAGTCGGTGGCTCCTTTTCTTGGTCAGGGTGCCTTCCCTACCGTAGAAAAAGGATTTTTTAACCATGTACGTGATACATATGTTCGTGAAGGGTTTTATTCATATATTCTAGTGCCCTCATCAACTATAGAAATTTTTTTTATTTCATCACATCTCTACCCACCTAGCCTTTGTTTATGGTAGCGCTCCACATTGACGTACCATCCATTCAAGAATTGCCAATGGTGAATATCCCATGTTCCATTATCCCATGTGCCAGCATGTGTCTTCATGTGACTACTATGATTTCGAGGTAAGTCCTGGTGTATGGTTGCGATGGATTTAGGGATCGATCGACGGTCCTGATGTCATGTTCCAAACCCTAAGGCATTTAACTTTTGTTTGATTCTGATTTGTTCTATTCTGAATTCTCAGGTTTTTGGACTAAGATGGTGGAGGATTCTAGACTTGTTCTGAGTCTGAGCAGCCTTATACTCATATGCCTTAACCTTTTGGCCTTATACCCAGAGTTCATGCATTGCCCTGATGACAACCATAGCGACTAAGACACATAGGTAACCACTTTGTTTTTGTCATTATTCCTTTGTTTCGATATTGTATGTCTGCTTGAGGTTAAATACAAATTTTATGATAAATAATTATGCTATTTTGCAGGCATCGATTCCTCAGAGTTCCTCGGGATGGGTTTTTCTAAACTAGCATGATATTGAGACTTACAGTTCGCGAAGGTATGGATTTCTCTGTTTTGTTTTCCTTTTCATTATTTTTCTCACCTCAATTTCTTGATGTGAATCACAGGTAGGAAATTTGGTGTTAAAACCCCATGGAAATGGTCTTCATAATTTGATGGAATTCCTCATCTGAGGCTAGGGCAAGGTGTCCTTCCAGCATACATGGTTTCGTTCTCATTTTCATGGTAAGTTCTTTGGTAATTGTTGTTCTGGTTTTCTTTTTGGTTATGTATTTTCCCTCATCTTCTTACGATACCACATCTTTTTGGTACCCTTGTATTGGTTTTGTGCACAGAAGGCTCGAGAGGGTTTGCTAGTGTTGAGACTCACTCCTCCCATCATACAGGGTAAAAATCTGGGTTTCCCGTAGTTCTTTGAACATATTATTGTAAATATATATATATATATATATATATATATATATATATATATATATATATATTATTTATTTTCTTTTTCTTTTTTCTTACCCAATTCCTATTTTCCAATAAGAAATTGGGTCACTATCTCTAAGAATTTACACATTGGTTCTTCCATACATCTTCTAAGAGCCTTTTCATGTCTACGTATGTGTAGACAATGGTTGATACTACGAGGAATTGAGTTAGGTAGACATGGCCTCATGTTTTTTATGCATATTATTCATAACTTCTTTAATCTTACTCCCTCATACACTGGAGTTTTAAAATGTCGTCTTGTGTTCTTTATACAGGCACCCACTCCATCTCTCTATCCATTATATAAATATTCAAGGGTTTGGATAGTTTTAAACCGACATATTTCTCTGCTCAGGGTAGTTCCCTGTCCTCATGGCCTTCGACAGAAGTAATCATTCTCTTGAGGGGATTACTTTCCTAGATCTTCGTGTCGATTTCTCAGTGCAAGAAGCTACTGCTTAGTTTGCAGAAGGTCATGCTGGTTTGGTTGTCTAAGCCGAGACCTAGACTCTTTTCACCGTTTTGAGGGACATGTAATTTTGGTTATATATTCATAATTTATTATTCATATACATATATCTTTCTATATATATACTGTAACAATGGACTTCTTTGCTTCCAATTCCTATAATTTGACTAAGTCTAGTGTGCGCACTATGTCTTACTTTTACTAGTAATTTTAATGATAGTACTTCACCATTGTAGATTTATATAGTGCCGCTATGTTCAAAGTTAACACTATTTTTTAGTGCTACTAAAATTTTAAGGATACTACTTTATTTCTGCGTGAAGTAGATATTGGCCCTTAAAATTTACCTGTGATTTTATTATTTCCTAAACTAGGATTTATATGTTGGTTGCTCTTCTAGCTATGTGTGGAACTTGAATTCCACTTCTCTGTTTATTTTCTTTTAGTTCACAGTCAGCGACTCATCGCACCCACGGTTAACACAATCGAAATGATACTAAATATGCATATTATATATTTTTCTCCTTAATTGTTTTTATCAAGCATGAATTTTGCTGTTACATATGGATAAGTTTCCCCTAGTGCATATTTTTTAATGCGGGTTCTACCTTGTCACTTACTCGGTTCTTATTAATACATGCTTGGCATGATTAATTTCTTTTGGTTCGAAATCATTAATTAACTTGCGTGTAATATCTTTTATTTTCTCCATGACTTTAACTCTCTGTAGCATGATGCAAATTGCATGTTCTAACTAGTGCTTAATAGTGAGGAACATGCATGATATCTCACTATGTGGCTGTAATATGTATGGTGAAATCAACTATTTACTTATGTTTATTTCTACGGTGTATCTCTTCCTTCCTTTTTGCTTTCTTTTCGAGGACAATAAGCCTTAGCTTCATAAATGAAGTTGGAATAGTGTACAACCCATGCAGGGCATAGACTCTGCAGGGAATGTCTCCTCTCAACATAATTACCTCTAGGAATCTGAAATCAATTTATATGTGTAGTTGGATGAGAAAACTCTCTTTTACTGAGATTAGCCCTTTTGATGAACATTTATTCTTATATAATTTACCCATGGAAATTTAACACTTATTGTGATTAGCATTTAGCTATGTGGGACATCTTCCCTTTCAGACTCACCAAAACATATTCTTGTAGAATATACCTATCTTAATCTTAATACACCCCTATGCCACCGTAAGGCGGTCCCACTCTTATGTTTTAGGACATAATCTGGGTAATCCTATTCACTTGAATTGATTTCAAATTACTAGAATTAAAGTAAAATAATATGGGCATCATCATATAATATCTACTAAAGTAAAACTATACTAAGTTCTCCATCCTGTTAATCCCAACAATACATAGCTATAATTCTGCACCAACTCATAGTAATTTCATGGAAATTCATTCCACTTTTTGGTAATAAATTACACAACACTAATTTATCATCAATAAGACACAGAAGATGAATAAGGATAATTTATAACAACATCATACTAACTCGAAAAGATGTAATTTCCTATCATCCACAAGCTTCCTCCTCCAAGCTCTCCCCCGACCAGAAATATTTCCACCCATGAAATGAAAAAACCTTGTCACCCTGGTGGAGGCACTTTCATGCCAACTTCACCCAACACAATTTACATAACAATGTCTCAGTACTTTGGGTTTCTGTTTGCCATTTCCTAGGATTTTATTATGTTTTTTTTTGTGAAAGTTTTTTTTTTCTTCCCTTAAAGTTCGTTTTTTCCACAATGTTGATTTTCCTACACCTTCCTAGTGCAGTTTCCTCCTCACTAGGGTGTTATTAGATACTTTTCCCAAATCCAATTTTATTTTAAATTATTTTCTTTCTCCCCAAGTGTTTTTTCAGAAGATATTTCGGAAAGTGTAAAAATTGCATCCTATCTGCATGGATTCAAATTTTGGATTTCTTTGTACTCTGTCTTTTCCAATTTAGTATGATTTTTCCTCAATGTTATTAAAATCAAATAATTATTACAAAATTATGAATTTTTCTTAGGTCCCCATAGTATTTTTCATGTCTACAATAATTAAAACATAATATATAATGAACTAAAAATATGAGATATTACATAGTCCCCCTCTAAAACAAAAACACTGTACTCGATGTTTTCAAATAACCATTCAATCCTTGAATCACATTGGATAATATTGTTTCATGCTATCATCTTGCTCCAATGTAGCCTCCTTAGGCATTCGTTATATATACATGTATTAGATCCATTCCCAAAGTTGCATGCACCATCACATTGGTGTTGTCACTATTGTCACAAAGTGTATCTTAAGTGTCACACCTAGTCAAAAGGAGTCAAATGTACATTCTAAAAGGGAAGTTCTAATGCATTATCCTACACTATTGTGTCCTATTCATCATAAGGAAATACATCGTACATATTCCCTAAGTATTAAGAATTGTTTGTAGTGTACTTGATCTTATAGATCCAACGAGAACCTACAACTGACCTATCCTCACACCTCAGTACCACCTCTGAAACGTCATTCGTCTTGATATAAATATAATCCTCTACCTTGACATCTACCCACACTTGATTTTGTGTGAAATATTGAAACTTGGATGGTTCTGAAACCTGAGCCACCAATTCTTGGTACATGTCAAGTTCTTTGCTCTCTCTCTTGTTTGTCCTGGGAGCGCCAATGAACCCCTTTGCATATCTCAATGTCTAACAAACTTGTGTGGCACCCAATGATGATCATGTAATTATTTTTACTTACCATTTTATCTATCCAATATGTCATGGACGTTTTGGACGTGTGTTGAATGCATTCAATGGATTTATTTTCCTTTTCATATTTGAACTAGACATGAGCCGAATATTTCTGAGTAGTTGAAAATGGCATGGACACATCAAGGGGACATAGTGGTTGGAATCAGAAACCCACCTGAAAGGGGTTGTGACCAGTTGAGATGTGGAGATCTCGGTTACAGTTGTTCTGGACATAAGGGAGGCTTTCATCTGATGTGCATGGACTATTCAATTTATACATGCGTAGAATGTGTATGATCATCCTGTTGATGACCTAGTGGAAATTTGTGAACTTAGTGAGCTTGGTGTCCAAAATCAACTAGAGACTTGACCAAAATGTACTAAGGAAGCAGTTGTCCTGATCTTAGATAATGGATTGTGGGATCCCAAAGAGTACCCACAGTCGTTCAAAGAAGAGTTTAGCAATGGCTTCTACTATGATATTCTTCTTTCAGACCACCCTAATGGCCATATTAGAGAATTTGTCGATGACCACAAAAACACAGTCACTGCCATGCTTGGTAGAAAGTAGGCCTAACATGTAATCCATGGAGATGGATTCCCAAGGTAGACTATGGCTAGGTAGTGGAGTATACAAGCCTTGCTTCTTGATGGCTAGCTTGGAAATGACGCAGGAAGTGTAGGATCTTATGTAATTCTCAACATCACATCGAAGGTTTGGCCAATGAAAATAATTAAGTAGTACTTCCACTATTTTCTCAACCCTGAAATGGCCAGTGACCCGAATATAGTGAGATTCCCAAATCATCTTGCACACTCGATTAAAGGAACATAGATATGTCCAAGGTGGAATAAAAATGCATCCTCAAGGTGAAAATCTAGAAATTTATTACCTTCCGGGAGCATTTGGAATGTGTTGCCAAATTTTGGATCGCTTTTGTATAGATGCGGCCAACCCAAAGTCTTGTTCCCGCAAGAGTCGAGCACAGTGGTTAGCGCCACGATTGGCGGTTGGCTAAGAAAATATATAACATTATTGGTGTTTCCCTTCTTGTACTTTTGTTCAAATGGAACTATTGCAAGTCTATGGACCATTTTATATGGCAATCATTCTACAAATTTCCTTGTGTCTGTATGAACTGTAGGGATTGCCGATATTTCTGGATTACCCTTTCCCTCACCTAAATGTAATGCTTCCATTTTTGGCAGACCAACACAATGGATTACATCTCTTTGTCATAGGTGGCATACTTTTGGACTGTGTTTGAAAGTGTGTCATTGTGATATGCCAATGGATGCCCCTGCTAAGTAAGAACTACCCCAATAGCATATTCAGAGGCATGTGTCTCGATCTCAAATGGGTTTTGCAAGTCTAGTAATGTGATCACTAGTGTAGAGCAGAGACAAATATTCAACTCTACAAATGCCTTTTGTGGATATTCAGACCAAAATCATTTTTCTTTTTCTCCTCCAATAGTGATTTGACTCAAAGTCCAAGTGATATGAGAGAACCCAAACACAAAATTGTTGTGGAAATTAGCAAGACATATCAAGTTCTGGAGTTTTGTTAGATTGGTTAGGGCTAGAGAATGATAAATGACCTAGATCTTGGATGGGTCCACATGCACCCTTTTGTCATCAATTAATTATCCTATATATTGAACCTTGACCATGCCAAAATTTCATGTCTCCAAATTGGAACACAACTTGTGGGTTCTTAGTGCCTGGACAACTTGTCGATTGTGGTGGAGGCGTTCTTCGTCACTTTGGCTAAATATAAGGATGTCACGGAAATCCATCACCACCAATTATTTGTTGAATGGTCTCAAGATGTCATCCATCAGCCTCATGAAGGTTGTGGGGGCATTCATCAACCCAAAAGGAATGACCAAATGATGGGCCTCTAAATTCGACATAAGTTAAGACCCATATAACCATCCTTCAACACATTAAACGTATCTATTTTGCATTATATGACATATTTTTAGTTTTAATATGTTCATTAGGAAGTTCTAGATATAATTTCATATTTTTGCCTAATATCAACTATTTTTGTATAATATTGTGAGACTATTGGGCAGATTATGAAGATTCGGAGAAGGAGATAATTTACGGACATTCTCCCTTCTACTAGAGGATCAATAGTGGAGAAAAAATGAAAAAAATTTCATGAAATTATTGAGAGATTATAGAAATTCGATGATTGAGAAAATCTAGGAATGTGTTCCCTGTCATTTACTGCAAAATCTTAGTGTTGGAAACCATAACCACTATTTGAGGGATTTTGGAGGGGAAAGCTTCCTCCTTTCAAGGGGATTGCTTCCTCATCATTTTATATAAGTACCAATTCGAATTTGCCTTAGGGGCATGTATTTTTTACTCTTATTATGGAGAAAACTTGTCTTTTGGAAGCTCCACTTTCTTTTCTTGTAGGGATGTACTTGGACAGCTTCAATAACGAAGATTGGTGCCATTTTTAGCTTATAAGGCTTGGTTTCTTCCATATGACTCTGATTACTCCTTGGGCTTAGCCATCCCAAGATTTCCTAGTTACTAAGAAAATTTCCCATACCATTTTCATTTTATTTACTTTGTCATTCAGTGATTTTATCTCGAAAATATAACATCTTGTAGTAAAAACAAGATTTCCTATAGCACTCTTGTAGCATGTGTAAAATCGACCAAATTTTCTCCCAAAGGTTGGTTTTTCTCTCTTAGGCTTGAATCATGAACTGTAGGATCTAGATACATTATTGAAGAATAATAAACACCACATAGGACATTCATTTTCACAAATTATATTGGGCATTTTTATTTGAATTCATGCTCTTAGGACTTCAATTACAAATTGTTGTTCCTTCCTAGGGTTAATTTCTTTTCAAAGACACACTTCAATTTATACAATTAGTTTAGGCTTTTATTTCATGAAATTCACTCCATTAAATTGTATTAACAAAATAAGGACACCTTGTATGCTGCACATACAGTACTAATACCTCTTAAGTTTGTACGAACCCCGGGTTGATAATTAAAGTTGGTAGACTTGGGAGTTGCAGCATTATTATTGCAATAATTAGGCTCATTACTTTCTGGTGTTGTTTCCGGGAAGGTGTTAAAGTATGCATTGTTTTCTTCCCTAATTTATTCATTTTTTTTCTTTCTACAAAAAGAAAAAAAATTACAATAGGCATATTTCATTTCAAAACAGAAAATTGCATTGCATTAGCATTATTATTCAAAAAAATATTTAAAAATACTTCTCCAACACCAACCCCCCAATTTGATCACCTAGTGCAGTAAGAAACACATATCCATCCACTTTTGGTGGTATAAGAAAAAGAGGTTGCAGAAAAGGTAAAATAAATGGATGGAAATGATGAAAACGAAGAAGATCCTCTTGGATTTCCTATTCAAGATACTGATGTCAGTGTGCATATGAAGAAAATCCCTCCATATTTCCTTCCCAACTTCAATTCTATGAGGTCAAAGGATCCATAAACCTTTCTCTTTTAATCTGAAATAATTTGTAGATCTTATGGCTACTTATCACACACTAAAAAATTCAGATTTTTTCCTACAACATTGAAGGATAGAGCTCTTTAGTTGTTCATTATTTTAGGTACTATTTGAATAAGGTCACAGAATGATATGAAAAAGATATTTTTAGAAAGATATAAATACCATAATCTTAAGGAAGAAATATTTAGAATGAATCAAAGAGAAGAAGAGAGCCTCGAGTATCTAATAGAGAGGTTCATGTATAATGTTAAGAGGGATAAATTACATCAGTTAGGATTTGACACACTAAGAACCCTCTTACTTAGAACAATTATGGATGAATGGATTGATCTCCTTGATCTCATCAGGAGGGGAGATGTATACCAATTATCATTTGAAGAAATTTGTGAAACATGCAAGGGCATATCAAGAGGAAGTGAATGAGTAAGTAAATAAACATCAACATTGGTAAATAAAAAAGAACTTGGAAATTTGCTTGATAAATTTAATATAGAAATTCTTAGAAATCTAAGTGAACAAGTAAAAATGTTAAGAATGAAAAATGAGAAAAATTGAGATGTTGATATTTCTGTTCTCCATGCATAATCATATTCCCCATCATTACCAAGGTTGAAGGAAGCTTATGAAGAGGACAAGGGAGAAAGTCAATCACCAAAGAATATATGTGATGTAGCTCCAGGAAGACTATGGCAGCCTAGTCAACTTGATATTATGCAAGTACCTACTTCATAGTTTCAAGCTTATTCACATCCACCTCAAAGTAATTGGAACACACTCTTTCATTGGCAACCTTGGCCATCTCAACCGCAAAAAAAATGTTGGAAACAAGAATGGCAAGAACCTTATGGGATAGATCCACAATAATCTCAATATGTTCCTTAATATCGTCCATACCCAACTCCATGTTATCCCTACCATCCACCTCCACCACAACCACAACCTCAACCACATCCATCTTAAATATCCACTCCCAGTAAACTACCTGTACCACCATTTCCAAACCCATACAAAGAATTAACTCATCCCGCTTATAATGTGGAGGTACAACACTACCAAAAATATCCTATTGATCTAAACAGTATTCATCTTAGTTCAAGAAAGGTATTTTGGAAAAGAGATTCTCTTGAAGTCATTGAAGCACAACATCCAGAATAAGAAGATTCAAGTAAGGAGATCAAAGAATGAGGGGCTGCACTTGATGCAAAGAAAACATCAGAATCAGATATTCATAAATTTCCCTCATGTTTACCATCATTTCCTTCATGTGTTGAAGAGAATAATCAACAAAAATTGGAATATTTGAATTTCGTGGTAGAAGAAGACATGAAGAATGATCCCAATGATCAAGCAAACCAAGGGCATCAAAGCTATATTGAAATATGGTTCCTGAAAATCATTAAGCTTCATCAAAAAACTCTTCTTCAATAATACTTGATACAATCTCAGTCAAAGTAATTCATCTCTCATATTCAGGTACATGTCAAAGCATGTATTTGAAGCGTACACATGATTTTATCTGTCATCTTGATGTGCACATGGCTCCAATGGAAGTTTTCCTATACTTGAAAGAGATTTTTTTTTCAAGTAGATTAGGATAGAGAAAAAATGAAAAAAGAGAAAATAAGAGAAAAATAAAATATCCTAGGTGAAAACCTCATTTGAGGCGCCTAGATAGACCTACTAGTTGAAAAGCTCATTGAGGCAGCTTGTAGGCCTAAAGAAAAAAGAGAAAAAAAGTGAAAAAATGAAGATAAAAAAATTTATTTGCTCCATGTATCTCTCTTTAATGAATGGAGGCTCTCTCGAACCTTTGCAAGCAACAAAAAAACAAGTTGGCACCAAAAGAAAAAGTTGGTCAAAAACGTAGTCAAAGGAAGCTAAAATTGGACTTACACATACTTTTATCATATGCTACAAAAGGACCAAGGTCATGCCAATCCATCACCCTCACCCATTTCTAACATCCACCTATAATTTCCAAGTTTTTATCATTCATTTTCCTCGTTGTCATAAAATACAACAAGAAACCATCTTTTTGCTACAGGAAACTCATGTATTTGAGCAGAAATTGATTTTTATTATATATAAAAAGGCATGCATCCATTTACTAAGCGGTTTTAGGGGGAGATTCATATATATGATGGTAACATGCTCAAGAAATTTCAACAATATTTGGTGCAATTTTTGTGAAAAATCGACCTCCATCACCTACAACCATTTCTATTTTTTCCCGAAATTCATGCATCGAATGGCCAAGATGTTTTATGGGGAGGTGCATAAGAATGATGGTATCATGATCAAAATGTTTTAGGTCAATATTTTTTACCATTTGAGAGCTATGGCTAAAACAAGTCTACTACAAGGGGTTGTCCTAAACTGCTACAGGGTTTCTGTAGTGCTACAGGAAACCTTGTAACCACTACAGGAAACTTATTTTGGAGAAAATTAGCTCTCTCAAGGGCTTATACACTTAAAAAGAGAATGAAAATTATTTTTTTCCTATACCAACCACTCATAACTCTCACCTCACTCCATGCACAAGGATTCACTCTCTAAACCCTATGTTTCGCTACTAGCTGCTAGATCACATATACCTTGACATGGCACCTCTTCCCTCAACTCTCCATCACTCCTCTCACTCCATAACTCCATACCTAATCTCCATGCACCATTCCCATTCATCTCTAAGTAACCTAGAGCCCCCAAGAAGTAGAGAAGATACTTCTACAAGAAGTAGAAAATTTTTGTGTAGAAAACCTATACATGGCACAAAAAGATCAAAATATGAAGATAATTTGATGTAAATGGATTCAAAGAAACACCAACAGACTCTAGGAGGATGAAAACACTAGAAAATTCACCCGAGGACCTCCATGCAACACCTGCAATAAGAAAAAAAGAACAAATAAAAAGGTTAATCAACTCACTCAGAAAAAACCTTCTCACTTAGAAAATACATGAAAAAACACAACAACAGAAAGATAGCCATGGCTATCACAAAAATCTATCTCTAACATGCAAACATATCCAACAATTGGACATGACAAGTGTTATCACCAAGTTGGTGCAGATGGGCCACTCCACCATACAACCTAGGGTAACTCTTCCAAACCAACTTGTGACTGAAAATTAGCCTTTTCAGCCTCAAAGGGCTCTCTGAAAGGTAAAAATGATTTGTTCAAATATAATTCAATCAGATGGATAACTCTGTAATAGTGTCTTTAATGTGTTTGTGTGTAGGAAAAAAATGTATATGGTTTACTACCATTGGTCTTATGGAGTCAGTGCTAAGAAACTCAGTGAGATGGTTCTCCTTGTGGGAGGTTAGGCATGCAGATGTTTTAATGAAGGGAAAACACACACAGGTATACAATATCCTAATGCTTGAAGGAAGTTAGAGCATGATGTACATGAATTTCAAGTAATCAAAAATTAAAATACTTAAAGAGAAATAGAAAGATACATTGGCCAAATGCTCATGAAAACATTAGATGAATCTCAAGTGAAGAATAAATCCCACAACCACTGTATATTACTAATCATAAAAAGTTACAATAGTAGTAGTGTAAAATAACATCCTCCAACCGCATATTCTTCGAAATCCTACCTATCAATAGGCCTTAGTCACTTTACATTGGATCTTCCTACATGGCTAGATCATAGAACTACTTTTTTGTTACCTATCTTAACAAGAAGCAAAATACATGGGAATGAAAATGAAACTTACTGACTTTATGAATTAGAGACCTACTAGGACTCTTCCACTTATTTATTACATCCACTAACTAAAAAATCTGCATATTTATGTCGAATATAGCTATGTTCTCGAGTGGAACTAACCATGATCAAGGCATTAATGCCCCCACTAAACTAGGCAACGAGTCATCCTATTTTTAAGGAAGTCATTTCATGATAATCGATGATTGTCTTCATGTTGAGTTGGTGAACTAGACAGCCTTGTTGAAGACCAAACCTCCACCAGAATACTCCTCTAATACTCTTTAATCTCTCCATGTGGCTGGCAAACCTTCAATGAACCATCAAAACAAAAAATTGCTACGAAAATTTTCTCCATGCAAAAATGGGGGAATCAAGGCAATTTCATAGCGAAATTTCATAGCAAATTGACTTCACCCACATATGCCACTTTTTAGCCCTCTTTACTAATTTGGAGATTTTTGTTGAATCAAATGAGATAAATACAATTTTTCTCCCTACTCGATTTTAACCATAGTTTTGATTTTAAGAAAAAAGTCACCTACAACAATTTCGCAACGAAATCTGTGCTTCAAGCCTCGGATTCTCTATGAAATTGCCTAACTGGCAAAAAACTCAAAAATTGTCTGTTTTCCTCAAAAAATTTCCTATGGATCTAAATTTTTTTATTTTTAAGGATGCAAAAACGTCAAAATGGTAATTTCTCTACTCTTCAAGCTTTGGAAGCTTCTCCTTTGGAAATAGGAACTTTAATACCTTCAAGCTCATTTATGACTATGATTTTGAGGCCCTTTTTATTTAACTTTGCCTGTATCATCTCTAGTTTCTCTTCTAGCTCTTTGAACTAACCTTTTAGTTTCTTCCTTTCAGCTTGCAACCACAAATTTCTCTTTCTTGTGTGCTTCATTACCATTCTTAAAGGAAGTTTCATTTTTAGCAGTTTCTTGGCATTGGTCAATGACTCATGATATTGATTTAGTTGCATATTGAACTTTTCTTTGAGGTTTTCCATCAGCAATTTGTCTACCTTGGCTTCCCGCAACTCCAATTTGGTTTCAATAACCTCTTCTCTAGCCTATATTAACTGCTCTTTTAACATCTGCACTTCAGTTTTCTCAACCATTTTTTCTTTACCCTTCCTTTGCACAATGATCTTCCTTGATGTTGGAGACAAATCAATGACATCTTGTGCGATAGATTGCTTTCCTTTGTTAGTAATCCCTATATTTTTACTTTCCATGATACCCTTGGAAAGTTGTACTCTAGTGAGTGATTTCCTTGGCTAAAACATGAAACCTGCACCTTCTCCTGCAAAATCAATATTTTTAGCATTCATACCTTTATTTTTCTTATTCTCACCTTTAATATCTTCAGCTCTAACCACTAGAGTATTCTCAATGTGTATAGCTTGAAGAATATCTTCAAGGTTACCTTTCTCAATTATTTTACTTCTGTTTGTCCTTTCATGGATTTTCCTATTGATCTTTTGTATGTTTATTGCAAGTGTAGTCTCTGGAGTGTATGTTTCTTGTGCAGGATCTATTTCAATATACATTGGATCTATAATGGGCTCCATCTCCTCTTTATTCACACCCTTTGTCTCAGCTATAGGTTTTTCACTCTTATTTAAAGAAGTGGCTTTTGACTTCGAAGTTTTCTTGGGTGTTAATGAATCAACCTCATAACCACTGAGAAAAAGAAAGGTAGCCCAGTCTCTATTTAGTTTCTTAAACTCCTCCAGCACCAAGAGTTTAATCAAACCATGGTGTAAAATTGAAGTCTTATTGCTTTCTGGCTTGCCGTGAACCTTGTCTAACATCTTCTCTAAGCTCCTAAATAAGAAAAAAGTAAGATCAAGAGACTGCTTACTAGTAAAGTGAAACAAGAGCCTAAAATGGTATAGGTATACCATATGAAATCTCCCCTTACAAGTAAATTACTTTTGAATTACAGACAACAATTTGGAGTAGTTATCTTTCATGTAGCTCCTTGGAATTCTATAAGTCATGTCTACTCCAATGTGATCTGGTTTAATAAATTCATCATAGTTCTACATCTTAAACTTAGTGGCTTTAAACCACTCTTCACCTTCTGTTGGTATCTCTGTGGCTATAGCAATTTTATCTGGTTACACTACAAAACTTAGCACCCCCACTTTCAAAGTTGTACCTATGAAATTTACTACAAAATATTTTGATATTTGGGCATGAAAACCTTGAATTTTTTGACATAATTTCATGCACCCAGTGTTGCAGAAAGATTCTACAAATAGGGGGTCTTCATTGAGTAGCTTAAGATACATATGTTCATATCTTACACACTAGCCTCATTTTTTTGGTTTCTTCCTCCTGGTCATCTTCCTTTATAACCACGCTGCCCTCTTGAAACTGTGACACCTGTAAGGAAAAATACTGAAAAACAAGCTACTTATGGTGGGGCTGGACTCTTCAAGGATGATAATCACCTGATGCATTAAAACTTGAAAGGGAGGATGATGGAGAGGTCCTTTGGAGGTGATTTTGAAATTTTGAAATTCGAATACAAGAGGGATAATGACAAATCAGAGAAGTGAAGTGTAATGATGGATGACACTTATGGTTACGCATGCTTGGATGACTGTAATAACTAATCACATGACCTCACATTCATCCTAATCCTTTAAAAACTTGACAACTCATCATCCCCTTGATTGGTGTAGAAAAACATGATTCCACGGTGTTTTCATTTATAAACCTAGCAGATTCACTATGGAATGGTCAGCTGAGTCCGTAGCGAAAGCATACTGTTGTCAGTTACATTCACTGTAGACTTGGGAAAAATGAGACAAATGGCCACTACCTCAATCTAAACCAATGCATATAGACCATTAGGATATTTTTATGGATTTGACTCTAATGACATGACCAATGGACTATTCTAGAATTAGGATAATGACTATTTCATGAGTTTTCATCAATTTCATGAACCAATTTTATGTGTCATAACAACAAGTATGTACATGTATGCAATATTATTTACCTCTTCTCATGAGTGTGTAATGGTTATAAATTTGCTTTTAATTGCATTAGATATGAGGTTTTATAAGATAAGGGTGGGTTAGTCATCTCGACCACCCTCACCTAGTTAAGTTAAACTATCTCCCTCACTCATGTAATGTGGAAAAGCCAAATGAAGGAAATTGGACCAGATCACCAAGCACACTGAGCCCACTTACAAAAAAGTAAATAAAATAAAATAAAGAAAGGATCAAATTCAGATGTATCGAAGTTCATTCCAAAAATAGTTAGAGAGGATCCTTAAGGCATCAAAGATCCAGCTAGATGTGACCATGGGTTGTATATGATGCTACAAAAAAGATATAGAGTTGATTTGTGGGTGCTACAGGATCAGGCATGGCTGCTACATGTGAAACAAGGAGACTACAAGAAAAACAGGGCTTCAAGAACATAAAACAAAGATGCTACAGGAAGACAAAAGTGGTTGCAAAAGACCCTTATTTTGAGGAATTTCACAAGGAATTTCATCCCAAAACCCTAGGATTCAATGGAAACCGTCCAAAGGAAAGGTAAGTACATATTTTTTCTTTTTATATGTTAACAACAATTATGCAATTTTTTTTTTTTTTCATTGGTACAACCTATGGGAAACTTTTGATAAAATTTTACAAATAAAAAAATGAAATGTGGATGTTTCCTTTAAATTGAGAATGATAAGAAAGGGAATTGCAATTATTTTTTGGTGAGAATGAAAATTTTTCAATTTTTCTCTATCCTAAAAGCCTTCATTACATAGAAATATCTAAAACTTGTAGCAAAAATAGAGAATTTCCTTTCCAACTTTGGAAAGTTGTATTGGTCTACTACAAGTCTACTACATGATGCTCTGAGTTACTACATGATCACATCCGAGGTTGTTTTGAGGGTTTTGGAGGTGTCCAAATGATGGAAAAAGGTAGCAGGAGGTTGGAAAAGGATGTGGAAGACCTTTCCAAACTAATAGATATTTAATAACCTATCTTGCAAAAAGGAAAATGGGTAGGCTAATGGTCTCTAGAAACACTTTAATTTTTCTATGCACAAACAGATTTGGAGAAATGAGTGAAAATTTAATGAAGGTGTCAAGGGAGAGGGTGTGAATGCAATGGACCTACAAGCCAATAGAGTTCAATTTAAAAGAGGAAAGTTTTGTTTTGTGCTTGAAATAATTCTAAAAAATCATGAAAACAACAACTACATTTTTTTTGCTTATCCATGCCGAACCTACAGCCAATCTTCTTAAGGTAAAGAACCAAGGAATGTATAAGAGATAGGCCACTAGGGCCAGGAATGAGGAGAAATTAGGTCACTAATTTTCTTAGAGGATGAGAAACTCTTTCAGCAGGGGTGTATGATGGGCCTCTAAATTAGACATAAATTAATTCCCATATGACCATCCTTCAGTACATTAAACCTCTGTATTTTTCATTATATGACATATTTTGTATCTTTAATAAGTTCGTTAGGAAGGTTTAGATATCATTTCATATTTGTGCCTAATATTAATTATTTTTGTAGAATATTGTGAGAATATTGAGCAGATTATGAAGATTTGGAGAAGGAGATAATTTAGGGACATGATACCTACTACAGGAGGATAAATATTGGATAATAAATGAAAAAAATATCATGAAATTATTGAGGGATTATGGAACTTCAATGATTGAGAAAATCTAGCAATGTGTTCCCTGTCATTTACTACAATCTCCTTGTGTTGGGAACCAGATCCTCTATTTGAGGGATTTTGGAGGGGAAAGCTTCCTCCTTTCAAGGGTAATGCTTTCTCTTAATTTTTTAAAAGTACCAATTCGAATTGGCCTCTAGGGCATGTGTTTTTTAGTCTTATTGTGGAGAAAACTCGTTTTCTCACAACTCCACTTTCTATTCTTGCAAGGATGTAGTTGGATTGATTCAATAATGAATATTGGTGCCATTTTTAGCTTTTGAGGCTTGGTTTCTTCCATAATACACTGATTCCTCCTTAGGCTTGGCCATCGCAAGAGCCTCAAATCCCTCTTGCAAAAATTCTTTATGTTATTTTCACTTCTTATTCACATGCATCTCTTATTTCTGTTTTTCATATTTCTATATTTAGTATTACTTTTTTTCTTGCTATAGGATTGAGCTAAATGATTGAAGTGAGTTCTTTTGTAGGTTTTTTACAGATTCAAGAGAATTATTAATCCTTAGAATAATTTTGGAAGGTCATATTAATCATTAAGCTATTTGGATTTGGTTACTGGTTCACGAATATAATATTTCTGGAAATGCCTTCTGGCGAAATAGAAGTAAATTTATGATATTTTTTAGAATGGTTTAATGAGATTCATTTGACTTGATTTAAATTGGATTATGAAATAGTAATGTTAAATATAATAACAAAATCTAACCAATTTCATTTTCACTTTATTAGGTTAGCCGTTTGATAGATTAACTACCTCACTAGTTCTTGAATTTCTAGAATTTAGAGTAGTAATTTTCTGTTATTTTTTAGCACATGTGAACATGGGTATTTTGGAGTGATTCCACTTGGACTGGAGACCTAAGACATATTTCCTACTAAAAAAAAATTTCCCATATGATTTTCATTTGATTTACTTGGTGATTCAGTGAGTTATCTCCAAAACATAACTTCCTGTAGAAAAAACATATTTTCTTGTAGCACTCTTGTAGCATGTGTAAAATCGACCATATTTTCTCCCAAAGGTTGGTTTTTGTGTCTTAGGCTTGAATAATGACCCGTAAGATCTAAATACATGATTTAGGAAGAATAAACACCAATTAGGACATTCATTTTGGCAAATTATATTAGGTATTTTTAGTTGAATTCGTGCTCTTAGGATTTCAATTAGAAATTGTTGTTCTGTCCTAGGATTAATTTCTTTTAAAAGAAACACTTCCATTTTTGTAATTATTTTAGGATTTCATTTCATGAAATTCACTCCATTAAATTAGATCAAAAAAATAATGACACATTGTATTCTGCACATATAGTGCCAATACCTCTTAATTTTGTACGAACCTCAAGTTGATAATCTATACAGAGTCTCCAAGTCCCATCCTTCTTCTGCACCAACACGACCAGACTCCCACAGGGAAATGAACTCAGTTGGATGTGGCATTTCTACAAAATCTCTTGAGTCTACCTATTGATTTTTTAATTCTAAAAAATAAGGCACTAATATATCGGTTTATTGGGTAGCGGCATTCTTGGGCTCATATCGATGGAGTGCTTTACCTGAAAGTGCGGAGGTACTGTTTCGAGTAAGGTAAATATGTCCCCGTACTCTACCACGACCTTATCCATCTAGTGTTGTGGTGCGAAGGAGCCCTTCCTGGAAGTTGTGGCCACAATATTATTCTTTCATTAAGGGAATATCATAACGAAAACAAATTTCCTAGTTTGGGAAATGATCTTACTGCATTTCTTTGCAGTGATCAAAGAGATCGCAATAGGCAGTGCCACCTCTGGTATCTTGTACAACTTATTTCCTAAAGTAACAATAAAAGTTAGAGGCCTAGAATCATACAAAAAATGTCACTTCCACAAGTATAGTTCGCATAATAATACATTAGGATAAACATCACATAATACCACATCCATGAAGGGCTTGGCATTGTAGGGAAGGTGATAGTGCAGGATTACGTGGAGGTACTATCCTTAGTGAATCCACCTGATGGTGTACGGTTATGGGTCCATTGTGATCAATGGGCCCAACTGCTTCACGAACTCTGCTGAAATGAGGTTCTTTTGGCTCCCACTATCAGCAATGAACTGCAGCAGGGAACCCTTCACCCACAACTAGGAATTGAAGCAGTGCTCACCCTCGTCTAGATCTTTGGTTTCCTCCTCAATTTTGGCTGTGGAAATAGGGGCATTGGGCTCCAAATCAATAATATTCTTCCCTTTTTCACTCCCCTTGTGGGGTTTTGACTCAGATTCAGAACGAGCATATGATTCAGAGGCCTTAAGCTTGACCACTAATGATTTCTTGGCCAAAAACTCACTTATGTTGTGAGTGGATTTCTTATGGAAATCACACCACTTCCTCATGTCCTTATTTGGCTTCATAGTGTTGTTATTTGCTTTTGGCTTCAGTGGGTTGTCCCATGATGCCCCACCTTAGCTTTATCCTTTGTTTTGTGGTTTTAGGGCTCCTTTCCCTTGCTTCTGATTCACAAATCCAAAGTCTTGCTTATTTTGTTTGAATTTTTACTTGATCTTGGCAGCATATCGATATTTTCCACCAAATGAGGAGATGTCGAGGAACTCTATTTCCTCGTGGATGTATCTGTACAAATAATTGTGGTAATTAAGAACCAAATGTTTATTCGAATATTTGATACCCAACATTGTGTGCAGTGTATGGAACATAATCATCAGATCATCCACATCTTTATCCCTTTGCTGCCGCAACATGGTACATTATATGTACTTATCCTCCTTGCTCCCCACAGGGTAATATTGTTCCTTGATGACATATCAGAAAGAATTCCAAGTGGGTGTGGCTGAGAACAAGGAGGATTCCCTCTCCTTTTTCTCATAGTAGGTTTCCTTCGAGTCCTTGCCATGTGCGGTGACTTTGAGGAGTGAAAAATTAATATTTTCCTAATTAGAAAAGTCATGAATCAAAAAATATCCTTCTAATAGAATCAATAATATATCTACGGTGTATTCATCTATCTGGCTATAAAATGTGGGGATGTCAAAGTTAACTTGTACCTTAAAAGGAGTGGTGCCTCCAGAGTGGTTGCTAGCTGAATATGCATCGCCAGTGAGTAGCCATCAAAGGATATGGGCTTCCTTGAGAAATATTTTGATAGGATCTCCTTCTCCCTTGTATTTATTTTCTTCTACCATGGGAGGACATCGAGGTTTGCGAGGTTGGTCCTACAAAGGTTCAACTAGATTGAGCGCTAACTCCTTATATGTTGATCTTGTTGGGTACATGGAAAGAAAGATCGAGAAAGAGCAGACTGCTCTGATACCACTGATCCAGAATTATGCAGGAAAATAATAAAATATAGAAATAAGCATAAACATAGAGATGAAGTGGGAATAAAACTTCATTTCAGTAATATCAAATAACTGAAATATGCTTACAAACATAATGGAAATAAACTAGCTTGGGTGATGGTAGCTTATCTCTTCGTAGAGATGTGGTGGTCACATGCCTCTAAAATGTGTTCCAATGAGGCTCAAGTGCCTTTTTATTATTGCACAACATAAGAAAACCCTAAAAAACCAAAACCATAACCCCGGGAAATGGAACATGAAGAATTTGTGGGCCCCGTTGGGGTTAGTTTGGCAACCAAATTCTTGGGGTCTTAACTTGGTCTTATTATGTCTATTGGGCATGTACGATATATCATCCAAAATATCTCTGCGAGTAATATATTATTTACTGGAGGCACATCCCTATGGGTATGGGCCTACAACGGACCTAAAAAAAACACCATTTAGGGGGTCAAAACTACTTTGGAAGTTCAGGACCGAAAAAACTGCTAGAAATAGTAAATGCTACAATAAAAAATGAAACTGATGAAACTGACTGGAGGTGTAGGTGGAATAGGTGGTTAGCCACCAATATCCACATGGATCACAAAGCCTCCAATGTAGGTCTAATATCTTCATGTCCTCTCGGAGGAATGTTATGTGATATTTTCCTTACCAAAGTTTCAATGATGATTATCTTAAAAAATAAACCCCAATAGTGTTTAATTATTTTTAATGAAGTTCACAACATATAATATTTTTGTATCATGACAAAAAATTGTCCATTTTTTTGTAACTTTGATGGATGTTGACCAGAGATATGTCGTCCAATTGGAAAAATATTGACTTTGTCAAACATTGGCATTTTGATAAATAGATAATTGACCTATTCAAATGTTGGATATGTAATCTACATTTAATTGGCATCACATATTTGAGGAACAAAATTATCATCCAATATATGAATAACATATAATTGGATATCAAACGATAATTTTTTTTTTTTCCGGAAATTTGACAAACGTTGGTTTTTTTTTAAATACAAAAATTATTTGGAATTAAAATTTGATAATACGATAGAACTATTAGAGTACAATATCAGATTTTACACCTATATTTAGCAGTGGGGGTTAGTGGTTAAGAGGATAATGGGTTAGGGCTTAGGGGATTCATGTATTTTAAATTAGGGATTAGTGGCTTAAGATTTAATGGGTCAAAGGGTTAATGAAATATGAGTGATGGGTGTACATGTTAAGGGATTATGGCTTGGGGGATGAGTGGGTATGGAATTGAGTGGTTATGGGTTAAGGTCTTATGATTTATGATAATGGGGACCCTAGTCCCCTTATCACCACTATTGGGGTTCCTTTGTGAATTTCTCTCATTTCCTTCAAATGCACGAAAATGAATGAGTACAAGTGCGTGACAGGGAGTGTCAATGAGTTCTAGGTGTACTAAGGAGGGAGTGACAAGGTATGGTAGGTAGTGCCAAGGAATTCTAGAGTTCCAGGGTGAAATGCGAAGATGTGCAAGGTGCCAAGTTGTGTCAATGCATGTGAGGGAGTGTTAGGGAGTTCCATGGAAAAACAAGGGAGAGCTAGTTTAAAATGCATGAAAATGAACGAATAAGATTGTGTGATAGGGACTGTTAGTGATTTTTATGTGTGATAAGGAGGGAGTGACAAGGTTATATGTTGGGCAGTGCGAAGGCATGCTAAAGTGGCACGACATGTGAGGGAGTGGTAGTGTGTTTGAGGCAGTGCCAAAGCATGCCAAGGAATGCAAGGGTTGTTGCTGCTAAAATGTGACACATCGTGGTAAGGTATTGTTAGAAATGCCAGGTGATATTTCATGTCAATATGTAAACTATGTTGCTTAGTTCTTTTATGGTCAGAGTTGGATGTGTGCCTTGGCTTGGTAACTTGTAACTTGTTAAGTGGGATAAGTTGAATTGGACATGAGTAGCCTAATATGAGTTATATTTAGTTCTTAGGTGAACACAACACATTCTAGTTGTAGTAATATTAACTTGGTCAAGTTGTTGTAGACGAGGAAAGACTTAGTTGGCATCCCAAGTCCAAAAAAAAGAAAGGGTAGTTATGAGGGAATGATAGCTAAAGAGTGCCAGGGAATGAAAAGGCATGCTAACACATGTCAGTCATCGTCAATGCATGTTGAGGAGTGTTAGGGATATAGAACATCACAAGGGATATCTACATCAAAATTCATGGAAATTAACAAATAAGAGTGCGTGCCAAGGAGTGTCATCGAATTCGAACTGTCTCAAGGATAAAATGTTTTAGGAGAAGGTAAGAATAGTAATTTTAGGAGGAAATATTATGGCTACAATAAGGGGCTGGATAAATAATTTTTAGACAAAGGGGGACTTTGGGTTGAGCACAAAATTGTTTTTTCAATGACTTGGTTGGGTTCCCAAGTCACAAAAAACATAAGGCTATCTATGAGGGCATGATAGCTAGGGAGTACAAAGGTGTGCCAAGGAATGCGAGGAAGTACTAACACATGCTATATAGTTCCAAGGCATGATATGCATGCCAAGATAATAAAGTGATAAGGCATGAAAATATTTTTTAGGTGTCAGGGTTTGGTGCGAATGCGTGCTCGGGAGTGTGATGACCAAGTTCCAGGGAAACACAAGGGAGCACTAGTTTCAAATGCATGGAAATGAAGGGTTATTGATTTTCAAGTGTGTTAAGGAGGGAGTCAAAATGTATGCTAGGAAGTGATAAGGCATGATAAGAGTGTTAGGGAAGCATACGAAGATGTGCCAAGTTCTTAGGTATGCCAATGTGTGCTAAGGAGTGTTAGGGAGTGCCAGGGAAACATAAGGGAGCACTAGGCCAAAATCCATGGAAATGAATGAATAAGTAGTGACAAGGAGTGTCAATGTGTTCTAGTTGCGCTAAGGAGGGAATGACATGGTATGCTAGGAAGTGCTAAGTCGTGTTAGAATTCCAGGGCAACATGCATCCAACGTGTGCTAGGGTATGCAGACATGTGCTAGGAAGTGTTTGGGAGAACCAAGGAAACACAACGGAGCACTATGTCAAAATCCATGGAAATTAATAAATAAGAGTGTGTTAGGAGAATTTTAGAATAGGAAATGCATGAGGCAAGACTACGATTGTGATGAGGGGTTGGAAAAGGAATTTTTAGCCAAAGGGAGTCTTTGGGCTAGGCACAACACTATTTTTTCACTGACTTGGTTAGGTTCCCAACTCGCAAAAAAAATAAGGTTATCTATAAGGGCATGGGAACTAGGGAGTGCAAACCTTGGCTAGGGGAATTGAAGAAGTGTTAACACATGCTATATAGTTTTAAAACATGTTATACATGCCAATATATGCCAATTTATAAGGCATGATGCCAAAATGTGCAAGATACTATGGTGTGGTGCCAATACAAGCTAGGGAGTGTTAGAGACCTCGAAGGAAACATAAGGGAGTACTAGTTTAAATTGCATGGAAATGAATGAAGGATTTTTTTTATGGGGATTATTATCGAGTTCCAATGTTCTAAGGATGGAGTCAGAAGGTATGCTATGAAGTGACAAGGCATGATAGAGTGTTAGGGAATAATGGCAATATGTACCAAGCGCCAAGGTGTGCTAATGTGTACAAAGGATGTTTAGTGAGTGCTAGGGAAATGCAAGGGATCACTAGGTCAAAATTCATGTAAATGAATGAATAAGAGTGTGTGACACATAGTGTTAGCGAGTTCCAAATTGGCTAAGGAGGGAGTGACATGGTATGCTATGTAGTGGAAAGACAAGATAGAGTGTCAGGGAAGCATGCAACGAATATTTTCCAGGTGTCATGGTGTGTCAAAATGTGCTAGGAAGTGTTAGGGAGTGTTAGAGAAAAACAAGGGAGAAGTAGGTCAAAGTAATGCACTGAAATGGATGAATAAGATTTTTTGACATGAAGTGTTAGTGAGTTTCAGGTGTGCTAAGGAGGCAGTGACAAGGTATTCTAGGCAATGTTAAGGCATGTGATAGACTAGGGCAACATGCCAATATATTTCAGGTGCCAGTGTGTGCCAATGCATGCCAGGTATTGTTTGGGAGTTCCAGGGAAAAAAGGGCGATCACTAGTCTCAAATGCATGGAAATGAATTAATAAGAGTGTGTGATGGGGAGTGTCACCGAGTTCTAGGTGTGATAAGGAGGGAGTGATAAGGTATTCTAGGTAGTTCCAAGGAATGCTAGAGTTCAAAGGTGTCATACAAAGATGTGCCAAATGTCAGGGTGTGTCAATGCCTCCTAGGGAGTGTTAGGGAATTCCATGGAAACACAAGGGAGAACTAGTTAAAAATGCATTGAAATGAATGAATAAGAGCATGTGATAAGGAGTGTAAGTGAGTTTTAGGTGTTCTATCGAGGGAGTGACAAGGTTATATGATAGGCAATGCCAAGACATGCTAGAGAAACAGGGCATGTCAGGGAGTAGTAGTGTGTGCAAGGGAGTTCCAAAGAATTCCAAGGAATGCAGGGGATGATAACACGTGCCACATATTTCCAATGAATTCTAAGACATTCTAGATGATATGGAATGTCAAGATGTAAGCTATCTTTCCTAGTTTTTTTACTGCCATGGTTAGATGTGATCCTTATCTTGGTAAATTTTTAAGTGGATGAGTTGAGATTTGACATGACTAGCCTATGATGAGCTATAGGTAGTTCTTAGGTGAAGAAGTCATATGTTGAATTTTCACGACACATGAGAATTTTGGATTGGTCTTAGAATATTTGATGCAAACACAATCAAGTGCCATGGCACATCTAGTTTAATGCACAAAACAATCTACACACATCAACGAATCAACTAGTGCACATGATAATTTTTACCTTTTTCAAATCCTTATTGATTATTTACAAACTATAATAAAATAGGCTAGAGCTCTTGTACCAGGGATATTTGTCCTTTACAATGACACTGATACAAGGAATACAACTAGGGCTTCGTGTTAGTCCTTTGAAAACTAATCTATCCTAAATAAGACAACACATGGTCTACTTGATTATAGTGGACACAAAAAACCTTTTTGGTCCATGTGTCAAGAACACATTTTACAAGGTCTTCTTACCTCCAATTTTGCATCTCCTTAATCTCCCTCTATCAATGAGCTCAAATCCTTTAGGTTACTGAACTTAGATCAACAAAATCCACCCTCTAGTTACCTCATTTTCCTTCAAGGTCTACAACAATTAGGGTATTCGAACAGTTGTTCACAACTCCGTTTCTGAAAAAATATTTGGTATGCCTGCTTTTACCATAATACGGCTCCAAGATGAGAAGTCTAAGGCTATGGAGGCTTCCCTTATTGTCACTAAATCAATCATCTACAATAAACTGAACTAGGGCTAGTGCTTTGGCCCTATACACCTACCCTTATACCACTCTTGTTGTCCTGCACAAGTACAAGAATTAGGGCTCTTATTTGACAGTCACTTAAAAAATCTCCAACTGTACTTGGACTATCATCAATATTCCCAACCATAGTCAATTATTTTACTGATGTAGGGCCCACAATATTTCCTTCATGTAGGGGTCTTAAAATATGCAACCCAAAACTGGTTTGAGCCCTCTCAAAATCATTATTCTTGTGTATGAATTTATTTTTTGTCAAATCTATGAATAAATCTTAACTAATTCTCTTTTCATCCTTCTAACAATATGTATATGACTAAACAAGGGTCACAAATCAGCCACTAGCAGCCCATTGACTAATTGTTCATAGGTTGCTTCAAATATCCATCTAAAACTCTATGGACAGTGATAAGGAGGGAATGACAAGGTATGCTACTAAGTGACAAGGCATGCAAGATTACTAGGGAAGCATGCCAAGATGTACCAATAGCCAAGGTGTGCCAATGTCTGCTAAGGACTATTACTGAGTTCTATGAAAACTCAAGGGAGCACTAGATCAAAATGCATGGAAATGAATGAATATGAGTGTGACAGGGAGTGTTAGTGAGCTTGAAGTGTGCTAAGAAGGGAATTATATGGTATGCTAGGTAGTGCTAAGGCATGCTAGAGTGTCAAGGAAACATGAAACCAAGATGGGCTAGGTGTCAGGGCGTGCCAACACGTGCTAGGATGTGTTAGGAAGTGAGAGGGAAACATCAGGGAGAATTAGGTCAAATTTATGCATGGAATTGAATGGATAAGATTTTGTGACAAGAAGTGTTAGTGAGTTTTGAGTGTGATAAGGAGGGAGTGACAAGGTATGATAGGAATTTTTAAGGCATGATAGAGGCTAGGAAAACATGCCAAGATGTGTCAAGTGCCAAGGTCTGCCAATGCATGCTAGGGACTGTTTGGTGGTGTTGGGAAAAAACAAGGGATCACTAGTCTAAAATGCATGGAAATGAATAAATAAGAGTGTGTGACAATGAGTGTTAGTGAGTTCTAGGTGTGATAAGGAGGGAGTGACAAGGTATGCTAGATAGTGCCAAGAAATGCTAGAGTGTCAGCGCGACATGCCAAGATGTGCCAAGTGCCAGGGTGTGTCAATGAATGCCACGGAGTGTTAGGGAGTTCCATGGAAACACAAGGGATAAATAGTTCAAAATGCATGGAAATGAATAAATAAGAATGTGTGATAGGGAGCATAAGTGAGTTTCAGGTCTGTTAAGGAGGGAGTGACAAGTTATATGCTAGGCAATGCCAAGGAATTTTAGGGAGCCAGGACATATTAGGGAGTGGTATTGTGTGCTAGGGAGTGTTGAAGCATGCCAAGGAATGCAGGGTATCCTAACTCATGCCACATAATTCCAAGGCATTGTAAGACGTGCCAAGTGATATAGAATGTCAAGATGTAAACTCTGTTTCTGAGTTGTTTTACTGGCACAGTTGGATGTGATCCTTGTATTACTAACTTGTTAATTAGATGAGTAGCCTTAGATGAGTTATAAGTATTTCTTAGGTGAATAAGGAAAATGTTGAATTTCCATGACACATGAGAATCTGGGATTGGTCTTATAATATTTGATGCAAAGACACACAAGTACCACAACACATCTACTTTAATGCACAACAAAATCTACACACATCAAGGAATAAACTAGTGCACATCATAATTTTTTCCTTTTTCAAACCCTTCTTCATTATATTACAAACTATAATAAAAAAGGATAGAGCTCCCATATGGGGAATTGAGGCCCTTTACAATCTCACTGATACAAGGAATATAAACAGGGACTGGTGTTAGTCCTTATTCAACCAATCTATCTTGAACAAGACATCACTTGACCTACTTGATGATCATGGCCACACAAAACCCTTTCCATCCATGTGTCCTGAACACATTAGGTAGTTCCTCTTACCTACCATTCTCCAACTCCTCAATCTTCCTCTATCAATGAGCCTTTAAGTTAATGAACTCAAATAAAAAAACTCCACCCTCTAATTTCCTCCAATGTCCTTCAAGGTATACGACACTTAGGCTCTTCTATCAGTTGTTTTCAACTCTATTTATGAACAACTCTTTGGTATACCCACTTTGGCCATACTACGAATCCAAGATGAGAAGTATAGGGATATGGAGGCTTCCATTCTTCTCACTAAATCAATCATCTACAATATAGTGAACTAGGGCTAGTTGGTTTTTCCACTTGACTTCTACTTTATTATTTCAAATTCGGCACAATATTAGGCCCTATACACCTTCCCTTCTACCAGTATCATTATCCTTCACAAGCACACGACTTACCGCTCTTCTTTTACAATCACTTAACAACCCTCCAACTGTACTTGGACTACCATCAATCTTCCCAACGAGCATTAATTATTTTACTAATCTAGTGCCCACAATATCTCCTTCATATAGGGATCTTAAAATATTCCACCTATCAATGGTTTGAGTCCTCTCAAAATAATTTTTCTTGTGTATATATTTATTTTGTTTCCAATATATGAAAAAATCTGATCTACTCCTCTTATCATCCTTCTAAAAATTTGTATATGACTGAACTAGGGTCACAAATCAACCAGTAACAGTCCATTGACTAATTGTTCATATGATTCTTCAAATATCCATCTGAAAATCTATGGAAATTACACCAAAATCAACTCCTCTTCATGTAAATCCATTCTTCATATGACACATTTATTTTACTCAATATTATGCTTAGGTTCCCCCCTCCTTTGTATCTTCTATCTCCACACACAGTTCTACAAACCATATTCCATATCTGTGGTCTATATTGCTTAGGTAAACCTCTCTCTAAGGGTCACAACTCCTCTTATTATCGCAAATTTGTCACAGTGTTAAGGGCATACCTTATGGAATAAACATTATAGGAAACCATCCTAACTAGGGAATTATACTTATGTTCTAATTTCTTTATTTCAAACCCTATCCACCCATATAAAAATAAAAAACTCTTTCCTCTGTAAGACACTTGAACTAGATCATATGGATTCATAGATTGTAGGCATTCATTTGCCGAAATCTTGACATGAACTTCAGATCTCTACGTAGAACCTCAAACTAGGGTTACCTCAGTCAATATTATGCCTACCTCTACTTCTGTTTTTTCCCTAAATTCCAGTGAAGACCCTCCTCCATTTATTTTTGTCTTTATCATAGACCTTATAATCTACTAACCACCACAAGACAAGCTTCTATCAACCGTCTCTGTTATTTAAAATTTTCTATTTCATAATTTGATGTGGCCTTCACATATAGACACCACTTAAATCACATTACCAAATTCTAATGAAAATCCTCTCTTAAAGTCGATCTACCATACGAGAAACAATAATATGCCATCCTACTTACTAGCTCAAACCCATTAAGGTATGAAAAATTCTTGTGAACCCTCACATGATGAACTTTCTCTTGGTGGATGATCATGCCCTCCCTTTAGCAACCCTTACTGAGCCCTCTTACTTGACCTACTTTAGGACTACATCTCTCTTGAACCCCTTGATCAAATGAGCTCCTTCTCACTTGATTTTGTTTCATTCTTCCTAAGTCCTCCTTAAAAAAAATTTCATATACCTCTTAGGAACCCTCTATAACTTATGGGCTTTATCCACGTATACCTTAATAAATATTAATTTTCCTTCCTATTTTTATTTTAAATTTTAAACCCCATCTTGGGTCCAAAATCCATTTTATTGGGTTCTTTTCCCACAAATCCTTTTATGACTGAACTAATTCAAACACATCTCACTAGGCTTGTGGAGTACCTCCCAAGCTAAATTCAACAGCATAGTCTAGTTGTAGTAACCATAACTTCATCAAGCACTTGTAATCAAGTGAGGTCTTGGTTGTTTTCCCAACTTGAAAATTAATTAAGGGTAGTTGTTAGGGTATGATAGCTAGGTAGGGTCAGGTAATGCCAAGGAATGAAAAGGCATGCTAACACATGTCGGATATTGTCATTGCATGCTGAAGATTGTTAGGGAGTGTCAAGGCATCATAAGGGAGAACTAGGTCAAAATTCATTGAAAGGAATGAATAAGAGTGTGTGCCAAGGAATTTCAGCAAATTCAAGTGTGACAAGGATGAAGTGAATTAGGATAAGTTAAGAATATGATTTACAGGAGGCAAGCCTATATTTATAACAAGGGGCTCGACATAGTAGTTTTAGACAAAGGGATACTTTGTGCTATCCATAACATTGTTTTTCCTTTAGCTATTTTTTTATATGAGATGTGGAAAAAATTGGCCACATGCTCATGTATGAAACTATTTTAGATAATTTCATATTGTACATTTTTGTGTATAAGGTTTTGGGCAATTGACTTGTGTCAGCTTATATATTTTGTCTCTTGTGCATATTGTGGTTCTTGGAAAATCTTAGTTAATGCTATACAATTTATATGAACTGAACATACATGTGAAATATTTCCTGGGTAAGTTATGTACTTGCTTAGTTTTTAATGGCCATGACTAGATGTGATCCTTGTCTTGGTAACTAGTTAAGTGGTACAAGTTGAGTTTGGACATGAGTGGCCTAAGATGAGTTACAAGCAGTTCTTAGGTGAACAAGGCACAATCTACTTCTAGTAGGTGCAATTAGTCAAGCTTTTGTGGTTGAAGCAGGCCAATGTCACATCAAATCCAGTAGCCAAGCACTTGATTGGGTTCCTGTAATATCCCGCAAGGGATATTTTAGCTAAAAAATGCAAAATATTAACTGAACTCCACATTATGCCGTAAATTCAACATTTTCTTAACGAAATATTGCCATGTAAAATAAAAACACATAAAATAATACAATCCAATACCACATAGAACAACAAGAATATTAGTTAATTTTATTATAAATAATAACGGGGTTTACATATATATCTGACCCAGAAAGAGCTGAGATGGAAAACTGGACAACAATACAATCTGCTCCACTGCTACACTGCGATGGCCTCCAAAACTGAATTGCTGCATTCTCCCTTCGGTAATAGCTACCACTGAATCCACTAAAGCACCTGTTGAAGATCTGAATGATCCTCACTCCAATATCCCCGAAGCTCTGCGAAACTTCTGAATGAAGTCTCCTCAAGAAGATTTGGGTTTTTGTCCAATACTCACAAAACACCAGAGGGTTTCTGTCCCGGGGCTACGGCTGAAGTAGAGAACCCCGTCTCAAATCTCTCATACAAGAAAATGGCATGATCCAAATATGTCACTAAATGGCCTCCTCTCTTTATTTTATAGATCTCTTAGAGCCTTCTAGAGCATTATTTTATTATTATTTTATTCATGGAGCACTTTTCCTTCTTTTTAAAATATTTCTTTTTAATGCAGAAAAGGGTAAATCGTCCACCACGCCTCCTCTGGTCACTGAAACCTGTGTCCAACTATCCCGACATCTATGTATCCTTGTCCAGGTTCCAATGAGCTATTACACTAAGGTGTTCCATCATGTATTCCTCCCGGAATGCCACCTTGAGCGTAATGAGCTGAGTTAAGCCTAGAAATAACTCAAATTTCTGAAAGTTGTCGGAATGCACCAGAACGAAAGCCAAACTGATCATATGATGGAATATGTTAAGAAAATGCCACCCGACTACATAGAAACTCCACAAAACTAATCCAAAAATCCCCTGGCCCTGTTGATGACACCAACCTGTACCTGTGACTAGTCTGCTTCTAACTCTAGAAGTCCATCCTAGCCCTGTCATAGGTGACACTAAAAAAAGGAATATTACAGACCTTCCACCCCAAGATTGCTTGACCTCAAGAAATCCAAATATGTGCACAACCCTGTTCGCCCGTTGCATCTGAGACCTAATGATCGAATCCCATACAAACCCATGGGTACTGCTATGCACCTATGTCAAGCTGCTCAGAATAGACACCTCAATGCTGGGATCCCAAACTGATTTCTCACTGTACCAATCAACAAACAATCCTCCCAGACCGCAACACCCCCATGGCCAATCATCGTCCAAGTCTCGCGTCTCAGATTGCACACTACCTCTAGCTATAGATAGTGCCCATTGAAGTGAAGTTCGCCAACAAGCATCAATGCTCCCTGGCTCCTACTGTGTTGTACCCCTAACTCTATAAGCTGCCCCACCAACTGCGTACCAAATCATCACGTCTCTCCAATCCAAGTCCTGAATCAATCCGATGTTGATCTTTCTCTCCTGAAATCGCGATGGAGTGCTGAAGAAATGACAACCTGTGCCCCACTGCCAGCTAGAATCTGTAACATATGCTATGTCTAAGGGGCACTACTCTGCCATGCTCCCTACGAAGAAAATCGTACCATCAAGAGGGTACTAGCTCATGATATTATGCTAATCTATCCTGGAAGAAGAATCCAATGTAGTGTCAACTGCATATGGAATATGCCCAGAGAACTGTTGCCAGCTCATAGTCAACTCACATTGCTCTATCCCATCTACCAACGAAAGCTTCTTGTAGAAGAAAGCCCCTCTCTCTATAATGGGAAAAATTGGTCAAGATATGCTGCAAACCCCATTGATGTACTCCTGGAAAGTGCTACTCATTGAAAGTATTGCAGCTCTAATGACTGTATGTACATCTATTTGCACCTAGTCAATGTGTCAGCCCAAATATGGATGCACCACGATATCCAACAGCTCCTCCCTCTCCTAATTGGGAATTTAATGCTCCAGCTATCCACTAACCCCCTGCAGAACTATCCCATCAACCTCCACCATCTCTAGAGGATATGTATCTGCAACTCTGGTCATTGTACTCGATGTCTATGCATCTAACTGCTCCTCCTTAATGGCTGACCCTAAGGTTAGCCGCATACAGATCATAGACTCAGTGTGAGCCCCCATCTCACTCTCCCCCAAGGGACTATCATGCATTATGTGCATAGTATCCTCCTCCGTTGACTCAGGCTCCACCATATGCTACCCTAGTTGAATCATCACAAGTGACTCATCACCCAGAGTACCTCCCGTAGAGTCCCCTGATAGCTCACCCTGCACACTGGAATACAACTCCGACCTACTTTCATCATCTCTGCATGACTGCTCTCTCTCCCCAGAAAAATCCTCAGCTGATCCCATGAACTCATCCGAAGAAGAGTCCTCATCGCGGCATACCAAAGGAATTTTTACCTACTCTACCTATACCACCTCATCTGCATCTCTCAAACATGAGTGATTAGGCCCCCAAGGTTCTTTGCAAATGAAGAAAAGTCCCTTTCTCCTCAGCTCATTTCTGCTGCCTGATCTACCAAACTAGAGAAGCTATTCCCTGGTCAATTATCTCCTGAAAAGCTCAATGTTTTTCTCAATTAGACCTTGGGCTAGCTCATAAGTAGCAGGTGAGACCAACTACTCTCTCCTCCAAATGCTCAACAACCTAGTCTCCAGCTCCCAGAAACTGGCATCACAGTCTCCCATGCATGATGACATGATGGACTGTATGTGAGCTATGTTTATGTTAGAATGATGTCTCATAATGTTGAAGAAGCATTAGAACATTTGCAACATTAAGCCATCACACTCAAGATCGATCATTACCTCATAAGTCTAGGTCATGGCCATGACTTCTAAGACCTTAAGCTTTCTCCCAATGTAGAGCCTGCATAGTTGTATAAATTTCGAAAGGCTCCTACTATCAGTTTGAAAATTCTCTTCATAATGTCATCATTGTAGGGAGGGAAGGGTGTTGTTATCCTCAAAATATCACTGAAACAAGATGCATCTATAAGCTTAAATCTCTCACTTGGATGTTCCAAGAATCTAGCTTGTACCAATGCAAGCATAGATGGATCCAAAGCCCAAATTAAACACCAATCAGATTTCTCTACCTTGGAAAGGCAGGATTCCAATTTATCTAACATGGAAAAGTCATCTTCTGATTTTCCATTCTTTAAGTCCATCCCCAGCGCATAAAGCCAATTTCCCACTTCTTCCTCCTTTTGTAAATTCCTTGGATTCCTTTGTTGGAGAAAATTATGTACCTTCTTAGAGAAGGGTCTGTTGTTCTAATTTTTTTTTTGGTCTTCTGATGCATGGTGGTTCAAAGAACCAACTTTTACATTGTTTAATCTTTTTAGTCTTTGGTTTAGATCACAACCCACTGAGGCACTGCTATGTTGATTTAGGAGTTGTTTTAAAAACTTCATTGTTTCAACGACATATATGAAAGTAACAATGGTTTAGGTGGACTTGCACAAGGCAAGCTACCAGCACTAGGTGATGAGTGCAAGAAAATCCAACCACTCCAATAGCAAGCTCCTCTAGAAACTGCATTGCTGCTCTAAGACTACACTACTACCTGACTTCGGCCTATGATTTACCCAGTGAAAACTACTCAGAAAATTCTAGGAATTTGGGAAGGTGATCCTTTCTCAAAATCCAGGAAAACCCAAAAAGGGTGTCCTCTAATTCCTATTGAACCCTTGGTTAAACTGACAGGGGTGGGGTGAATCAGTTTAATGCAGTCATGGTCTTGTAAAACTTTCTTTAACACTTATTTACATCTTCATTTCTTGATCAACTTAATATACAATGGAAGAACAATCTTAATAAGTGAGCAGCAGATATTAAGCAGATTAAATACAGAATATCAACATATAATCATCATGCACATAGACAATAGATATAAGTGGAAACCCATAAGGGAGAAAACCACATCTTATTATTGTTGTGATGCAAAGGCAAGCTCCAGCTCTCTCTCAGCCCTAATTTTATATAGGCTCCAACCTACAGGAGGCTACTACATCAATTCTACAAGTTACAACTTGCAAGGAAGCTCCAACTCCCATCTATTTTCTGCAGGCTACAACCTATAGGAGGCTCCTACCTCAGCCAACTACAACTGGAAATTTATCAAGCTACAACTTGATATGGAAGCACCAACTTCCTCACTGTACAATAAAATCATATGCTGATTTACCTCGATATCAACTCTATTTTTCTCCTTCTTTACTGCTATCCTTCCAACCTTCAAATTTGATTTATATCATCTCTGGATCTTCACAACTCCTCTCTCTACTCCTTCTTCTTCTTACATTCTCTCACCTCTTTCTCCATTCTCTTACCTCTGTCTCCATTCTCTCACACCTTATGCATAGGCTGGTAACATTATTTATAGATATCACCTCATGACTGTTTGCATTCCACAGGGAATTCGAAATGAAAAGGTATGACTCTTTTCCTTCCCCATTCTCATTTTCCTGTCCTGCACATTCAGAATAATATAACAGAATGTATACATTTGTGTATTACAGTGGAGTTTGTCTTTGCCTATGGATAATTTCCTTTGCATCACATACAATAAAAATAATTAATTCATTTACATTTATAGTTACAACAAATATATTTCAATTCAACCCTTTCAGCTCTTGGTTTTCCATATATTTGTCTTTTCTGCTGTTGTCATTGTCTTTTCAGTTTCTACTATTATATTCTAGCTCTGCTGCATAACTGCTCCTTTTTTCCAACTTGACCCATTCTATTGCATTCGTAACAGTGCCATCATATCTCCTTTTTCCCAACCATGTTTAGTCACCTTCCTTCTTTTGCCCGCAACATTCAAGAATTTTCTTTTCTCAACGACTGCAACCTCTTAACATTGTTCTGTACATGCTCCGGGTCCTTTTTCATGATTTCAGGTTTTTCCTTTGTAACCTGTAGAGTATGGCCCACATAATATTTCCTTTATGCCTGCGATGGATTACAAATCCAGGCTTTAGTCATCATACACACGTTTAAAACAATCAATAATGTAAAAATTATACTAAGGGGCATTTAACATATACGAAACAAGGGCTTACAGGGTCCCACACCAGACTTCAATTCCTTTAAATTTTAGCCTTGAACTATATCGCGTCTGCTTTCTATCTCATTTCGGTATTTCAATTGTTCTTTGATATATGGCTCTTTTGCTCTCCGATGCAATTTACAAAGGGAAAATCCATATTCTCGGACTTGAAAACTTTTAGGCTTCAACTTCAATCTGCATCGCGTCCGCTCTCTTTATCGTACTTCGGCGATTCCAGTTATCCCATGTGCCTTTGTCCATCTGATCTCCAGATATGTGATATGCGTTATTCCTCATGCCCCGATTGCGATATGTGATGAACTTCGCATCGCTACTTCGCATCGCATCGCATCTCATTGCTACTTCATGGTATGCGATGAACGTCGCATTTCTGATGTGCAATATTGGGCTGTGTCGCCATGTGTCCCTTCGCATCACCACATCGCATCACAACGCATCTTCGCATCGCATCGCATATTCTCATTGCATCGCTATTGCTTGTGATTTATGATCTGATTTACGCCGATGCGATCAACACCACTGATATGTCTAGATCTACAGTCCTCGTTGCTGCTGGCACTTCCGATTAATACTCAAGCACTAGCATAATATCATCTCTTCTTATGATTCTCAACTCTATGGTTTAAACCCCAAATAAACCGTATAAATATTTATGAGCCCACAACTTTATTTTAACATACCTTTTACACCGTCGATCTAATCGCTTATATATCTGACGACTATCGCATAACAAAGATACATGACCTTCAATTTTTCAATCTCACGTGAAATAGCCGGTTTTGTGTTGCTACGTGTCAACTCTTTAACGCTATCGTGTCCGTTTCAACTTTTACCACTTACCACTCTAAAGCTGCACGAAAACCCATTTGCTAGTTCTTGAAACCGTCTTCACTATTCCATCTCTGCTATTGATTCATGGTTCCATACTCCGTTGACCAAGGTTTCTCTCGCTTATCCTTTCCAAACTTCTGGTTCCATTATAACTCCACACAAATAAAATTCATCTATTGTGCCATTCCGCTTCCTCTAGTCCACTGTGCCATGAATTATAGGTTCTTCTTTCAACAAGTTCATTCAATTTCACCACTTATCGTGCGATGAATCTTATCCATTCATTTCTTTCCTTTTCTGTTGTGATCTAATCGTGACCGTCTGTTCACCTCACTTGGAATTTGTCTTCCTTAGTCTATTTTCCATTTGTTTATGCTGTCCGATCTATGACACTGGTACTTCCACGCTACTTCTCCTAAGATTGTTCTTTATTCTAAGTGCGTTGATCTCTCCTGAGCTTGTTTTACTTCCTTTGCTCCTTTTCTTCCTTAGCTACTTCTCTGTTGCCTCTGGTTCTTTCTGCTGCCTCTCTACATTTGTTGTTTCTTTGCTTTTGTTATTCCTCTGCCTCTCTTTTATGCTTTCTTATTGCATTATTGCTTGATCTGTTCCTTTGCCTTATTGCTGGTTCTTCTCTGCTCCTTTGTGTTCCTTTGCCATCAATGACAATATTTCCAACAGTCTCCCCCCTTAGCATTGATGGCAACACATCCATCAATACTCCCATACTTCCTTCATGACTTCCTCCCCCTTTCGTTGTGAGAAGTATCTTGTTTTTCTTCCTCTGCCTTCTTTACAAAAGAGCCTTTCTTATTTTTCTTGCTTTTCCTCCCCCTTTGACATCAATGGAAAAGGGTTGCACTTTTCCCAGTGTGGTTTCGATCTTTTCATAATACTCTAATCTTGAGGACCTATTCCATGCGTTGCTCCATTGCTCTAGCTCTTTTGTGACAATTTTATTGACTGATCTCGCTGTGGAATGATGCTTTCTTGTCTGATATTATCTTCTGCACTGATCCTGTTTCTTATATGCAGCCTTTTTTTTTTTTTTTTTTTTTTGATCATGTTAGAGAGTAACATCTACAGACACTACCCCTAGCTTGTCTCTTATATATTTGAATGGTTCTTTAGCAAGAGGTTTTTTGAATATGTCTGCTATTTGTTCCTTAGTTGGTACATATTCCAACTTCACTAATTTCTGTGCTATTTGTTCTCTGAGGAAGTGGTACTTTATTGGGATGTGATTTGTTTTTTAATTAAGTACATGATTTTTTGATATACTTATTGCACTTGTATTGTCACATTTGATAAAAATGGGTTCATCAATGCTTACCTTCATTTCCTGGAGAGTTTGTTTCATCCACATTACTTGTATGCAACATGCAGCTACTGCTATGTATTCTGCTTCTGCTATAGACAGAGAGATAGAAGTTTGCTTCTTTCTTAGCCATGCCACCAGACTTTTTCCCAAATAAAATGCACCTCCACTTGTGCTTTTCCTGTCCTCCACACAACTGGCCCAATCTGCATCTGTGTATGCTATCAATGTGAAGCTTTTTCCTTTTGGATACTATAGGCCATAATGTGAAGTTCCTTGTAGATATCTAAATAATCTCTTTATTGCAAGTAAATGATTTTGTTTTGGTGCTACTTGATATCTTGCCACAAGTCCTACTACCAACATAATGTCTAGTCTAGAAGTAGTTAGGTATATCAGACTTCCTATCTTGGATCTGTAAAGTTTTTTATCTACATCTGTTGATCCATCATTAGCACATAGTTTGTATCCAGTGATCATGGGAGTTGACACAGGTTTGCAGTCTTCCATTTGAAACCTTTTCAAAATTTCTCCTAAGTATTTTTCTTGCGAAATGAATATTCTTGTGTTCTTTTGTTGAATTTAAAGTCCTAAATAGAAGGTGAGCTCTCCAATCATTGACATCTCAAACTCTGATTTCATTTCTTCAGCAAATCCTTTTTCTAACTCATCTTTGTTGCTTCCAAACATGATGTCATCTACATACACTACTACAATTAAGAGTTCATTTTCATTAGCCTTTATGTACAAATTTCTCTCTACTCCTCCTTTCTTGAACCCTTGTTTTTGCAAGTATTTGTCCAGCCTTGAATACCATGCACGAGGAGCTTGTTTTAGACCATATAAGGCTTTCTTTAATCCGCACACATAGTCATGTTTATCTATTAATGAGAATCCTTCAGGTTGTTCCATGTAGAATTCTTCCTCTAGATCTCCATTCAGGAAGGTAGACTTCACATCCATTTGATATACCTTGAAATCATGATAGCATGAAAAGGCCAAAAACATTCTGATTTCTTCCATTCTGGCTACAGGGGCAAAGGTTTCATCATAATCAAGACCTTCTATTTGAGAGTATCCCTTGCATACAATTTTGGATTTATTTCTGATTACCTTACCTTTTTCATTCATCTTATTCTTGAATATCCAATTTGTGGCAATGACATTTTTCCCAGTGGGTCTTGGAATTAATTCCCAAGTATTGTTCTTCTCAATTTGGTCTAGTTCTTCATTCATAGCATTTACCCATTTTTGTCTTTGTTGGCTTCTTCGAACTTCTTAGGCTTTATTTGAGAAAGCATGGCTAGGTATACTTCTTCTGTCTATTCAGCAAGATGTCTTCTTGTATGGACTCCCACACTCTTGTCCCCAATGATTTGATCTTCTGAATGGTTTTTTTGAGTGTGTCTTGAGGGAACTTTTGAGTTTAATTCAGTATCTTCTGTTGTCTTGCTATGTTCGTCATTATCTCGGTTCTCAGCTTCATGATCATCTGGAGGATTGGTGCAGCTTGTGCTTCTTATTCTGTTTGGTAGATCTTCATCAAATCTTACATCAATGCTTTCCACAATTTTGTGCAGTATTTTGTTGTAGCACCTGTAACCCTTACTCTTGGATGCATATCCTAAAAATATTCCTTCGTTAGCTCTTGCATCAAACTTCCCCATTTTTTCATCATTATTTTTTATGAAACACTTGCTTCCAAAGACTCTAAAGTGCTTGATTGATGCTAGTTTACCATGCCATAATTCGTAAGGAGTCTTGTCACAATTTGGTCTTAGATGAGCTTTGCTAAGAATGTGAACATCTGTGTGTACTTCTTCTGCCTAGTAGGTTTGGGGAATGTTATTGTCTTGCATCATAGCTCTGGAAATCTGTTGTACTGACATTTTTTTCCTCTCTGCCACTCCATTCTGTTGAGGTGCACCTACAATTGTAAATTGTTATTTTATTCCATGCTCATTGCATAGGTCTACAAAATCATAGTCTGTGAATTCACCTCCTCTATCTGATCTGATGCACTTTAGCTTGCATCCTGTTTGATTTTTTGCCAATACCTTGAATATCTTGAATTTCTCAAGTGCTTCAAATTTATATTTGAGAAATGGCACCCACATCAATCTAGAAAAACCATCTATTATCAGCATGAAATAAGATTCTCCGCTTGGTGCTTTAGTTCTTGAAGGTCCACATAGGTCCATGTGTACAAGCTGAAGAGGCTGAATTTTAGATAGTATCTCTTTGGTCTTGAAAGATATGCGGGTCTGCTTGCCCAGTTGGAAGGATTGACATATGGTATTTTAAGGCTTATTTATTGCTGGCATATCTTTGACTGCATTCTTCTTGCTCAGACTGATGATGTGGTCAAAGTTTAGGCGTCCCAATATTCTATGCCATAACCATGATTCATCAAGTTTTCTTATGTGGCATGCTTCATTCTCTTCTTTCACTATATAGACATTAATTTCTATTGAACACCTTTGATCAAGGTCTTTCCTATGGTGCTCGATCTTACCTCACAGTCTTGGGCTCTAAAAAGAACCTCACAGCCTTTATCACACATTTGACTAATGCTTAGCAGATTCTCTTTCAGCCCATCCACAAATAGTACATCTTGAGCTTTTCCTCTTCCATTATTCAGACTGACTGAGCCTTTTCCTTTGATTTTCCCTACTTTATCATTGCCGAATGTTACATTCCCAGATTTCTTTTCATCAAAGGTTACAAACTTGCTTGGATCTCCAGTCATATGCTTTGAACATCCACAATCCAAATACCATTGGCTTTTCTGATCTTGGGCTATTAGATCCAGGTCACACTTATTCAACTTCTTTTTCTACTGCATGCATCCTTCTGTTTGGTACCTTTTTTGAGAAGATGGAGCACATTCTCTAAGAGGAAATTTGTGACACTTGTGCCCGAATTGATGGCAGTCAAAGCATTCGATTATGTTTCTGAATGGATTATGTACATGAGTGAATTATCCATTGTTCATCAATCTCCTTGAGTTTTCATACATCATTTTTTGTTCATTTTTTCTGCACTCCATGGCTTTATGGCCGTACCCCTTACAATAAAAACAATACCCATGGAAACAATTAGTGTACTTGGTGAAGGGTTGTTCTCTCCATTTATTTTCTTGAGGTAGTCTTTTAATTTTCTCCATCCTTTGCCGGTTGGAATCGATTCTCTTTGTCTGACATTATGCAGCAATATGTCCCAGTTTGTGGTACGAAAAACAAGTGACATTTATCATAGGAGGAAATAATCTCCTTTGACGACTTCCAAATTTTCCATATTGAGGAGTGTAAGAGATTTTTCCAGCTGACTTTTTATTGATTTCGTTCTTTGTTATTTGAGATTCCTTCTTGTTTCTGTTTACTTCATTGCAGGTCATGTTCCTGCTGGCTTCTACTTCTGTAGGAATCTTTTGAGTTGCTTCATTATCCTGTACATCTTTTACAAAAATGATATTATGGTTATCTTTTACCTTGGATTTGCTATTTTCTCTTTCGTAACCTATCCCAGTTTTTATAAGAGGAGATCTTTGAGCATTTAGTATTTTATTCAACTGTTAAGAGCTTGTCATTTGATGAGTGTTCATTGACAATTTCCTTTGGGTGTTTTCTAATTTCTTTCTCAAGCATACTACTTCTTCTTCCAATTTCTCTTGCTTCTGAATTTTATCCTCAATTTGCTTTAGTAGAGTGTCTTCCACCTTCTTAGCTTCTTCAAGTTTTACTTTCAACTAACTGAGGTATTCTGAAGTTGGTTCTTCTTGTACATATTTGAGGAGAATATCTTTCTGTTTTCTGCACTTCAGTTTAAGTCTGTCAATTTCCTCCAGGGCACTTCTTAGTTCCCCCTCAATATCTACCTCACATTCTTCCTCGTCTTCCAAAAGGAATCCTTCTGATTCTTCTTTGGCCATCAACACAAATTCAGAGGTTCCTTCTTCATTTGAGGATGCATCTAAGTTTTCAAATGCACTGCTATCTTGCTGAGCGTAAAACGATCTTCTATTGAATCTCTTCCCTTTCTTCCAGTTATTTGTTTTGGTTTTCTCTGTCTCTTGAGTTTGATTCTTTGTTTTCTTATGAGGACACTTAGATGCATAGTGCCCAACTCTTCCACAGTTAAAGGATTTAAATGGAACTTTACCTTTATACTTGTGTGAGCCTCTATCCAATATTCTGACAAATTTGGCCTCTTCTTCATCAGAGCAGTAGCATGTATCTTCTTTTTCTTCTTTTCTCTTCTCTTTCTTAAAGACTGCATCCCTCACATTTGACTTCCTCTATGGAAGTCTCATCTCATAGGCTGTTAAATTTCCAAGTAATTGGTTCAAGGTCAATGTTTCCCAGTCAGTTGTTTCTTCTATGGCAGAAACCTTGGGGTTAAAACTAGATGGTAAATATCTCAATATATTTTGAACAATTACACATTCTCTAATGGTTTCTCCTAGAGCTTTCATGTTATTCACAATTTCTGCAACCCTTAAGAAGAAGCTAGCAACATCTTATTCTTCATTCATTTTTATATTTTCAAACTGGGCTCTATAGACTTGCAGCTTGGCAGCCTTCACCTTTTTATCTCTCTCATGGATACTTTCTAATGTATCCCATATTTCTTTGGCAGTCTTGTTGTGCATTACTTTGATAAATTCTGCCTCACACAGACCACTTAAGAGAGCATTCATGGCTTTGGCACTAGCTATAAAATATTGTTTACCTTATTTCTCTGTGTGAGACTCCTTTGGGGCATATCCCAAATCCACAACAACCCAGAATTCTATTCCTAGAGACATTATGTACGTCCTCATTCTTATTTTCCAGAAGGCATAATTTGTGCTAGTAAACAAAGGGGCTTTATTTGTTGAGCATCCTTCTAGACTAGCCATCTTGGGGACCAAGGATCTCCTTCCAGTTGTTAAACTAATACTGAAGGGACTTGCTCTGATACCAATTGTTGAACCCTTGGTTAAACTGAGAGGGGGGGTGAATCAGTTTAATGCAGTCATGGTCTTGTAAAACTTTCTTTTACACTTATTTACACCTTCATTTTGTGATCAACTTAATATACAATGGAACAACAATCTTAATAAGTGAGTAGTAGGTATTAAGAAGATTAAATACAGAATATCAACATATAATCATCATGCACATAGAAAACAGATATAAGTGGAAATCCATAAGGGAGAAAACCACGTCTTATTATTGTTGTGATGCAAAGGCAAGCTCCAACTCTCTCTCAGCCCTGATTTTCTGTAGGCTCCAATCTACAGGAGACTACTACCTCAATTCTGCAAGTTACAACTTGCAAGGAAGCTCCAACTCCCATCTATTTTCCGTAGGCTACAACCTACAGCAGGCTCCTACCTCAGCCAGCTACAACTGGACATCTATGAAGCTACAAATTGATATGGAAGCACCAACTTCCTCACTGTACAATAAAATCATATGTTGATTTACCTGGATATCAACTCTGTTTTTCTCCTTCTTTACTGTTGTCCTTCCATCCTTCAATTTTTTTTTATATCATCTATGTATCTTCACAACTCCTCTCTCTGCTCCTTCTTCTTCTTACATTCTCTCACCTCTTTCTCCATTCTCTCACACCTTATGCATATGCTGGTAACATTATTTATAGAGATCACCTCATGACTATTTGCATTCCATAGGGAATTCGAAATGAACAGGTATGACTCTTTTCCTTCCCCCTTCTCATTTTCTTCTCCATCACATTCAAAATAATATAACAGAATGTATACATTTGTGTATTACAGTGGAGTTTTTCTTTGCCTACGGAGACTTTCCTTTGCATCGCATACAATAAAAATAATTAATTCATCTACATTTACAGTTACAACAAACATATTTCAATTCAGCCCTTTTAGCTCTTGGTTTGCCATATATTTGTCTTTTCTGTTGTTGTCACTATCTTTTCAGTTTCTGCTGTTATATTCTAACTCTGTTGCATAACTGCTCTTTTTGTCCGACTTGACCCATTCTATTGAATTTCTAACAGTGCCATCATATCTCCTTTTTCCCGACCATGATTAGTCACCTTCCTTCTTTTGCCCGCAGCATTCAACAATTTCCTTTTCTCAACGGCCACAACCTCTTAACACTGTTCTGTACATGCTCCGAGTCCTTTTTCATGATTTCAGGTCTGTCCTTTCTAACCATAGAGTATGGCCCACATACTATTTCCTTTATGCTTGCAATGGATTACAAATCCAGGCTTTAGTCATCATACATACGTTTAAAATGATCAATAGTGTAAACATTATACTATGGAGCATTTAACATATATGAAACAAGGGATTACAGGATCCCACACTAGACTTAAATTCCTTTGGATATTAGCCTTGAACTATATCGCGTCCGCTTTATATCACATTTCGGTATTTCAATCGTTCTTTGATATATGGCTCTTTTGCTCTCCGATGCGATTTACAAAGGGAAAATCCATATTCCCAAACTTGAAAACTTTTAGGCTTTAGCTTTGATCTGCATCGCATCCGCTCTCTTTATCGCACTTCGGCGATTCCAGCTATCCCATGTGCCTTCATCCATCTAATCTCATGATATGCGATATGTGATATTCCTCCTGCCCCGATTGTGATATGCGATGAACTTCGCATTTCTACTTCGCATCGCATCACATCTTCTCATCACATTACATATCATTGCTACTTCACGGTATGCAATGAACTTCGCATTGCCGATGTGCGATATTGTGTTGTGTCACTACGTGTCCCTTCACATCACCACATCACATCGCAACACATCTTCACATCGCATCGCATCTTCTCTTCACATCACTCTTGCTTCTGATTTATGATCTGATTTCGGCTGATGCGATCATCATCGTTGATCTGTCCAGATCTATGGTCCTCGTTGCTGCTGGCACTTCCGATTAATACTCAAGCACTAGCATAATATCATCTCCCCTTATGATTCTCAACTCTATGGTTTAAACCCCAAATAAACCATATAAATATTTACGGGCCCACAACTTTATTTCAACGTAACTTTTACACCGTTGATCTAATCGCTCATATATCCGATGACTATCGCATAACAAAGATACATGACCTTCAATTTTTCAATCTCATGTGAAATAGCCAGTTTTGTGTTGCTACGTGTCAACTCCTTAACGCTATCTCGTTGATTTCAACTTTTACAACTTACCACTCTAAAGCTGCACGAAAACCCATTTGCTAGTTTTTGAAACTGTCTTCACTATTCCATCTCTGCTATTGATTCATGGTTCCATACTCCATTGACCAAGGTTTCTCTCTCTTATCCTTTCCAAACTTCTAGTTCCGTTATAACTCCACACAAATACAATTCCTCTACTGCACCATTCCGCTTCCTCTAGTCCACTGTGCCATGAATTATAGGTTCTTCTTTCGACAAGTTCATTCAGGTTCACCACTTATCTTGCGATGAATCTTATCCATTCATTTATTGCCTTTGCTGTTGCGATCTAATCGTGACTGTCCGTTCACCTCAAATGGAATTCGTCTGCCTTAGTCTATTTTCCATTTGTTTACGCTGTCCCGCTCTGTGACATTAGTCCTTCAACACTACTCCTCCTGAGCTTGTTCTTTATTCTAAGTGCGCTGATCTCTCCTAAGCTTGTTTTTCTACCTTTTCTCCTTTTCTTCCTTAGCTGCTTCTCTGCTGCCTCTCTACATTCACTGTTTCTCTGCTTTTTCTATTCCTCTGCCTCTCTTTTATGCTTTCTTATTGCATTATTGCCTGATATATTCATTTTCCTTATTTCTGGTTCTTCTCTACTCCTTTTCCTTAGTGATAGTTCAGGTGCTGCTCCCTTTTGCTCCTTTTCCATTAATGACAATATTTCCAACAATTCCAACCTTCAAAATCTGATGCTTTGTAGTTTGGCCCTCTTCCAATTTCTTTTTCTGGCACTGCAGCTGCTACTATCAATCATTGCTCTCCAAAATCCCAACCAACCTCCTCAAATCTCTCTCCTATTAATCTCCCAACACCCCAGCTCTAAAATCCCACCAATGCAGCTCCCAGAAATGAGCCTCCTCCAATGACTGCGTAAGCCCTTTCAACCAAAATAACTGCAACCGAAAATGGAAAATATGGAGGCTGAGCCAAGATGGAGGCTCTGATACCATTGTAATATCCCACAAGGGATATTTCAGTTAAAAATGCAGAAAATTAATTGAACTGCACATTATGCCACAAATTCAACATTTTCTTAACAGAAGATTTCCATGTAAAATAAAAACACATAAAATAATACAATTCAATACCACATAGAATAGGAAGAATATCAGCTAATTTTATTATAAATAATAACGAGGTTTACATATATATCTGACCCATAAAGATTTGAGATGGAAAACTGGCCAACAATATAATCTGCAGCACGGCTACACAACGATGGCCTCCAAAACTGAACTGTTGCACTCTCCCTCTGGAAGGAACTACCACTGAATCCACTGAAGCACCTTTTGAAGATCTGAATGATCCTCACTCCAATATCCCTGAAGCTCTGTGAAAATTCTGAATGAAGTCTCCTTAAGGAGAGTTGGTTTTTTTTCCAACACTCACAAATCACCCGAGGGTTTTTGTCCTGGGGCTACAGCTGAAGTAGAGAACCATGTCTCAAACCTCTCATACAATAAAATGATATGATATAAAGATGTATCTCAATGGCCTCATCTATTTCTTTTATATATCTCTTAGAGCCTTCTAGATCATTATTTTATTATTATTTTATTCATGGAGCACTTTTCCCTCTTATTCAAATATTCCTTTTTAATGCAGAAAAGGGTAAATCGGCTACCACGCTTCCTCTAGTCACTGAAACCTATGTCCAACCATCCCACCATGTAGGTATCCTCATCCCAGTTCCAATGATATATTACAATAAGGTGTTCCATCATGTATTCATCCCGGAATGCCACCTTGAGCTTAATGAGCTGAGTTAAGCCCAGAAATAACTCAAATTTCTGAAAGCTGTCAGAATGCACCTGAACGAAAGAAAAACTACTCAGATGATGGAATGTATCAAGCGAATGCTATTTGACTGCATATAAACTCCTCAAAAATCCTCCAAAAATCCCCTAGCCCCACTGATGACACCAAACTGTACCTGTGATCGGTCTGCTTCTAACTATGGAAGTCCATCCTAGCCCTGTCATGGGTGACACCAAAAAAAGGAATATTACAATTCCCAAGTCATGAAAAAAGGTAAGGCTAGTTGTGCTGCAATGAGTACGAAGATATGCTAGAGAATTCTAAGATGTGACATATAGTGAGAAAGCATGCCAAACATGATAAGATGTGCCAAGTGCTAAGGCACGCCAAGATGTAAAAGGGTGTGACAATACATGCCACGGAATTTCAAGGAAACAAAAGGGGGAAAGAAGTTAAACTATAAGGAAATTAACATATAAGAGGGTTAAAAAGTCATCAATTTATCTTTTCCAAGAGGGGCATGCTAGGCAAACCAACACTAGGTGCCAATAGGTGCTAAGTTCCAAGTCTTAGTGCATTCTGAGTGCTAAATATTCCTTTGTTGCTTCTCATACAATTTCAAATAATTGATCTCAAATAAATTTAATATTAAACTATATCAAATCAACCATAGCATCACAACACATTCCAGACATTCTAATACTTTCGAAGTGCCAACACGTTCCAAGCACCAAAATGTGTCAGGGAGTGCTATCCATGCTATGAAATGGCAGGCCATGTCAAAGAGTGTGAATGTGTGTTAGAGAGTGCTAATTCATGTTGAAGAGTGTTAAGGAGTACTAAGAAAACACATTAAGGGAGCACTAGGTCAAAATTCATGGAAGTGAATTAAAATGAGGGAAATGTGCTAGGGACTAGTGTCAATGAGCGCTAGTTGTCATGCCAAGGAGGGAGTGACAAGGTATCAAAGCACTGGTAAGACATGTTAGGGAATGTCAAGGCATGTCGAGAAGTGCGAGAGTGTGTGAGGGACTTGTAGGGAGTGATAATATGTGCCAAATAGTGCCAAGGTTTGTCAAGACATGGCAGGTGCTAAGGCTTAGTAAGATGTGCAAGGTGTCAAGGTATGCCAATATGTGTCAAGGAGTGTCAAGGAAAAAAAAGGAATAACCAAGCTAAAATGCGACGAAATGAACACATAATAGGGTTAATAAGTGAGGAATTTATGTTTTTCAAAAGGGGCATTCTAGGCACACTAATAATAGGTCCCAATACATGACAAGTTCCAATGTGCACCAAGTCCTAATGTGTGTAAATGCATGCAACCAATGTGTTACGGGGAATGCTAGGGACTAAAGGAATTCCAACACATCCTAGGAGTTTTCTATGCTATGCTAGTGCATGCAAACATGTGCCTAGGCATTCGAGTCATGGAAAATGTTCTAGGCACAAAGATGTTCCAAGACATGTGAGGTGCTAAGAAATGTTAGTCTCTACGAAAGAATTAATTTAAGGTTTTTTCATATTGTTGAGGAGTGTTAGGTATCTCTCATTAATACTGTCGGGGTTCCTATGTTTTGGCCAGATTGGAAAAACCAAAAGATAAGACAACATCAAACCACTTTGGGATTCAAGGATCTAGCCCTCCTGAATCCAGAGAGGGATCTCTCTATGAATGAGTTTAAAGATGTGATCTTTAAAACCTGAGATGTGATATTAGGCTAGTTATGAAAGGCATGGGTTTTTTTTATTGTTTTTTGGTTGGGCAAAGGCATGATGAAGGTGAAGGCAGTTCAAAATAAAGGGTAAAGATGTCTACAAGTGAAGGAATGATTCGGCTGACAGAAAAGGCAAAGATAGTTTTAACCCATCGGGCTATGGATTCATAGGAGGATTTTAATTGGACAACAAGGTTCAAGAAGGATCCATGGGGCAAGTCACTTATGTCAAAGGATCTCTTACGGTGATTTATGGAATGAAACAGATAGGAAGTGGAGAACAAAACAAATGAAGAACAGTGAACAACCTAAGATCAAATAAGTGCTTTTAAAATATTTTTCTTCGGCATGTACTTAGGAAAAACATAAAAGTATTCTGAGATCAGGTAAGTGCTTTTAAACCAGCTTTCATTGAAGTAATTTTAGTTGGAAAACATTTTTAAAAACAGTTGGAATAGCTTAAGATCAGGTAAGTGCTTTCAAACTACCCTGCTTTCAGCATATTCAATAAGAAAACACACATAACAGTCACAAAGAGAAATTTAGATCACGCAAGTGCTTTGAAACCAACCTGCTTCAATATACTCTTTAAAGAGAAATTTTGAATGAAGAAAACATAGAAATAAAGCTTTCAGTAAGAGTAGGGTACTGTTGGGAGTAAATCCTAGCTCTATGTTTGCTGTTATTTATCAGAGAAAGTGGACAGAGTGAAATATTAAAGAGAATAACAATTGACAGTGAAAGAACACATCACCATTGACATAAATCAGGATCCCATAGATCAACAGCTTGTATTTGATGTTCAAACCAGTTACAATTGGCAAGCCCGGTGGGTCTCTACAAATTTTAACTTCTCATATCAACTTATGTATCTTCAAGTCGCAAACAGGGCATTAGTAGCTTCAGAAAACTATTACATACATTCAAATGTCTAGAGACCAACATTTTCTCATCTTCTACAAAAGTATTTATAGAAGAATGAGGAGGTGGGATCAGATAAAAGATCTCTTGGGTCAATTAATACAGATTGATGACTTCTCACCATTTGAGGGGCTTGATGAAGAAATTGACAGATGTTTATCTGCATTAATTGATTTACACTTTAAGATTAAGCTCGGTGGGAGCTTTTGTTGTCTTTTGAGGCTCCGTGTCATGTTGAAGTAACTCTGTTTCTACTCTTCAAGGCCTAATGATTGAGAATATTTGTTTCTGGGGTGTTCTTAATCTTTAAAAATAGTTTTTCCAGAAATTAGAGATAAGATCTTTGATTTGTATTAATTGTTCAGCTGTTTTCAGGTAAACACCTCTTGTTCGGGTAAGTGACTAAGATTTCTTTGATTTCTGCGAGGCTGCAGGTGCCTTTAAGAGCTGGAGAGGGTTCAATTGGCCTCTTCTTGTGGCGGTGGAGGCTTTCTCGGATTGATAGATGTCTTTATCTCTTCCTAAAACACCTTTAAGTTACTTGAGATTTGTGTTTTAGGTCTGATCAGGATTATCCTGTATCTTCCGATCTTTATGACATTTTTATCCATGGATTTAGGCTTTGATTTGCTGGATGTGTGCCTTGATCCTTCAAATTGTGCCAGGAAATATTCAAACACTGATACTCTTTGTTTCTTTTATGTATTTCTGTGTCTTGTTGATGTGCAGGCTGCGTAGGGCTCATATGACATCAATGCCTCATGAAACATTGATGAGTTGTGGAGTTTGAGCCCAGCAAATGGTTCCTTTTGATGAATCAAAGGTGTGGAGGATCATCACCCTCTGCCTTTGAATTTTGTTTAGACATAGCGAAAAACCATTTGAAACCTGCAAAATATGAAAAATATAAGGAAATCCTGCATGTAAAGGTTAACTGCTTCAGAAGGCGCATGGAGAGAGCATGGTCGTTGGATGGCATCATCCAATGGTCGAGATTGATCATAATGAGTCAAAAGGAAACGGGGAAGGAATTAAATCGGAGCCGTCGATTGTGCAGAGATTGACGGTCGGGAGCGGAGGCGAAAAGTCAAAGCGGAGCAGTCAGTTTTTGGAAAAACAAAGAAAATAGGTTAAAAACCTTTGTTTCGGTGAAAAATGGTTAAAAATGGTGTGTGGGGTTTGGGATGATCGTGGGCTGTCGGATGAGACCGGCCCACAAGATCAACGGCGGAGATCATATGTCAAAACCTTATGACACACACCCAGACTTCAAAACTTTTTAATAAAACCATGCTGAATAAAGTTCCCGGGTCCAGATTTTTCTAACTGTGCGAGGAACTAACGAAAACCCGCTCCAATCCGATGATGTCGTGTGGATGCTGATGTGGCGCTGGGGACAGGGGCGATGGAGTATGGGTCGTCGATCTGTAGATCAGATCGATGGCAGAGATGCCTTTAAGGACCGCAACGTACCTTGGTTATTGCACCGGCATCTTCAGAGCGTGACTACCGTCCGATGAGCGGCCTCAGATCGGACGGCGTACATCAATATCGTGCCCACTCCACATTCGACCTTTAATGCACGATGAGGGCGGTATTTTGAACAGTGCTGAAGGTCGCGCATCGAGCGGTGAATGCAATTGTTGTGAAATAAAAAAAAATCACCCCGCTCTCAAAAGCGGTGCGATGAAATCCTCTTGGTTTTGCAACAGTAAGTGGCTGGCGGGGACCACTAGGGCGATGGATTGCGCGCCGTCGATCTGCAGATCAGATCAACGGTGGAGAGTGATTAGAACCTTGCACAGACAGAAAACTTTAGGACATAATAAAAATAGAAAAAATTATATAAACGAAAGTCTATACTTTCGGGGGAAAAATATTAATATTCAATATGGCTTAGTGCCCGTCTGTGGGGCCTTTGGGTGTATGGGAGATAATATGACCGAGGGTTTACGCAGGAAGGGCTAATCACAATCGGGCGATGTGATAAGTGCTTGGAAGGCTGGCGCTCGGTTCTAGCACCAAGGCGTATGGAGGGGAAGGGTTTTGGACTTAGCCCAAGGGGGTTTTGAACAAAAATATGTATTTTTTTTGAAGTTTTCAATGTTTTTCAAAGGTTTTGAGGGTTTCGATAAGGCAAAGAAGGAGTCCTTACACCTTATCAAAGGGATTTTGATGAAGGGGAAAGGGGAAAAATGGAAATAGAGGGATTTTAATTTAATGGGGGAATAAAGGGGGAGTAACGATGAGGCTAGTTTTGGAAGAAGGGGGAGGGGAAAAATGGTGTTTGCTTGATATCCTATTATGAAATCGACGAGAATTCCATAGTGTAAATAAACACAAGAGTGAAGATTTGGACAAAGGCATGAGGCCTTCAAGGGGCTTCAAGAAGATAACATTTCTACAAATAAAATTGTCTTGACAAAAATGTTTGGCCATAATAAAACAAATTTTATAGGTGGCTAACAGTGGCTCCACTTGGGGATGGTGCCTTCTTGAAGGCATCAAGAACTTCAGACTTGCATTCTCTGGGAGGCTGACCTGTGCCTCATCCATTGGGATACTTTCCTTTGCTTGAATGATCTTCTTTTGAAAACATATTAGCAGCCATAAAAATAATGGTTCTTTCATAAACAAGCTTTCTACCTACCCAATCCTACCGATCTAACATTTTTTCTTCATTAGAGTGCACTTGGATTGGTAAACTCTTTTACAACATTTTATTCTTTTGAAAACAAGAAATCTAATCTATTTCTACTCCTTATTTCTCCATGAACTCAGATTAAACAGTTGAGTTCATATGTTTCTCTACCTAATCTACTAATCTGTTAGGATTAAACAGTCTAACATATTTTATTCTCTAAATTCTACCACAGAAATTTAAAAACAATCAAGTCAAGATTAAGCTGTTTGACTTGCTGTGATCTATGGCATAAAAAACAAGCTGCACATAGATATTTATTTTCGCAGAAAATTAAATAAAAAATGGAAGGCCTAAGATCTGAAATTTCAAAGTACTTCCTTCGTTTTTTTTTAGCTCTGTTTTGACTCTTGTTTGAACTGTTCCTTCTTTGTCTGACTGGTTCAAATTTTGAACTGATTAGAACCAGATTCACCTCTGTCTTGAATCAAGAAATAAACAGATTTGAGTCATCTCTCATGGAAACGTAGGTTCAGATTTTGAGCATGTTTGAACCTTTAATTACTATCCTAATCTATCTACTGATAAGCCAAGTTTAAACAGTTTGGCAAATCGAATTCACTATCCTATCAACAGTAAATTTAAAACTATTTAGTCAAGATTAGGCTGTTTGAATAACTAGAAGTGTGTTTTCAGGAGTGGCATTTGAGCTTGCACACTTTCAGATTTGTTTCTCTTTTTGTTGGTATGGGGTTGTACCTTTATTATATTTATAATCTGCCCTCTTTTCTATCTTTCGTTGTTTTTGTATTTTTTTTCTTTTTGTGAAACTGGACAAAGCAATGGTATTTACAATGGAAATGAAAGCTTTAAAATTGAACTCAGCAGTAGTAATGCTTGAGCACCCTGCCATTGATAGGACCCCCAAACAGATCTGTGCCATCTAACTCTTGCAGAAAAAATGCATTTGGACCAATGGTGGACTGAATCATGTAAGGACTTTGCCACAAACTGTCAAATTTGCCTTGTTTACACTTATCTTCTCTTATGGAGTCCCACTTGAGTACCTTGTCTCCAATTTTGAAGTCACAAGCCTTTTTTCTCTTGTCAAACAACTTCTTTATGTTCTCTTGCACCTTTTGAGCTCTATTGTAAACCTTTTCCCTTGTCTGCTGGAGATGTATTCTCTGATTGATCCTCTTTACTATACTGTCCTCTTCTGACTGTATTTATTGGACTAATTTTATCACTGGTACCCCTAGGCTGGTAGGAAATACTGCATCTGCTCCATAAACAATATGGTAAGGGGACATTCCAATGGACTTCTTTGTGGTCAATCTGTCTTCCCACAGAGCATGCACCAACTTGTTATGCCATGATTTTTCATTCTCTTCAAGGGGCGTCTTGATGATGGTTACCAAACTTTTATTTGATGATTCTGCTAGCCCATTTCCTTGAGGGTAATAGGTAGTAGAATGACCAAGTGTAATCTGATACCTATGACAAAAATCAGTCATATTTTTGGAACCAAAAGCAGCAACATTATCAGTAATAATCTTCCTAGGGCAGCCAAATCTAGACAGGATATGGTCTTCAAGAAATTTTACAATGATAGAATCTGTGGCATTCCTAGAAGGGATGGCCTCTATCCACTTTGTGAAGTAGTCCATGGCTGTGAGAATCCATTTGTGTTAGGCAGATGAAGCAGGATGGAATTCTCCTATGAAATCTAGGCCCCACTGTTGAAAAGGAGCTTCAACAATGATGGGTTTTAATGGTAAAGGAAGGATTTTTATTTTTCCCTCAAAAACTTGGCACTTGTGGCAAGCTACTATCATTTTATGGACATCTTGGAAGAGGGTGGGCCAGTAATAGCCAGCTCTAAGGATTTTATTGGCTGTGGTTTTCCAGTAGAGATGACCTCCACACTCTCCTTCATGGAATTCATGCTTGATCCTCTCTGCATCAACTTCAGGCAAACATTTAAGAAATAAACCATTAGCATTTTTCAAATATAAACATTCATTCAAAATGCAATAATTCCTAGCTTTCAACTTTAAAAATCTTTCTTTTGTTTTTGATACATCAGGAGGAGCATTAAGATTTGTAAGTACATACAAAATGTCAGCATACCAAGGTGAGTTTTGGAATTGTTCTTCCACAGTGGGAGCAGGGCGGAAATGTGAAGCTGGGTTACACTTTTGTGAGAATCGGGGGTAGAAATTTTTTTTCGGCAATAGTTCGGCCGAACATTTTATAAAGTTCGGCCGAACTTTCTTAGAAGGTTCGGCCGAAATCTTGATTTCGTTTAGGCTGATGGCACACGGACGGCGCGAGCAAACAGAGTTTTTGCCGGAGATTGGAAAACCGGCAACAAAAGTTTGGCCGAACTTATAAAAAAAGTTCGGCTGAACTGTTAGTTCGGCCAAACTTTTACTTTTAAAATAGTTCGGCCGAACTATTTTCTATAAATAAATCGCCCGCGAAGTGTTACGGTTTACCGAGTTCATTGTTGGCGCGTTTACTATTCCTGTTGTTAGACTCCTATACCAATAGGTTTCATCTTTCATGATTGTCTTGATTGAATTATGGAATATGTTCAAACCTTCTTACTTGAGCAAAGGTGTTCCATATTCTTAAAAAACCAAAAAATCAAAAAATTTAAAAAAATATAAAGAGGGTATACCCTAAAAGAAAGATCAAAGGGTAAAAAGAAATAAAATGGTCAAAAAAGACAAAGAAATGAACCCCAAACAAAAAATAGACCAAGGAAAGTGTGCAAATCCAAATAAGCAGGAAATACACTGGAAGATTACAGCGAGCAAAACTAAAAATCATTAACTTCCCTCATCACTTTTTCCCTTAAAGTTTTACTAATTTCCCCAAAGTACTAAGGTATTTGGAGATCAAAGGGGCTCAAGGCATTTCCTTGACTTCTGGAGGGACCGGACCCTCGGCCTAATGATCAAAAAGACCTAAGTACTTAAGATAATTCATCATCATAATCATTCACCTTCAATTTTTTTTTCCTAAGTAAAATCCCATTTTACTTAGGAAACTCATACAAAATTTCATAAAAATCCCTCAAGATAACTTGCTATTCTAAGTTTAATTGTTGGAGATAAAATGTTGCAATTTACTTCACAAGTTATCACTTTCTTAGATGTGCAAAAATATTTTGAGTTTCCTTGTCCTTTGCCATATTAACATTTAACTATATTTACTAAATCCCTAGTCAAATACCCTATCCTAAGTATATAAATCCATTTTTATAAATAACCCAAAAAACCCCCCTATTATAAAGTTTAACCAAAGTATTTTATATCCCCGCGCATTTAAAATAAAAACCCATTATATGCCCTTTGGTTAAAATTATCAATATATTATAATCCCTCCCTTATGGTAATTAAATAATGTTATTGGTTACCATATAATAAAATATATATATAAAAACTTTAAACATGCGATATGTATGTTTAAAACGCAAAAATATGAATAAAACTTCGGAGAAGTCTTGCGCCACCGTGGATTGTCCACCTGGCATTCCACCTAACCAAACCCCGCCGCAACCCATTTCTTACACATTCGGGATTAATTAGTCATCAGGACTAATTAATAACTGTTTATCTTCTTATTAAATATTCCCCGGAGTGATTAAATAACGTTAAAAAGCGTTTAAAGCCCGACGGGCCCACATCCGAAGCCTCCACCTATTCCCCCATCGCCTCAGCCGTCGGATCAACCCTTCGCAGATCAATGGTCCACGTGAACCCCGCTACCCATCCTTTGTGAGAGCGTTAACCAGCGGGGAACGAGCGGTATTTGAAAAGTCCACCATCCACGTGGCAAACGTTCTGTGGAATCACTCCCCCCGCGATCAATACCACCCTCGACCAAAAGCGGTGCGGGCGCTTACCGCTTACCGCTTACCGCCCAACCTTGCATACGTCACCCCGTACGTCAATGACGTCATCCCTCGGAAAAATAAAAAACTCTTTTAACTTGTAAATAAAACCATTTTTCATGTTTTTCCTGTTCTTTTCGTTATTCTGAAAACGACAGAGCTCCCGCTGCGATTTTCAAATTTCCACTGCAATTGACCAATTCACTCCAAGATTCCGCTGCGCCCGTGTTGAAGAACAGTCCCGCCATTACCTGTTACCTGTTAATGAACCAGCTTCCGTCTAAAAGCAGGTATTTATCCTTTTATGCCCCGACTGCAAATAAAACTCAGTGTTCTTTGTTTTTCGCTGAAATAGTGATTAAAAATCGTCACTAAGCCCTTTTCCAGAGGTTTTAAAACTGTATAATTGCTCCCTGAACCACCAAATTGTGCCAATTTCCTTCATTTTAGAAATCCTGCCCGGCTTGTAAGGAAAACCAAAAACCTCCATTTTGAATCCACAAGAACCAAAATGGAGGTCCCGGCAGCTCTGAATATCACTCCATTGAATGCTCCTCACCGTGAATTGGACTATTTACCTTTGATAGATGAAGATTTCCAAATTAAAGACCTGCATTTTGATGAAAGTCCCCTATTGAGCTATTGTCGCTGCAGAGACGAATACTCAAAGGGGAAAGATCTTATAGGGTTGTGGGAATCCAATCTCCCAAGGTATCTCATTCCTTCAGTCCTTATTTTCCCTGAAATCATTCATTACTGTCATTCAAACTATGATCCTACATAGAGGGCTGTATTAGTTCCTGATCAAAGTGTTCTGTTTCCCATCACTCCCCAGGCTATCAATGCCATGTTACACTTTGAACCAGACCAAGAATTAGCACCATTTTCCATGGAAGGACTGATTGAGAAAACCAGGAAATTAACCCCAGAAAAGCTAAAATCCATGTGTCAGCATTTCATGTTACCTGAGCATCAGCCAAAAGGGTCTCCCCCCTATGGTTTTTACTATTTCAATACATTGGGAAGGCTCATTGTAAATATAATATCTTTTGTCTTAGGATTCAACACCAGTGAATATGTGGATGAGATAACCTTGGCCTTGCTATCCATTTTTACTCCTGGGCAACCTCCTGAGATTAAATATGACTTTGCTTCCTTCATAGCCAACAAGATCCATGATCAATTCATAAGGCTAGGTACTGAAAAAGTTTTTAAGTACTCCTCCGTTATCTATCATCTTATGATCTATTATCAGTCAGAAAGGTTCCCTTTCCCTGTTCAAAAACTTGATGCCAAGGGAAATCCCAGGTCAGTCATATTTTGGTCCCCCATCATTCATTCTTCCTCCGATTCTCCCTACTCCTACTCTGAATTCATTGATCAGTTTGTATATCCTGCAACAACTTTGTTAACAGGAATTCCTCCCCCAAGACTCAGTAATGAAATTAGAAATACCCTGCAACTGTCAAAGAGTTATAAGGTTGGGGATTGGTATTTGTATCAAAACCATACAGTCATCAGGATTTATGGATGTGAATTACATCCATTCAGGTTACCCAGATATGTACCAATGAGGATTTTTGCCTTGGAATACTTCAGGAAAATGAACAATTCAGATGTGATCCATTTTTGTAATGTAAAGAAGAAAGCTCAGTTAAGGATCAAAAGCCAATTAGGTCCTTTCATCTGCAATTCTAGGGAGGCCGAGAGAGAAGCAGAAATTCTATTAGAGAAAAAGTTCCAGACATCTTTCCGTTGGGTTCCTTATGACCCCTTTGGTTTTATTTGTGAAAAGAGATTAAAGAATAAATCATCTCCTTATATACACCACAAGATTCCTGATCTAGAACAGTATGCAAATCAAGATGAATGGGTTGAAGGAACACTTGTTGAGGAAGAAAGTGAAGCAGATAAAATGAATAAAATTATGAAAGATGTTGAGAAGAACTTTGACCTAGAAACGTGTGGTCAAATGCAGGTACCCTACATTGGCACATCTTCAGCAGCCACTCTACAACAAGCATTACAGGAAAGCAGTCCATCAGTTGCAACAGAACCCAAGGGTAAAGGAAAGGAACCTGTAATCCAGGTTATTGAAACTTTGGTCATGGCGGAAAAACCACAGACTTCCAAAGCACCGGAACAATCACAGGCTTCTCCCACACCAGCAAAGCACATCCAAGTTCCAGAGATGAAAACTCCATTAAATGTGGAAATAGGGAAAAAGAGGCTGGCTCCAGATACCACACCTCCAAAAGGGGCCTCACAGGTACATCAAACTAAAAAACACAAATCAGATCCACCTCCAGATGTAGAAATTATAGATGAAGTATTTGATGATGGAAGGGAAGATAGTCAGCAAACTGGCACAGCAAGTGAAACAAACATAAGCCAGAAAGGGAAAGCTTTACAAAAGCAATTAAGCACTGAGGTCTCTTCTTTTAGACCACCAAAAAACAGACACTGGAGATATTAAAAGAACCTTCATTAATATTAAAACAAAGAATGATCCATTGAAAATGAAGGTATATGATCAGTATATGAAGATGGCTCCCCATAATCAAGAAAGGCTAATGTCAGCGTTTGACCTTTCACAAGGTAAAATGCTGATAAGCCACTTCAAAGGAAAGGTGCCAAAGCCAACTTCAGCAGCAGATTACATCAGAACAAATTTTGAAGTTTGAGCAAAGGATATCCATCCCCTGGACCAGATAGAGCTACACAGACAAACTGGGGAAATGGTCTATTCTACTCTCAACAACAAGGCCATGGCAGCTATAACGCTGCAGGATTCTTTGAATAACACTACTGCACAATTGAAAATTGAGAAGGCCTCCTCACAGGCCAAAGATAATAGAATAAAGCCTTTAGAAGAGATAATCATTGGTTTGGGTCACAATCCCAAAGACATTAAAGGTATTGAGGCATTGATAAAGAAGAAAGAGGATGATATAGCGGCACTCAGAAAACAGCTAGAACTACCAGCCTTGAGGCACCCTCAGACCCAAGAAGTTATAAAAGGGAATTCACAGGAAGAAATGATGGAGTTGCTCCTAAATATGACTGAGCGACTAAATGAAACAGAGAAGGAATTGGAAAAAGCATTGCAGGAACAAGAAACTATCAGGCAGACATCAACAACAGGTACCACAACAACAGGGCAGCAGATACAGCCATCCCAGGTAAATACTTCTGGTTTGAATTATGATGAATTAATAAAGCAGATGGAAAGTCTACAACTCAGGGTCACAGAACTCCAAGAAACAAAATTGCAATTAACAAAATTGGAGGAAAAATATGACACATCTAAAAAGACAGCTGCTGATAACACCAGGGAGATAAAAAGGTTGGAAAAATTTGTTCAGGCTTTGGAACAAGATCTTTCATTGGAGAAGCCTTTAAACGAAATAAATGATATTCTTTGGGGTAACATCATTGAGTTAATAAAGGATATTTGGCCCTCTATTCAAGCTATTTTTGAGCAAAATGAGTTGGTTAAAATAGCCCAAGAAGAAATAAACAGAACCAGACATGAATTAAGAGGCAGGCCTGAGCAGGCCAATCAACTCATTCAATTTTTGAACACCAGGACAAAGCAACAACTTGCAGGGTTAGGGATTGATGACAGGACAGGCACAGTTTTGGAAATAAAGAGAGTTTTCATTAAGAGAACTTTCATGCAGAATTTAGAGAGGAAGTGTACAGACATTTTGGTTGATATCAACATTTTCAGAGAGAAATTTCAAGCTTGGTTGGATAGTGGATTACCAAGTCCTATGCTCACAGAAGATCAAATAATGGACTTAGAAACCTATATAAAGAAAATAAATGCTCATGCTCGAAATACAGCTGCTTGTTCTCCTAGTTTACCACAATCAACATTACCAACAGGGAGAAATATCTATGATAGAGTAAGGAATTTATTTCATTTGGAACATGAAATAAGGTATATGTTTCCTAATGAGCCCACCTTCTACAAACTCACAGAAGCAGATGAGACATTGAGGAAACTCAGAAGAACTATGATACCAGATGATCAATGGTGGAGAGAAATGTTGGGAATTTTATGAAAATTATCTTCAGCATAAGAATTTTATCTTTTACTATTATGTGAAAAGTAAAAAGGAAAACAGATGAAAGAGTATCAGATGAAAAGTTAAAGAATATCCGTAGGAAACAAAGAGTGTCCAACAAGCCAAAGAAATACTGCAAGGGACAGCACAGAGCCCTATTTCAGCACTTACCTCCAGCACGTCCACGAAGAAAGGAACAGCACATCGGCAGTTACCCATTATTCTATCCACGAGACCATTTGTCTCTTGTTTGTTTGTAAATTATGCTTTAAGTCAGCCTAGATTATTGGCTAAGATAGTGTAAGATTGTTTAAGATTATTTTGTGTATAAATAAACCCTCAAAGAGAGTATTGAGGGTGGATTCTATTACTCTGCTGTAACATTGAGATTTTCGGAATAAAAAGCATTTTGGAGAAATTTTTCGTGGCTTACTGGATGATGATTTAAAGCACTGGACTTGTTGCAGGATTCATGTGTTGGACTACAGTTCAATAAGTTTTTCTACCCTTTGTCTGAAATTTTATATTAGTCTATAATACCATCATATCCATTTCTGAATAATTTACATAAAAGATTGAAACATAATTTGCTTAATTGTACTCTGTTTTCAAATGTTATTATTCTTAATGTTTTCTTCTAAATTAGTTATAAGCATGAATTCTTAAATGCTCTTGCTTTATTAATTTAAACACTGTTGATTACTATAATAAAGAATTCTTCATTGCTCTTTGTTTGTAGTCATCTCATTTCTTTCTTTTGGACATGGTGAAAGATTCTTAGCTGCCTTTCATCCCTTCAAAATCATCCCATCCACTTTAAATTTTAAGGATTGTTCTCTGTCTAGCTATCTTGCCCTGTAATACCATCTTGTGCTTAGAATAGAAATCCAGTAAAGCCATCCTTTGACTCCATAGCCCAATGGACTGAAAGCCCTCAACCTTGCCCTTAGTTTATGGGTTCCACCATTTTCCCAAAACAAATTTTGAATCTATAAATAGCCTAAAACCTTCCAAGAAAAAAGATAAATCATAAAGAGAGAGCCCTCTATGGATGCAGATTGGCTAGATTCTGCATCTAAAAGGTTGGTTTGTGGTTACCTCGGGTATACTTTCCTCTTACACAACTTCTAGGAAAACCTGAGTGATAACATAGTGGCGACCATACTGGGGACCTGAATCATTTTTATTTGTTAATATTGTTCACTTATAAGCTATAGACAGAGTCTGAAGATCAGCCAGGTAGCCTTTGAAATTTCTTTTGCTCTGCAATTGCAAAAGTAAATAAAAGTTGCTTCAGTCTATCTCTGATTTGGCTTATATACTGAACCTTAGTTTCAAAAAATTTCAATCAGATTCTCTAGTTTAAACAGATCTTTGAGAAAATTTTAACCATACATCATTATTTCTTGAAGAATTTGTAGAAGTTGTATTTATTTTTTCAATTAAAATCAAAAAATCCAAAAAACACATAGTCTAGGAAAACTGGCTTCAGAAAGGATTCGACATACTAGGTCAAACCCTGACCCCAATCCACCACCAATATTTGAAAATCTAAATCTGATTCCTAGAATTCTTAGAAGACAAGGAAGTCAAGAAAGTTCTGAAAGAGGAAGTCAGGAGAGTACAGGAAGTTCTAGACCACTTTCTAGATCTGCATCTTGTCCTGTGAAAATTATTTATATTGATGACATTCCTTTTGATGCACAATTTGAAGCATCTTTGTTTGTGAATTTTTCTGAGACTGAATTATCTAGATTAGTTCCAAATCCTTTGTTCTTTGAGGATTTGCAATACAGATTTGTGTCACATCATCTTGACAGAGAATTGCATAACTCTATTCAGTCTGAGCAAACCTTTGAAGAAAGTTCAAACATTTCCGTAATTACTGAAGCTTCTGCGAGTTCAGTTGTTTTTTCCCAAGCTTTTCAAACACCCATTGCACCTCCATCTCCTCCTGCTAGACCATCTTCTCCTCCTGCTAGACCATCTACTCCTGTTATCCCACTTTATCTTCCAATGGCTAATCGATATGCCCCTTTACAGTTACCAGCCAACCCTCCAGCTTTACCTCAAGATTATCAAAGTAAGATCACACCTTTTGATGGATCAGGTACTTACACAGCTCAACAACACACCAAAAGGATGACTGATTACTTTGAGTTTTATGAGATTGATACTGATAATATCCGAATGAGAATTTTCGTTCAGAGTCTTACTGGAGAAGTTAGAACTTGGTTTAGGGATCTTACCCCGAACAGTATTGCTGATCTAGAAGCCTTGTATAGGGCATTCTTGAACAGATGGGAGAAAAAGAAGGATCCTCTTCAGATCCTGTCAGAATTTGAAAAATTAAGAAGAAGACCAAACGAAACCGTACAAGATTACATCATAAGATTCAATGAGTCTTATAATGCAGTTCCTCAAAACCTAAGACCCCCACCCAACAACGTGTTGGTTAAATTTCCAGATGGTTTTGACTCCGATATAGCTTATTCCCTCAGGGAAAGAGCTCCTCAAACACTAGAGGAAATGCAAAGCATAGTGGTGAGTGTAGAAGCAAATCTGATAGAAAAACGAGCTAGAGCTAGGGCAGAAAGAAGAATGCCTATGAATGAAGAACCTTCATCTTTTGAAAAGAAGCTGGATGTAATCATTAAAGGTATGGAAAGATTAGGAGACAGAGTGGAAACCATTGAAAGAAAGTCTTCTACTGACAATCAGAATGTTGCAAGAAACCCAAACTTTAGGAGGAATCTGAACCAACATATTGGAAAGAATGTCCCTGATCAGAACATTAGGCCACCCTTCCAAGAAAACTTTTTTGAAGGTTCAAATTCTGAAGAACCTACAGAAGATGTAGAAATAAACAATGTAACAGATGACAAAAATGAACCAGAAGTCTTCCTATCCCAGGATGATCAAGAGAATCATATCCTTGAAACGTTCCAAACTCATTCAGGTGAGACTTTTGATTTCAAGGAAGGCTATGACACAGCAATCTACGAGGTTCATAAACAGTACAACTTGAGAAGTAGAAGGATTGATGTACCAGAGAATAGAAAACAGAAAACCACAAAACAAAATTTCAAAGGTAAACAAAACATTCCCCCTGTACAAAACAGTCCCCAAGTACAAATTAAACCACAAAACAAAATGTCAAAGGTAAACAAAACATTCCCCCTGTACAAAACAGTCCCCAAGTACAAATTCTGTCTAGAATAACTCCCAATCCTTCAAATCCAATAATTGAAGATGTCTCTGACAACCAACCAATCAATAAACAACAATCTACTACTTTTCCTCATGTAGGAAATGTAGAAGAAACAGTAGAAATTAGTCCTGAAACATCTTCAAAACAAAACTTCACTCATGAAAAAGAGAAAAATGTTGAAGACCCAAAAAACAGAGAAAACCCAACTGTGCAAAATACTAAAACTCAAACGGAAAAACCTTTTAATCTAGAGGCTGAAATAGGCAAACTCAAGATAGCTGTTCCTTTATCAAAATTGGCTAAACATGATGTCTATAGGAGTCATATTACCAAGTCCCTAAACATTAACATTACTGGATTGGATGATTCAGTAAACATTCTTGATGATCAACCCAAACTTCTTTTTGGCCCTGAGGTTAATGGTAAACCAGAAAGTGGAGGAACTCCTCCATTTTATGTAAGCCTGAATGTTCATGACAAGATACTCCATAATGCAATGCTAGATTCTGGAGCATCTCACAATTTTATGCCAAAAGCAGTAATGGAAAGATTAAATCTAGATATTACCAGACCGTACAAATATTTGTTTTCATTTGATTCTAGTCAGGTAAAATGTTTAGGTTTGATTAAAGATCTGTGTGTTACTTTGGTACAATACCCTGCTAAGTCTGTTTTAATGGACATAGTAGTTGCTGATATTCCACCTAAATATGGTATGTTATTGTCTAGATCGTGGGGTGCTAAACTTGGAGGGTCTATTCAACTAGACATGTCATATGCAACTATTTCAGTATTTGGTCAGCCTAAAACGTTATATAGAGAAACCTTGATGAAGTACTTAGTGAGTAGCCATGAGAAGCCTGAAAACTTCCCTGTTTACTCTGTACATTCTGACATGGATTCTTTTATTTTATACAATGTTGAGTCAGATCTTCCTACTGAAATAGAAGCTCCAGAATTGGAAATCATAAACAAAACCACTGTTAAAATTGAAGAAATCTCTGAAAACAAAGAAACAACAGATGATCAAGAAATACCTGAAGAAACTAAACAACTAGCTCTTGTCAAAAAACACTTTAAAACAATCGATGAAGATTATGAACATGAAATTCTATGGCATTTAGAGTTTGATGGCTCAGTAAACAGACTAGGGGCAGGAGCTGGGATTTGGTTACATAATTTTGAGAACAATTATGCAGAGGGTCATGCTTATAGGTTGAATTTCAAATGCACTAACAACATGGCAGAGTATGAAGCTCTTTTATTAGGGCTTAAACATGTCAAGAAGTTAGGAGCTATTAGGGTATCAATCATAGGAGACTCCGAACTAATCATTCAACAGATTAAAGGAGAATGTTCAACAAAAGACTTGAGACTGAAACAATACAGAGAGACAGTTGTAGAGATTCTCAACACATTTTTACAAGCTCAACTTGCCAAGATTCCCAGGAAACAAAATTTACATGCTCACAGTTTGGCAATGTTTGCTAGTACATGTAAGTTACCTTTTGATCCTAATCATCAATTTTCAGCTGAGATTAGACACAGGCCTGCAATACCAGACAATCTTTTGAATTGGCAAGTATTTGTGAATAACAATCAAATCAATAATTTTTTGACACTTCAGAATGAGTTTTCTAACTGTAATATAGATGAAGACATAACTATTGATGAATTTGATCAAGAAAAAGAACAAAAAATAGAAATATCAAGAGAAAATGCAATTTATATGCTGCATCCAACCACATTCACTGAAAAAGATATGCAAAATTTGAAACACATGGAATCTGATGAGATCATAGATGATGAAACATAAATCATCAATTTAAAAGATAATCAATTACCCAAAGGATTAACACCTTTGGAAGATCTGTTTGACTCAAATGATATTCCATTCAGACCTAAAATGGAACCTGTTAAAGCTGATATGGAAGAATGCAACTTAGGAACCCCAGAAGATCCCAAAATGGTCAAGTTGTCCAAATCTCTTCCAAAATATCAAAAGGTTAAATATGTTGAACTATTAAAAGAATTCCAGGATGTTTTTGCCTGGAGTTATGAAGACCTCAAATCTTATGATACATCTATCATTCAACACACTATACCTTTAAAACCAGACCAGAAACCTTTTAAACAAAAGCTTAGGAGAATAAATCCTGTTTTATTACCCTCAATTGAAAAGGAAATCAAAAGGATGTTTGAAGCAGGGATTATAGCTCCTATAAGATTCTCAGAATGAGTTTCTAACCTGGTACCAACAAGAAAGAAGACATGAGAAATTAGATTGTGTGTCGACTTAAGAAATTTGAATAAATTTTCTTTAAAAGACAACTATCCTCTGCCGAAAATGGACCACATTCTGCAAAGGGTTGTAGGATCTTCGAGAATATCACTACTGGATGGATTTTCAGGGTACAACCAGATTCTGGTTCATCCTGATGATCAGGATAAAACATCATTCACAACACCATGGGGTACGTTTAAATATGTCAAAATGCCATTTGGGCTCAAGAATGCAGGAGCTACATTTCAAAGAGCAATGGATATTGCTTTTGCTAAAGAGATACATGATTTTCTGGTAATTTACCTAGATGATTTGACTGTTTTTTCTAAAACAGATCAAGAACATTTAGATCACTTAAGGCAAGTATTTATAAAGTGCAGAAAATATGGAATTTCTTTAAACCCTAAGAAGTCATTGTTTGGTTTGGAAGAAGGAAAGCTCTTAGGACACATTATTTCTAAAGATGGCATTAGGATTGATCCAGAAAGAATTCAAGCAATTTTGCAAATACCACACCCCAGAAACATAAAAGAGTTGCAAGCATTCATAGGAAAAATTAATTTCTTGAGAAGATTTATTTCTAGTCTAGCAGAGTTACTTAGATTACTAACTAACATGTTGAGGAAAGATTCAAGCATTGACTGGAATGTCGAAGCCAAACAATCATTCGAGGAAATTAAAATGGCTTTAACAAGGACACCAGTTCTGACCAGTCCTAAATTTGATAGAGACTTTATTATTTTTTCATTTGCTTCTGAACATACTGTTGCAGCTGTTTTACTTCAAAAAGATGACCAAGGGTGTGAAAATCCAATAGCATTTTTTAGTAAATCACTGAGGGATGCATCTCTAAAATACAATATTATGGAAAAACAGGCTTTTGCATTGGTAAAAGCAATCAAAGATTTCAGAGTCTACATATTATATTCTCATGTGATAGCTTATGTGCCTAATGCAATAGTTAAAGATATTTTGACTCAAGATGGCATTGAAGGTAAACGAGGTAAGTGGATAGCTACCATTTTAGAATATGATATTGAGATTAAGCCAACAAAACTCATAAAAGGCCAAGGTTTAGCCCAACTCATGACAGAAACCAATTGCCAAGCCTTAGACATCAATGAACTGGATAACGAGCAGGAGATGGTGACTCCTGAGATCAGTCAAGCTTTCTTAGATTCACCCTGGTACACTGATATAATTCATGTTTTATTAAACCTGCAGGCTCCTCCAGGGTTGTCCAGAACGAAAAGAAGATTTTTAAAAATGACATCTTTGAAATATTGTATTTTAGATAGCACTCTATTTTGGAAAAATCATGAAGGAATCTTGTTGAATTGTCTCTTAAAAGATGAAGCTGATAAAGTGCTTAATGAATTTCATGCAGGGGATTGTGGAGGACATCTCTACTGGAAATCTACTGCAGACAAAATTTTAAGGGCTGGTTTCTACTGGCCAACATTATTTTCTGATGTTAAGAAATTTGTAACAACTTGTCATAAATGTCAGATATTCGAGGGTAAAAGAAAGTTGTTACCTCTGCCTTTAAAACCAATTTCCACAGAAAGACCTTTTCAACAATGGGGATTAGATTTTATTGGAGAAATTCATCCCCCTTCTTCAGGGAAACATAGATGGATTTTAACTGCCACAGACTACTTCACCAAATGGATTGAAGCCATCCCATGTAGACAGTCCAATGATTCTGTAATCATAGGGTTTTTAGAAACAAACATACTTTCAAGATTTGGATGTCCAGAAAAGATTATAATAGATAATGCTGCTGCATTTAAGTCAAAGAAAATGATCAGTTTCTGTAATAAATATCATATTACTTTAGGCCATTCAACAGCCTATTACCCTCAGGGTAATGGACTAGCAGAATCCTCCAATAAAAGCTTGATCAATATCATTAAGAAATTGTTGGAGGAAAATAAAAAGAACTGGCATAAGAAACTGACCAATGCATTGTGGGCAGACAGACTTACAACTAAGAAATCTATTGGGACTAGTCCATATGAGTTAGTTTATGGTCTGGAAGCAAGATTCCATCATCTTTAGGAATCCCTGTTATGAAATTACTTCAGGAGGCTCAAGTGGAACCAAATGACATTCAAAGAAGAATTAATCAAACAATCCACCTGCAGCAAACCAGAGAAGAGGTATACCAAAGATCACAAGTCTTACAGGAAAAGCTAAAAAAAATGTTTGATAAAAGGACTAAAGCAGAGGATTTTCAATTAGGAGACAAGGTCCTAAGATGGGATTCTAGAAGAGAAGAAAAAGGGAAACATGGAAAGTTTGATTTCTTGTGGAAAGGGCCTTATATCATTCATGCCTTGCAAGGAAACAATACTTACTTTTTGAAGGAGTTGGATAATTCAGAAGTTGAAGAAGGACCAGTCAATGGTCGAATGCTCAAGCATTATTTTGATCCAATTTACTAGAGTGTTTTAATGTTTTTTAACTTGTACATAATACATTGTTTTTTTTTGTTTGTTTTGTTTTTGTTAATGCAGTTTGGATTGGATGGTGACTTCTTGGAATTGAAGCCCGAAGTGAAGGCCCTAAGCTTCAATAGTTTCACTATCATATGTAAAATAAAGCTACCAGAAGAAGGACGATTTCATACTTTCAGTTTGAAGACATTTTGAGGCATCTGACCTGCTGTTCTTGACTTTTCACAAGGAAAAGCCATCCCCAAGTGGAGCTAGTGTTAGACTCCTATACCAATAGGTTTCATCTTTCATGATTGTCTTGATTGAATTATGGAATATGTTCAAACCTTCTTTCTTGAGCAAAGGTGTTCCATATTCTTGAAAAACCAAAAAATCACAAAATTTAAAAAATGTAAAGAGGGTATACCCTAAAAGAAAGATCAAAGGGTAAAAAGAATAAAATGGTCAAAAAAGAGAAAGAAATGAACCCCAAGCAAAAAATAGACCAAGGAAAGTGTGCAAATCCAAATGCCACTACTAATTTCATTTTTGTAATAAAACAATTGTGTGCAGCTTGTTAAACTTTTGCCACAATTCATGAATAAGCCAAACTGTTTAAACTTGGCTTACTCATATTTCAATTTCATGTTATAGATTAGAGAATAAATATCTGACCAAACAGTTTAATCTTGGCAGATAAGTAGATAGGTAGAGTGAATAAAAGGTGCTCAACAGTTTAATCTGAGCCCTTGGATGTAATAAGGATAGATTTAGATAGATTTGCCATGTAAAAAGAAAAAGATTGAATAGGGTTTGCAAGTTTAAATGCACCCTAATAAAGAAGAAAAAATGGTAGTGTCAAGTAGATAGGGTAGGTAGATGGTGCTGCAAAGTGTTATCTGATGAATGATGCTGCTACATGTTTTTGATCCTTTACTTTCATCATAAGTACTGAAGCAGGAAATACACTGGAAGATTACAGCAAGTAAAGCTAAAAATCATTAACTTCCCTCATCACTTTTTCCCTTAAAGTTTTACTAATTTCCCCCAAAGTACTAGGGTACTTAGAGGTCAAAAGGGCTCAAGGCATTTCCTTGACTTCTGGAGGGACCGGACCCTCGGCCTAATGATCAAAAAGACCTAAGTACTTGAGATAATTCATCATCATAATCATCCATCCTTAACATGGTCCTAAGTAAAACCCCCTTTTACTTAGGAACATCATGCACAATTCCATAAAAATCCCTCATCATAACTTGCTATTCTAAGTTTAAGTGTTGGAGATAAAATGTTGCAATTTACTTCACAAGTTATCACTTTCTTAGATGTGCAAAAATATTTTGAGTTTCCTTGTCCTTTGCCATATTTACATTTAACTTTATTTTACTAAATCCCTAGTAAAATACCCTATCCTAAGTATATAACTCCCTTTTTATTATATACCCCAAAAACCCCTTTATTATAATGTTTTGACCAAAGTATTTACCTCCCTAACATTCATTAAAACCCGCTTCTACAAGCCCTTTGGTTAAAATATAGCATTATACATTAACCCCGCCCTTATGGTAATTAAATAATGTTTATTGGTTACCATATAATAAAAATATATATACAAAAAACTTTAAACATGCGATATGTATGTTTAAACACAAAAATTTGAATAAAACTAAAGTTTTAATTCCAAATAAAATTTCAGAAAAGTCTCGTGCCACCGTGGTTTGTCCACATGGCATTCCACTTAACCAAACCCCGCCGCAACCCCTTTCTTATTGCATACGGGATTAATTAGTCATCTGGACTAATTAATAACCTTTTATCCGCCTATTAGATATCCCCCGGAGTGATTAAAAAACGTTAAAAAGTGTTTAAAGCCCGACGGGCCCACATCTGAAACCTCCGCCTATTCCCCCATCGCTTCAGCCGTCGGATCAACCCTCCGTAGATCAACGGCCAGTGTTCACCCTGCTGCCCATCCCTTGTCAGCATTTTAACCAGCGGGGGATGGATGGTTTTTGAATAGTCCGACGTCCACGTGGCGATCATTCTGTGGAATCGCTGCCCTCCCGATTTAAACCACCCTCGATCAAAAGCGGTGCGGGGTTACCACTTACCGCTTACCGCTTACCGCCCGACCTTGCACACGTCAGCCCGTACGTCGATGACGTCATTCCTCGGAAAAATAAAAAACCCTTTTACTTGTAAATAAATCCATTTTTCCGTGTTTTTCTGTTATTTTCGTTAGTTGAAAACGACAGTACTCCCTGCTGCGATTTTCAAAATTCCAGTGCAATTCACTGATTCACTCCAAGATTCCGCTGCGCCCGTGTTGAAGTACAGTCCCGCCATCACCTGTTACCTGTTAAAGAACCAGCCTCCTTCAAAAAACAGGTATTTATCCTTTTCCGCCCCGACTGCAAGTAAAACTCAGTTTTCTGTGTTTTTCGCTGAAATAGTGATTAAAAATCATCACTGAGTCTTCCCCCAGAGGTTTTAAAACTGTATAATTGTTCCCTGAACCAACAAATTGTGCCAATTTCCTTCTTTTTAGAAATTCCACCCGGCCTGTGAGGAAAACCAAAAACCTCCATTTTGAATCCACAAGAACCAAAATGGAGGCCCCGGCAGCTCTGAATATCACTCCACTGAATGCTCCTCACCGTGAATTGGATTATTTACCTTTGGTAGATGAAGATTTCCAAATTAAAGACTTGCATTTTGATGAAGATCCCCTATTGAGTTATTGTCGCTGCAGAGACGAATACTCAAAGGGGCAAGATCTTATAGGGTTTTGGGAATCCAATCTCCCAAGGTATATCATCCCCTCAGTCCTTATTTTCCCAGAAATCATCCATTATTGCCATTTAAACTATGATCCCACACGGAGGGCTGTAATAGCTCCTGATCAAAGTATTCTGTTTCCCATCACTCCCTAGGCTATCAATACCATGTTACACTTTGAACCAGACCAAGAATTAGCACCATTGTCCATGGAAGGATTGATTGAGAAAACCAGGCAATTAACCCCAGAAAAGCTAAAATTCATGTAGGATTGATTGAGAAAACTAGGCAATTAACCCCAGAAAAGCTAAAATCCATGTGTCAGCATTTCATGTTACCTGAGCATCAGCCAAAAGGGTCTCCCCCCTATGGTTTTTACTATTTCAATACATTGGGAAGGCTCATTGTAAATATAATATCTTTTGTCTTAGGATTCAACACCAGTGAGTATGTGGATGAGATAACCTTGGCTTTGCTATCCATTTTTACTCTTGGGCAACCTCCTGAGATTAAATATGATTATGCTTCCTTCATAGCCAACAAGATCCATGATCAATTCTTAAGGCTAGATACTGAAAAAGTTTTTAAGTACTCCTCAGTTATCTATCATCTCATGATCTACTATCAGTCAGAAAGGTTCCCTTTCCCTGTTCGAAAACTTGATGCCAAGGGAAATCCCAAGTCAGTCATTTTTTGGTCCCCCATCATTCATTTTTCCTCTGATTCTCCCTACTCCTACTCAGAATTCATTGATCAGTTTGTATATCCTGCAACAACTTTGTTAACAGGAATTCCTCCCCCAAGACTCAGTAATGAAATTAGAAAGACCTTGCAATTGTCAAAGAGTTATAAAGTTGGGGATTGGTATTTGTATCAAAACCATACAGTCATCAGGATTTATGGATGTGAATTACGTCCATTCAGGTTACCCAGATATGTGCCCATGAGGATTTTTGCCTTGGAATACTTCAGGCAGATGAACAATTCAGATGTGATCCATTTTTGTAATGTTAAGAAGAAAGCTCAATTAAGGATCAAAAGTCAATTAGGTCCTTTCATCTGCAACTCTAGAGAGGCCGAGAGAGAGGCAGAAAACATATTACAAAGAAAGTTCCAAACATCTTTCCGTTGGGTTCCTTATGACCCAGTTGGTTTTATTTGTGAAAAGAGATTAAAGAATAAATCATCCCCTTATATACACCACAAGATTCCTGATCTAGAAAAGTATGCCAATCAAGATGAATGGATTGAAGGAACACTTGTTGAGGAAGAAAGTGAAACTAACAAATTGAATAAAATGATGAAAGATGTTGAGAAAAACTTTGACCTAGAATCTTATGGTCAAGTGCAGGTACCCTACATTGGCACATCTTCAGCAGCCACTCTACAGCAAGCATTACAGGAAAGCAGTCCATCAGTTGCAACAGAACCCAAGGGTAAAGGAAATGAACCTGTAATCCAGGTTATTGAAACTTTGGTCATGGCTGAGAAACCACAAACTTCCAAAACACCTGAACAATCACAGGTTTCTCCCACTCAGGCACAGCATCCACAAGTTCCAGAGTTGCAAACTCCATTAAATGTGGAAATAGGGAAGAAGAGACAGGCTCCAGATACCACACCTCCAAAAGGGGCCTCACAGGTACATCAAATTAAAAAACACAAATCAGATCCACCTCCAGATGTAGAAATTATAGATGAAGTATTTGATGATGGAAGGGAAGATAGTCAGCAAACTGGCACAGCAAGTGAAACAAACATAAGCCAGAAAGGGAAAGCTTTACAAAAGCAATTAAGCACTGAAGTATCTTCTTTCAGACCGCCAAAGACAGACACTGGAGATATTAAAAGAACCTTAATTAATATTAAAACAAAGAATGATCCATTGAAAATGAAGGTATATGATCAGTATATGAAGATGGCTCCTCATAATCAAGAAAGGCTAATGTCAGCGTTTGACCTTTCACAAGGTAAAATGCTAATGAGCCACTTCAAAGCAAAGGTGCCAAAGCCAACTTCAGCAGCAGATTACATCAGATCAAATTTTGAAGTTTTAGCAAAGGATATCCATCCCCTGGATCAGATAGAGCTACATAGACAAACAGGGGAAATGGTTTATTCTACTCTCACCAACAAAGCCATGACAGCTTTAACGCTGCAAGATTCTTTGAATAACACTACTGCACAATTGAAGATTGAGAAGGCCTCCTCACAGGCCAAGGATAATAGAATAAAGTCTCTAGAAGAAATAATCATTGGTTTGGGTCACAATCCCAAAGACATTAAAGGTATTGAGGCATTGGTAAAGAAGAAAGAGGATGATATAGCTGCACTCAGAAAACAGCTAAAACTACCAGCCTCGAGGCACCCTCAGACCCAAGAAGTTATAAAAGGGAATTCACAGGAAGAAATGATGGAGTTGCTCCTAAATATGACTGAGCGACTAAATGAAACAGAGAAGGAATTGGAAAAAGCATTGCAGGAACAGGAAACTATCAGGCAGACATCAACAACAGGTACTCAAACAGCAGGACAGCAGATACAGCCATCTCAAGTGAACACTTCTGGCTTGAGTTCCGAGGACTTAATAAAAAAAATGGAGAGTTTGCAACTGAGGGTCACAGAACTCCAAGAAACAAAATTGCAATTAGTAAAATTGAAGGAAAAATATGACACATCTAAAAAGACAGCTGTTGATAACACCAGGGAGATAAAAAGATTGGAAAAATTGGTTGAGGCTTTGGAAAAGGATCTTTCTTTGGAAAAGCCTCTAAAGGAAATAAATGACATTCTTTGGGGTAACATCATAGAGTTAATAAAGGTCATATGGCCCTCCATTCAAGCTATCTTTGAACAAATGAGCTGGTTAAAATAGCCCAAGAAGAAATAAACAAGACCAGAAATGAATTAAGAGGCAGGCCTGAGCAGGCCCATCAGCTCATTCAATTTTTGAATTCCAGAACAAAGCAACAGCTTGCATTGTTAGGAATTGATGACAGGACAGGCACAGTTTTGGAAGCAAAGAGAGTTTTCACCAAGAGGACTTTCATGCAAAATTTAGAAAGGAAGTGCACAGACATTTTGGTTGATATCAACATTTTCAGAGAGAAATTTCAAGCTTTGCTGGATAGTGGGTTACCAAGTCCCATGCTCACAAAAGATCAAATAGTAGACTTGGAAACCTATGAGAAGAGAATAAAGGCTCATGCTAAAAACACAGCTGATTGTTCTACTAGCTCGTCGGAATCAACATTACCAACCGGGAAAAGTATCTATGATAAAGTGAGGAATTTATTTCATCTGAAACATGAAATAAAATATCTATTTCCGAATGAGCCCACCTTTTATAAACTTACTGAAGCAGATGAAACTTTAAGAAAGCTCAGAAGAACTATCATACCAGATGATCAATGGTGGAAAGAAATGTTGGAAATTCTATGAAAATTGTTTTCAAGATGAGAATTTATCTTTACTATCAAGTAAATGGTAAAAACAGGAAAACAGATGAAAGAGTATCAGGTGAAAAGGTTAAAGAGTATCCGTGAAAATAAAGAGTGTCCAACAAGCCAAAGAAATACTGCAAGGGACAGCACAGAGCCCTATTTTAGCACTTACCTCCAGCACGTCCACGAAGAAAGGAACAGCACATCGGCAGTTACCCATTATTCTATCCACGAGACCATTTGTCTCTTGTTTGTTTGTAAATTATGCTTTAAGTCAGCCTAGATTATTGGCTAAGATAGTGTAAGATTGTTTAAGATTATTTTGTGTCTAAATAAACCCTCAAAAGAAGGTAATGACAGTGTATTCTATTCTTTATAACTGTGTTTTGATTGAGGTTTTAAAATAGAAACATTTTTAAAATTTATAGTGACTTCTTGGATGGTTAAAGCAAGGACTTGTTCCAGGGATTCTTTTGTTGGACTACGATTCAATAAGTTTTTTACCCTTTGTACAAATTTTGCTCATGGTTATAATATCATCATATCCATTTTTACGAATAATTTATAGTTGAACTTGAAATTTACTTAATTTTCTTTGATTTCAGATGTGATTTGTTCTTAATGTTTTCCTCTAAATTAGTTATAAACGATTCTTAAATGCATATTTGTACCTTTAATTTAAACATTGTTAATTACTATAATAAAAATTCTTCATTGTGCTCTTTTGCTCTTTTTTGTAGTCATCTTAAACATATTTTGAACATGGTGAAAGATTCTTAACTGCCTTTCATCCCTTCAAACCCATTCCATCCACTTTAAATTTTAAGGATTGTTCTTTGTTTGGCTATCTTGCCCTGCAAAGCCATCTTGTGTGTAGAATAGAAATCCAGTAAAGCCATCCTTTGACTCCATAACCCAATGGCCTGAAAATATTCAACCTTGCCCTTAGTTGGCGAATTCCACCATTTTCAAACAAACTCTTGGATCTATAACTAGCCTAAAGCCTTCTAAGAACAAAGATAAATTATAAAGAGAGAGCCCTCTCTGGATGCAGATTGGCTAGATTCTGCATCTGAAGGTTGGTTTGTGGTTACCTCGGGTATGCTTTCCTCTTACACAACATCAACACTTCTGGGAAGCACAGGTGAGAACGAATCGGTGCTATCCTACATTTTGCTTTGTTTGTCCACCTCTCCATTCATTGTCTCGAAACGCCGGCGGTAAATCGATCCTGTGCCAGTCCGTGTTAGCCTCCTATACCAATAGGTTTCATCTTTCATGATTGTGTTGATTGAATTATGGAATATGTTCAAACCTTCTTACTTGAGCAAAGGTGTTCGATATTCTTAAAAAAACCAAAAAAGCAAAAAATTTAAAATATAAAGAGGTATACCCTAAAAGAGAAAGATCAAAGGGTAAAAAGAATAAAATGGTCAAAAAAGAGAAAGAAATGAACCCCAAGTAAAAAATAGACCAAGGAAGAATTGCAAATCCACATGTAGCTATTTATTTCATTTTTGTAATAAATCAATTCGTAATGTGAAGGTAATCGAACTTTTGCCACAATTCATGAATAAGTCAAACTGTTTAAACTTGGCTTAGTCATATTTCAATTTCATGTTATATATTAGAGAATAAATATCTAGCCAAACAGTTTAATCTTGGCAGATAAGTAGCTAGGTAGAGTGAATAAAAGGTGCTCAACAGTTTAATCTGAGCCCTTGGATGTAATAAGGGTAGAAATAGATAGATTCATCATGTAAAAGGAAAAGATTGAAAAGGGTTTGCAAGTCTAAATGCACCCTAATAAAGAAGAGAAAATGGTAGTGTTAAGTAGATAGGGTAGGTAGATGGTGCTGCAAAATGTTATCTGATGAATGATGTTGCTACATGTTTTTGATCATTCACTTTCATCACAAGTACTAAAGCAGGAAATACACTGGAAAATCACAGCAAGCAAAGTCAAATTCATTAACCTCCCTCATCATTTCCCCCCTCAAGAGTTTTACTAATTTCCCCCAAAAGTACTAGGGTATTTGGAGATCAAAAGGGCTCAAGGCATTTCCTTGACTTCTGGAGGGACCGGACCCTCGGCCTAATGATCAAAAAGACCTAAGCACTTGAGATAATTCATCATTGTTATCTTCCCTCTTTAACTTTTTCCTAAGTAAAATCCTATTTTACTTAGGAAACTGATGCAAAATTCCATAAAAATTCCTCAAAATAACTTGTTATTCTAAGTTTAAGTGTTGAAGATAAAACGTTGCAATTTACTTCACAAGTTATCACTTTCTTGGATATGCAAAAATGTTTTGAGTTTCCCTCTCCCTTTGTCATATTAATGTTTAACTTTATTTACTAAATCCCTAGTCAAATACCCTATCCTAAGTATATAAATCCCTTTTTATATATACCCCAAAACCCCTTTAGTATAATGTTTTAACCAAAGTATTTATCTCCCTAAAATTCATTAAAACCCGCTTCTACAAGCCCTTTGGTTAAAATATAGCGTTATATATTAATCCCGCCCTTATGGTAATTAGTTGTATTAATTAATTTACCATATAATAAAAATATATATGAAAAAATCAAACTTTGAATATACAATATGTATGTTTAAAACGAAATAAAACTTCGGAGAAGTCTTGCGCCACAGTGGATTGCTCACCTGGCCTTACACCTAACCAACCCCGCCGCAACCCATTTTTTACACATTCGGGATTAATTAGTCATCAGGACTAGTTAATAACCTCTTATCCGCTTGTTAAATATCCCCCGGAGCGATTAAATAACATTTAAAAAGTGTTTAAAAGTCCGACGGGCCCACATGAAACCCCCACCTATCTCCCCATCGCCCCAGCCGTTGGATCAGCCTCCCGCAGATCAACGGCCAGCGTTGATCCCGCTGCCCATCCCGTGTAAGTTTTTTAACCAGCGGGGGATGGGTGGTTTTGAATAGTCAAACCATCCACGTGGCAATAAACCTGTGGAATCGCTGCCCCTCCGATAAAAACCATCCTCGACCAAAAGCGGTGCGGGAGTACCACTTACCGCTTACCGCTTACTGCCGGCTTACGTCACCCCGTACGTCGATGACGTCATCACCTCGAAAAAATAAAAAAATACTTTTAACTTGCGAATAAAGCCATTTTTCGTGTTTTTTCAGTTATTTTCATTATTCTGAAAACGACAGAGCTCCCGCTGCGATTTTCAAATTTCCACTGCAATTGACCAATTTACTCCAAGATTCCGCTGCGCCCGTGTTGAAGAACAGTCCCGCCATTGCCTGTTACCTGTTAAAGAACCAGTTTCCGTCTAAAAGCAGGTATTTATCCTTTACGCGCCGACTGCAAGTAAAACTCAGTTTCCTTTGTTTTTTTCGTTGAAAAAGTGGTTAAAAATCATCACTGAGTCCTCCCTGGAGATTTTAAACCTGTGAAATTGCTCCCCGAACCTGCAAATTGTTCCAATTTCCTTCATTTCAAGAATCCCACCCGGCCCGTGAAGAAAACCAAAAACCTCCATTTTGAATCCACAAGAACCAAAATGGAGGCCCCGGCAGCTCTTAATATCACTCCATTGAATGCTCCTCACCATGAATTAGACTATTTACCTCTAATAGATGAAGATTTCCAAATTAAAGACCTGCATTTTGATGAAAGTCCCCTATTGAGCTATTGTCGCTGCAGAGACGAATACTCAAAGGGGCAAGATCTTATAGGGATGTGGGAATCCAATCTCCCAAGGTATCTCATTCCTTCAGTCCTTATTTTCCCTGAAATCATTCATTACTGTCATTCAAACTATGATCCCACACAGAGGGCTGTATTAGCTCCTGATCAAAGTGTTTTGTTTCCCATCACTCCCCAGGCTATCAATGCCATGTTACACTTTGAACCGGACCAAGAATTAGCACCATTGTCCATGGAAGGATTGATTGAGAAAACCAGGCAATTAACCCCAGAAAAGCTAAAATCCATGTGTCAGAATTTCATGTTACCTGAGCATCAGCCAAAAGGGTCTCCTCCCTATGGTTTTTACTATTTCAATACATTGGGAAGGCTCATTGTAAATATAATATCTTTTGTCTTAGGATTCAACACCAGTGAGTATGTGGATGAGATAACCTTGGCTTTGCTATCCATTTTTACTCCTGGGCAACCTCCTGAGATTAAATATGATTATGCTTCCTTCATAGCCAACAAGATCCATGATCAATTCTTAAGGCTAGATACTGAAAAAGTTTTTAAGTACTCCTCAGTTATCTATCATCTCATGATCTACTATCAGTCAGAAAGGTTCCCTTTCCCTGTTCAAAAACTTGATGCCAAGGGAAATCCCAGGTCAGTCATATTTTGGTCCCCCATCATTCATTTTTCCTCTGATTCTCCCTATTCCTACACTGAATTCATTGACCAATTTTTATATCCTGCAACAACTTTGTTAACAGGAATTCCTCCCCCAAGACTCAACAATGAAATTAGAAAGACCTTGCAACTGTCAAAGAGTTATAAGGTTGGGGATTGGTATTTGTATCAAAACCATACAGTCATCAGGATTTATGGATGTGAATTACGTCCATTCAGGTTACCCAGATATGTGCCCATGAGGATTTTTGCCTTGGAATACTTCAGGCAGATGAACAATTCAGATGTGATCCATTTTTGTAATGTAAAGAAGAAAGCTCAGTTAACGATCAAAAGCCAATTAGGTCCTTTCATCTGCAATTCTAGGGAGGCTGAGAGAGAAGCAGAAAATCTATTAGACAAAAAGTTCCAGACATCTTTCCGTTGGGTTCCTTATGACCCAATTGGTTTTATTTGTGAAAAGAGATTAAAGAATAAATCATCCCCTTATATACACCACAAGATTCCTGATCTAGAAAAGTATGCCAATCAAGATGAATGGATTAAAGGAACACTTGTTGAGGAAGAAAGTGAAACTGACAAATTGAATAAAATGATGAAAGATGTTGAGAAAAACTTTGACCTAGAATCTTATGGTCAAGTGCAGGTACCCTACATTGGCACTTCCTCAGCAGCAACTCTACAGCAAGCATTACAGGAAAGCAGTTCACCAGTTGCAACAGAATCAAAGGATAAAGGAAAAGAACCTGTAATCCAGGTTATTGAAACTTTGGTTATGGCAGAGAAACCACAAACTTCCAAAGCACCTGAACAATCACAGGTTTCTCCCACACATGTACAGCATCCACAGGTTCCAGAGTTACAAACTCCATCAAATGTGGAAATAGGGAAGAAAAGGTTGGTTTCAGACACCACTTCTCCAAAAGAAACTTCACAGGTACATCAGGTCAAGAAACAGAAACCAAATCCACCTCCAGATGTGGAAATTATAGATGAAGTATTTGATGATGGAAGAGAAGATAGTCAGCAAACTGGCACAGCAAGTGAAACAAACATAAGCCAGAGAGGGAAAGCTTCACAAAAGCAATTAAGTACTGAGGTATCCTCTTTCAGACCACCAAAGACAGACACGGGGGATATTAAAAGAACCTTCATTAATATTAAAGCAAAGAATGATCCATTGAAAATGAAGGTATATGATCAGTATATGAAGATGGCTCCCCAAAATCAAGAAAGGCTAATGTCAGCGTTTGACCTTTCACAAGGTAAAATGCTGATGAGCCACTTCAAAGAAAAAGTGCCAAAGCCAACTTCAGCAGCAGATTACATCAGAACAAATTTTGAAGTTTTAGAAAAGGATATCCATCCCCTGGACCAGATAGAGCTTCACAGACAAACTGGGGAAATGGTCTATTCTACTCTCACCAACAAAGCCATGGCAGCTATAACGCTGCAGGATTCTTTGAATAACACTACTGCACAATTGAAAATTGAGAAGGCCTCCTCACAGGCCAAAGATAATAGAATAAAGTCTTTAGAAGAGATAATCAGTGGTTTGGGTCACAATCCCAAAGACATTAAAGGTATTGAGGCATTGATAAAGAAGAAAGAGGATGATATAGCTGCACTCAGAAAACAGCTAAAACTACCAGCCTTAAGGCACCCTCAGACCCAAGAAGTTATAAAAGGGAATTCACAGAAATGATGGAGTTGCTCCTAAATATGACTGAGCGACTAAATGAAACAGAGAAGGAATTGGAAAAAGCATTGCAGGAACAGGAAACTATCAGGCAGACATCAGCAACAGGTACTACAACAACAGGGCAACAGATACAGCCATCCCAGGTAAATACTTCTGGTTTGAATTCCGATGAATTAATAAAGCAGATGGAAAGTCTACAACTCAGGGTCACAGAACTCCAAGAAACAAAATTGCAATTAACAAAATTGGAGGAAAAATATGACACATCTAAAAAGACAGCTGCTGATAACACCAGAGAGATAAAAAGATTGGAAAAATTGGTTGAGGCTTTGGAAAAGGATCTTTCTTTTGAAAAGCCTCTAAAGGAAATAAATGACATTCTTTGGGGTAACATCATAGAGTTAATAAAGGTCATATGGCCCTCCATTCAAGCTATCTTTGAACAAAATGAGCTGGTTAAAATTGCCCAAGAAGAAATAAACAGGACCAGAAATGAATTAAGAGGCAGGCCTGAGCAGGCCAATCAGCTAATTCAATTTTTGAATTCCAGAACAAAGCAACAGCTTGCATTGTTAGGAATTGATGACAGGACAGGTGCAGTTTTGGAAGCAAAGAGAGTTTTCACCAAGAGGACTTTCATGCAAAATTTAGAAAGAAAGTGTACAGACATTTTGGTTGACATCAACAATTTCAGAGAGAAATTTCAAGCTTTGCTGGATAGTGGGTTACCAAGTCCCATGCTCACAGAAGATCAAATAGTAGACTTGGAAACCTATGAGAAGAGAATAAAGGCTCATGCTAAAAACACAGCTGATTGTTCTACTAGCTCGTCGGAATGAACATTACCAACCGGGAAAAGTATCTATGATAAAGTGAGGAATTTATTTCATCTGGAACATGAAATAAAATATCTATTTCCGAATGAGCCCACCTTTTATAAACTTACTGAAGCAGATGAAACTTTAAGAAATCTCAGAAGAACTATGATACCAGATGATCAATGGTGGAAAGAAATGTTGGAAATTCTATGAAAGTTGTTTTCAGGATGAGAATTTATCTTTACTATCAAGTAAATGGTAAAAACAGGAAAACAGATGAAAGAGTATCAGGTGAAAAGGTTAAAGAGTATCCGTGGGAATAAAGAGTGTCCAACAAGCCAAAGAAATACTGCAAGGGACAGCACAGAGCCCTATTTCAGCACTTACCTCCAGCACATCCATGAAGAAAGGAACATCACATCAACAGTTGCCCATTATTCTATCCACGAGACCATTTGTCTCTTGTTTGTTTGTAAATTATGCTTTAAGTCAGCCTAGATTATTGGCTAAGATAGTGTAAGATTGTTTAAGATTATTTTGTGTATAAATGAACCCTCAAAGAGAATGTTGAGGGTGGATTCTATTACTCTGCTGTAACATTGAGAAATTGGGAATAAAAGCATTTTGGAGAAATTTACTCGTGGCTTACTGGATGACGATTTAAAGCACTGGACTTGTTGCAGGATTCATGTGTTGGACTACAGTTCAATAAGTCTTTCTACCCTTTGTCTGAAATTTTATATTAGTTTATAATATCATCATATCCATTTCTGAATAATTTACATAAAGGATTGAATCAGAATTTACTTAATTGTACTCTGATTTCAGATGTGATTGTTCTTAATGTTTTCCTCTAAATTGGTTATAAGCATGAATTCTTAAATGCTCTTGTTTTGCTAATTTAAACATTGTTGATTACTATAATAAAGAATTCTTCATTGCTCTTTGTTTGTAGTCATCTCATTTCTTTCTTTTGAACATGGTGAAAGATTCTTAGCTGCCTTTCATCCCTTCAAGATCATCCCATCCACTTTAAAATTTAAGGATTGTTCTCTGTCTAGCTATCTTGCCCTGTAATACCATCTTGTGTTTAGAATAGAAATCCAGTAAAGCCATCCTTTGACTCCATAGCCCAATGGACTGAAAGCCCTCAGCCTTGCCCTTAGTTTGTGGATTCCACCATTTTCCCAAAACAAACTTTGAATCTATAGCTAGCCTAAAACCTTCTAAGAACAAAGATAAATTATAAAGAGAGAGCCCTCTCTGGATGCAGATTGGCTAGATTCTGCATCTAAAAGGTTGGTTTGTGGTTACCTTGGGTATACTTTCCTCTTACACAACTTCTAGGAAAACCTGAGTGATAACATAGTGGCGACCATACTGGGGAACTGAATCATTTTTATTTGTTATTATTATTCAATTATAAGCTATAGACAGAGTCTGAAGATCAGCCAGGAAGCCTTTGAAATTGCTTTTGCTCTGCAAATGCAAAAGTAAATAAAAGCTGCTTCAGTCTATCTCTGATTTGGCTTATATACTGAACCTTAGTTTCAAAAATTTTCAATCAGATTCTCTAGTTTAACAGATCTTTGAGAAAATTTTAATCATACATCATTATTTCTTGAAGAATTTGTAGAAGTTGTATTTATTTTTTCCATTAAAATCAAAAATCCAAAAACACATAGTCTAAGAAAACTGGCTTCAGAAAGGATTCGACATACTAGGTCAAACCCTGACCCTAATCCACCACCAATATTCGAAAATCCAAATCTGATTCCTAGGATTCTTAGAAGACAAGGAAGTCAAGAAAGTTCTGAAAGAGGAAGTCAGGAGAGTACAGGAAGTTCTAGACCACTTTCTAGATCTGCATCTTGTCCTGTGAAAATTATATATATTGATGACATTCCTTTTGATGCACGATTTGAAACATCCTTGTTTGTAAATTTTTCTGAGACAGAATTATCTAGATTAGTTCCAGATCCTTTGTTCTTTGAGGATTTGCAATACAGATTTGGTTCACATCATCTTGACAGAGAATTGCATAACTCTGTTCAGTCTGAGCAAACCTTTGAAGAAAGTTCAAACATCTCTGTAATTACTGAAGCTTCTGCGAGTTCAGTTGTTTTTTCCCAAGCTTTTCAAACACCTGTTGCACCTCCTTCTCCTCCAACTAGACCATCTTCTCCTCCTACTAGACCATCTACACCTGTTATCCCACTTTATCTTCCAATGGCTAATCGATATGCCCCTTTACAGTTACCAGCCAACCCTCTAGCTTTACCTCAGGACTACCAGAGTAAGATCACACCTTTTGATGGATCAGGTACTTACACAGCTCAACAACACACCAAAAGGATGACAGATTACTTTGAGTTTTATGATATTGATACTGATAATATCCGTATGAGAATTTTCGTACAGAGTCTTACTGGAGAAGTTAGAACTTGGTTTAGGGCTCTTACCTCGAACATTATTGCTGATTTAGAAGCTTTGTATAGGGCATTTCTGAACAGATGGGAGAAAAAGAAGGATCCTCTTCAGATCCTTTCAGAATTTGAAAAATTAAGAAGAAGACCAAACGAAACCGTACAAGATTACATCATAAGATTCAATGAATCATATAATGCGGTTCCTCAAAACCTAAGACCCCCACCTAACAACGTGTTGGTTAAATTTCCAGATGGTTTTGACTCCGATATAGCTTATTCCCTTAGGGAAAGAGCTCCTCAAACACTAGAGGAAATGCAAAGCATAGTGGTGAGTGTAGAAGCAAATCTGATAGAAAAACGGGCCAGAGCTAGGGCAGAAAGAAGAATGCCTATGAATGAAGAACCTTCAGCTTTTGAAAAGAAGTTGGATGTAATCATTAAAGGTATGGAAAGATTAGGTGACAGAGTGGAAACCATTGAAAGAAAGTCTTCTACTGACAATCAGAATGTTGCAAGAAACCCAAACTTTAGGAGGAATCTGAACCAAAATATTGGAAAGAATGTCCCTGATCAGAACATTAGGCCACCCTTCCAAGAAAACTTTGTTGAAGGTTCAACCTCTGAAGAAACTACAGAAGATGTAGAAATAAACAATGTAGATGATGACAAAGATGAACCAGAAGTCTTCCTATCTCAGGATGATCAAGAGAATCATATCCTTGAAACGTTCCAAACTCATTCGGGTGAGACTTTCGATTTCAAGGAAGGCTATGACACAGCAATCTACGAGGTTCATAAACAGTACAACTTGAAAAGTAGAAGGATTGATGTACCAGAGAATAACAAACAGAAAACCACAAAACAAAATGTCAAAGGTAAACAAAACATTCCCCCTGTACAAAACAGTCCCCAAGTACAAATTTTGTCTAGAATAACTCCCAACCCTTCAAATCCAATAATTGAAGATGTCTATGACAACCAACCAATCAATAAACAACAATCTACTACATTTCCTCCTGTGGAAAATGCAGAAGAGACAGTAGAAGTTAGTTCAGGTACCTCTTCAAAACAAAACTTTATTCATGAAAAAGAGAAAAACATTGAAGATCCAAAAAACGGAGAAAACCCAACTGTGCAAAACACTAAAACTCAAACAGAAAAACCTTTCAATCTAGAGGCTGAAATAGGAAAACTCAAGATAGTTGTTCCTTTATCAGAATTGGCTAAACATGATGTCTATAGGAGTCAGATTACCAAGTCCCTAAACATTAACATTACTGGATTGGATGATTCGGTAAACATTCTTGATGATCAACCCAAACTTCTTTTTGGCCCTGAGGTTAATGGCAAACCAGAAAGTGGAGAAACTCCTCCATTTTATGTAAGCCTGAATGTTCATGATAAGATACTCCATAATGCAATGCTTGATTCTGGAGCATCTCACAATTTGATGCCAAAAGAAGTAATGGAAAGATTAAATCTAGATATTACCAGACCGTACAAAGATTTGTTTTCATTTGATTCTAGTCAGGTAAAATGTTTAGGTTTGATTAAATATTTGTGTGTCACTTTGGTACAATACCCTGCTAAGTCTGTTTTAATGGACATAGTAGTGGCTGATATTCCACCTAAATATGGTATGTTATTGTCTAGATCTTGGGGTGCTAAACTTGGAGGATCTATTCAACTAGACATGTCTTATGCAACTATTTCAGTATTTGGTCAACCTAAAAGATTATATAGAGAAACCTTGATGAAGTACTTAGTGAGTAGCCATGAGAAGCCTGAAAACTTCCCTGTTTACTCTGTACATTCTGACATGGATTCTTTTATTTTATACAATGCTGAGTTAGATCTTCCTACTAAAATAGAAGCTCCAGAATTGGAAATCATAAACAAAACCACTGTTAAAATTGGAGAAA
>CM076571.1:676373099-676617757 GCA_034641835.2 Pinus albicaulis | reverse complement strand
CCACAACTCCCTCCCTCCTTCCCTCCCTTGTAGAATAATTATGTTTTGCGGGTCAGAAAGCCAAAATATGGAGACAATTATCACCAAATCCAATATACGATTATGCATGATGGAGAATCTCTAGCGCTTTCCCTTGTTAATATATTTAATAATCTCAATATTTATTTAAAAGTATGAATAGTATTTCGACGAAATCACATTGTTCAAATCTCATCGTCGAAATACTATTGATACTTTTAAATAAATATTGAGATTATTAAATATATTAACAAGGGAAAGCGCTAGAGATTCTCCATCATGCATAATCGTACGTTGGATTTGGTGATAATTGTCTCCATATTTTGGCTTTCTGACCCGCAAAACATAATTATTTTACAAGGGAGGGAAGGAGGGAGGGAGTTGTGGTTTTCGAGGGGAGGAGTTATTCAAAGGTTATGAAAGCGGTTCATTAACGAAGGCGCGTGTGACATGTATTTTTTTTAGTTTAAAGGTTCGACTCTCGAGCTCCACTCAAGTAGTTTTGTGTGACACGTATTTCTTTTGGTTTACATCTCGACTCTCGAGCTCCGGTCCAGTAGTTTTAGTTGTGATCTCCTAAAAGCTTTTATAGCAATATTTTTGTTAAGAAAATGGAGAACTATCTTCATGGGAGAGGTTAAGGAAGGGAAGTGAAGTGGTAGGAATTAAATTTCTCAAAAGAGGTGCAGGCTCAATTAAGCTTCACAAAATCTCCTGATCATAATTTTAGTGATTTTTTTCTCAATATCCTAGTAGTTCATTCGGTGACAACTTTTATCGGAAACTTGAAACAACTTTGGCATGTGTAAGCGCAAAAAATTATTGACAATGTAGAACGATTTTTGTGTTATAATAATTAAACCTAATAATATTGGAGAGCAAGAGAGATAAGGTATGGTGTTTACTACAAGAGTTCGAGTAGGTCATTCGGTGATAACTTTTACTGGAAACTTGAAACAAAGAGAATCTATCTTTGGCTAGGACATCATGTAAGATGCCTGACATAAACAGTAAAATTGTACTTAAAAGCTGAGATTCGGGCAAGTGGGGACAAACACTTGTTATCTCGTCCCTTGGAGGCTAGGCCATATGGGGACCGAATCTGACCTTACAAAATAAAGTGAAATAATTTGTACCATACGGTCGGAAAACATATACAAGAAAAATTAATATACAAGAACAATTAATTTCATTCTAGAATATATATATATATATATATATATATATCCAATACATATAACATTTTTAATCAATGCACATGTATAGAAAAACTACTTTCAGTTGATACTAGAGCACGTGCTTGTACCCAAACAATTTGTAACATGTGGAAATCACAAATAACATAAGCAGCTCAATTTTTAGTTGAGTACTGGAAGTTTTAAAACATATTTAATCCAAAGATAATAAATTGTTGGACACTTCACTCAAAAAAATTCTAATGGAATTCCATCCTCAATAATCCGTTCATGATCGGATTTTGACATTTTCCATTTCTTAATTTTCGATTTTTTCTTTGATTGAACTTCTATCAACTTTATGCGTGGTGCACACACCAAGTGACTATATTGACAACTTATGGAATTAGGTTCATATTCTTCAAAGTAAACAAAGTCTCCACTTTGACGAGTTTGTTTGAAAAAATAACCTTTCAGTATAATAGACCCTCTGTCATACTGAAATCCGTGATCATTATAGTCTTGTAATAATTTCATTTTTCGTTCAGTGCATCGCATCAAATAATACTTCACATTTTCATCGTTGTCAATAGGTGCAATTACAGCAAAAACATCTCCTGCACAATAAAATAAATTGAACATTTAATTATGCATATTTAAATTTATTTCTAGATCTTTAAATCATTAGAAAGTAATTCAAATGTTACCTTCTCTAACAAGATCAGAAACTCGATCACCATCAAATGATATTGTAGTTTCCTCTGATTGCTTTTCTTCAAATATTGCAACAGAGATTTTTCCCTTTGTATTTAGCTCTGTATGTTTCCAATCGTTCACATACATTTTGTTTTCACAAACGTCATTGGATTTTGTGTTGTCTATGAAAACATCACAAAAACAAGAATATTTTATTTTATCCAATGCAAACACATTTATGGACAACTTTGTTTGAATTGAATGCAATTTTCGAGTCCCTTTTATTGTTTCAATGTCATTTCCAATTGATCTATTTACGTCTCCGATTCCAATATGCTAGAAAAACCCTTATATGGAAAATTAGAAAAGGAATTTGTAAATATGATCTATCAAAATACAATTAAAAATAATCATTGCATGATAAATGTACAATGTTTAAAATTATATTTCCAATATAAATTAAATTGAATGTACCTTTGCACTTCTCTTGATGGGTTAATCTCATGGCTTAGAGCAGTTTTGCACCATTGAACAACTTCTTCAGCGTTCACAAGTCGGCGTGCAGAGTGGTTCATTTGATATCTTCGAAGTACTCATTTTATGCATGCTCCTGCACCGTCATGTTCTCCTTTTCCATGGCCGGTCTCAAAGAAATTCCAACAATGTTTAATGCAGGTTTTCTTATGAAGACAACACAACCAAAAAAATGATCGTGCAGATTTGAATTGACCTGCGCATCCGTCTGACCATATCCAATGTTCATTGAATGTTATTCCATGATTTTTCATTCAATCATAAATTTTTCTAAAACAATGTTGTACAAAACATGTATCATGTGTACGATCGTCACTGATATAAAAGTGATATTCTTTAATGATATGTCAATTTTCACTCGTGCTTTCTATATGATCGACATTTTGTTCAGCATTTCTATATAGAATATGGACGAGCATGGAGACTTGGTCAGAGTGATAGTATTCACTCTGAATTTCTTTTAGTGGAACAAGTGTGTAGATTTTTGCAAAATTAATCACTGACAAAATGGTCCCTGGTGGAAAAACTTCACGAGATTTTTTGAATTGCAAGTCTTTCCATCGAGCTCTATGGGAATGCTTGGTGTATTTGTAAATTTCTGCCTCAAACTTTCTCAAAAAGTCTATCAGAAAAATTTTGTCTTCTCGTAATTCGATTCTTTTAACACTATCTGCACCTTGAATCGATGTACCGATATATTCATATCTCTTCCATTTCACTTTCATGTTGGACAATTATTGATCATTTATATCAATACGATATTTGTTTTGAAATTTAGTCAAATTTCCACAATCGTCGCATTTTTTACCACCAACACATTTCTTTTTGTAAAATAGTTCATCGCTTTCTCTTTCACATAGAATTTGAGATATGAATTCACGGATAGTGGAAGGAGGAGGTAAATCCTTCCATAATGTTCTACCGAAATCAAGGAATGTGTCATAATATAACTCAAATTACACATGATAATGGCAACAACAAGTGTCGCGTACGGTGATAGGTTTTACATACCATGGTTTTTGTTGAACAAAAGCACTGAGTGAAACTTGAATTTGACGATTCTCTTCTTTGAACTTGTTGAATAACTCTATTTGAGTGGTTTCCAAGAGATTTTTTTCATGTTCTTCGTATTGATTTCATGCTATTCTTCTTCGCATCACATGTCTTGTAGTCGGTGAAACACGCGAATTGTTCTTCCAATATTCATATATTATTTTTTTAACATCTTCTCCAAGTCTATCTTTGTATGGTTGCCTACAAATAGCTCTCCAACAAGCGATTTCATCATTTACATCTATTTGCAGTCGAAATTTTTGATGTTTGTGTAGAGTTTTTTGTGAGGTTCCCAGTGCTCGTGCCATAGATGTTAGATTCAAACGATTCTCTTGAGTACTTGGTGAAACCATTGCCATCTGTATTCCTCTACATATATTTGAAACATCTTTATCTCTAGATCTCTTAATTGACTCTATAGCACTACTCATATTTTTTATCACCTCTTCTTTCATTTTTTTATCTTTGGTTGATTTTCGAATGCCTAATAGTGTCGTCGCTTCTTTTAATTTCGTTGATGATAGGAGACCTTTCAACATTTGAGCTTGAACTGTCACTTGCTCATTTTTGAAATACTTTTCAAAAATTCTATCGACACGATATCGTATAACATGGTCAGATTTTTTATCTCCATATGTGTGAGTGTCGACATTTTCTAACATCTCATTATCGATAGTGATTTCATCTGTACATATTCGAAAAAATAGTACATATTCAATAAATAACTAAATTAATAAATATGTCAATAAATATTAGGAAAATTTTAAATATATCAATAGATCAAAATATTTACATTTACATAACCGATTCAATTTCCGCTTGAGGTTGATTTTCTTCTTCAATATTTTGAGGAGTATCTCTGTCTGTTTACATTAAACAAAATATTTTTCAAACTAGTTCATCAAATAAAAATTAAGCTTCACATTTTACATTGGGAAAACTTTAAAAATATATTAATAGATCATAATATTTACATTTACATACCTGTTTCAATTTCTGCTTGAGGCTGATTTTCTTCTTCAATATTTTGAGGAATATCTCTGTCTGTTTACATCAAAAAAAATATTTTTCAAACTAGTTCGTCAAATAAAAATTAAGCTTCACATTTTACATTAGGAAAATTTTAAATATATATCAATAGATCATGTAATATTTACATTTACATACCTGCTTCAATTTCTGCTTGAGGTTGATTTTCCTCTTCAATATTTGAGAGGGCTTCTAACTTTCTTTTGCGATATTGTCTCGTTTCTTCTTTACATTCCTCAGGGTCTCTTTTTCGATCATATTTTCTCACACAAGTTCTTCGATTTCCCATGATAATAGGGTATGAGGTTCAAAAAATTTCCTTCAAAAAATTAGACAATAACTCAATTACAAAAAATATCACAAAAGATTTAATTTAAAAAAATCTTAAAAAAAATTCAGTGTAAACTTTTTGTAAAAAATACGTAATCCAATCTATAACACACTTTGAAAAACATAAAACATGTACTTCAACACAAAACACGTACATACCTCCAAGAAAAATCACGCCGCCTCCAAGAAATGTCTTCCAAGAAAATTCTTTAAATCCAAAATTGTAAAATCAATTTGCTTCCAAGAAATGCTCTTAAACCCAATTCTTTAAATCCAAACTTTGAAGAAAAGTTTTTGAACAAAGAAGCTCAAAAGATTTATTTCAACACAAAACACGTACATACCTCCAAGAAAAATCACACCGCCTCCAAAATATGTCTTCCAAAAAAGTTATTTAAACCCAAACTTTGAAGAAATTTTTTTGAACCCAAACCAAGTCTTTGTAAAATGAAATGAAGTGCGAAATGTGCGAAAATTGTGAATCATTTCGCGGCAATTTATATTGACGCGAAATGTGTGTTTTGTAGGGGGCTCCACAAAACTTTCTGGCCGACGGAGAGTTTCACAATAGTTCGTCCGAACTTTTGATAAGAAGTTTGGCCGAACTATTAAGACGTTAGTTTTAACGACTCGTAAGTGGAAAACATAGTTCGGCCGAACTTGGACTAAAATTTCGGCTGAACTAACGCGTCACCAATTACGCAAAACCAGGCTCTGAAAACGGTTCTGCAACTTTGGACTGATTAAAATCCATGAAAGGTTCTTAATTAACTGTCGGAACCAAGACAAGCATTTTCAGAATTGAATCTACTTTCAGGAAATATAAATTTTATGGAATTTTGTAAACGTTTATTAATTTTAATTATTTCTCTAATAAAATGGGTGCAAACAATTTCTGAGGGTCATTGTGATTCAGTGAAATCAAAATTTTGTATCTCCCAAAATACATTGTAAAAAAAATTGAAAAAATTATGGGGCATTACATTGGTCCGTTGACTCTAATGGGTAGCTTTTATATTTTTAGTTTATAACTTATATGTTAAGAAATTTTTTGCCACGCGAAACATATCCAAAATACGCAGTTTTTCGTATTGGACCAGTTCAAAAAATTCTAGTAATTATGATATGCATCCATTGGCTTTGTAAATATGACGAAAACAAAGTAGACTCTGTCTAGATTGTTGTAACACATTTTGTTTTTTCAAAAACACAAATTTTCAATGAATACAGCACTGCGACATAACATGACTTCTTATGAATCCTTTGATTGTTAAGAAACACACACTCAAAGAAACACTAAGTTGACATATCAAATCTGCATAAAAAAATTTCAACAAATAAGTAATAGAAAGCTAATAAAATTTTTCACAACTTTTATTTTTATCGCAAAATGAAATTCTACACAGAAAAATTGTTATAGTTTGCAAAAAGTTGAAGAACTGAAAAAAATGAAATTTTTTTCTCAAAAAAGGGCAAAAAGTGTAACCTAGCTTCACATTTTCACCCTATAACCATAAATACAAAGATGCAGTGGAAATAACACTTCATTTCATTAATATCAAAGAACTGAAATTTTCTTACAAACAGAATGGAAATAAACTAGCTATGGAACTGGTAGCTATCTCTGAGAAGCGATGTGGCAGCTACAGGCTTCTGAACTGAATTAAAATGAGGCTCGAGGGCCTATTTATTATTTAGAAACAATGAAAAACCGTAAATATCCAAAACCCTAACCCTAGAAGATGAAGCGCCAAAACTATAGGCCTTGTTTGGGTAAATTGGTGTTTCAACTTCCTGGGGACGTAACTTTGGCATGTGATCTCTGTTTGACGTGAACCATACCTCATTATAAATATTTATCTGAGCACTAAAAATTTTAAGTGAGCAACATCGGTCTATGGACATAACTTTCTCCCAGTTTTCCCAAAAAACGTCGTTTAGGGCTTCAAAACAGTTCCCAAAGTTCAAGACCCGAAAAACTGCTAAAAATAGTAAGTTGTGTTGTAACTAAAAAACTGAAAGAGGCAATGGTGGGGCCCCAAGTGGAATAGGCAAGTGGCCACCAATCTCCACCTGGATCACTAACCCAACCAAGAGAATGATATTTAAATGATTGAGATTTAAATATGTCTGACTTATAATAAATATCAAATTAACGAAGTAGTTAAATTAACTGATATTTTGTATACCAAAATAGATCCTCTATAGAGGCCTATAAACTAATATAATCAACTAACAATATTTAGGAAGTAGTTCATAAAAATGAAATTGATTTTTAAATCAGTGATTCGAATAATTAAATAATAATACAAGGAAATAGTTTGCAACATATAACTGTTGTTAAATCAATATGAAAAGACAGATTTCTGAGTAAATAGTTACTCATAAATCATAATTCAGTCCATAAAAACATAGATAAATAATAACATATAATAGAGACACATTACTCAGATCGAAAATAGTGCACAAATATGATTAAAATGACACATTCCGACTATCATAAAATGAGACCAGTATTTTCAACAATAGTAGTAGAAATACCAATTTATTAAATCCATTTCTCTAGCTCTTGTCTCCAAAAGTCCTTCACAATTCTTTAAAATTCTTCTTTTAAAACAAAATTTGTAGTAGTACAAGCTCTGTTCTCCATACATAATTTAGAATGCAAAAGAAAATTCCTCAATAATTCCCAGATCTGAGTTTTCTCTCCTCCACCTTACAACTCTAAATCCTCTAAACCATAGTGTGTTAAAGAAGTCTGGAATTGCAGAGAAGAGGAGCCTCTATTACATTCTAAAATCCGTTATTTATAATATTTACAAAACGATTTCTTAATAAGAAAGTTTTTTCAAGTGTGAATCTGCTCCATCAATTTTCTTTGGTCCAAAATTCCATTCTTCTCTTTTTAGAGCATTCTCATTGATTGAGATTTTCTACTTCTCATCTCTTCAATTATTTTCTAGCAAAAACAAATCAAATCATAATTAAAATGCAAAAATAAAATCAAAATGTCAAATCTAGAATTAAAACAAATCCAATCAAAAAATAATTAAATAAATAATTGAAAAGGAAATCTAAGATTTCTATTGATGCATGTGATGATATAATTGGTTAAGGATGTAATTGACGAATGGATATACCCTCAAAAGAAGTTGTGGGCAACTAAAAAAAAAAAAACTTAGAAAATTGATATTATTTAAAAACTCAGAGCTTGATCTTCTATTGAATTTTAGAACAAATAATTGATCAAATCTATAAATAAAACCACTTTAGAAATGTTCTCCATAATTTTATCTATCTAACGAGTCGTTATGAGCCTCATCTGACCAAATAAAACTCCATTTATGAGCTTCCCAAATTGGTAAATTAAAATTTCCAAAATTTTAGAAATTCTCTTGCTTAAATTAAAATCAAAATTTTCTAATTATATTGTAATCCTAAACTAGATACTAATTATTAATTAATCAATTATAATTTCATTTGAAATTATAAACTAAAATTAATTATAACCAAATTAAATTAATAAAAATAATTTATAAATTAATTAAAATATAGCATAACTATATTAATATTATAATTTTATTATATTAAAATTATAATATTAAATTATAAATAAAAGATAATTTATATCATAATAAAAGTATAATTTATTTATTTTAAGATAACCATACTCATTAAAATCTATATTGAATAAGAAGAGGACGAAGGTTAATACATGTTATTGCATAACGGTGGTGAAGACTCGTTGCATTTTTTAAAATGACCACATATAAATTTTTCAATGCGAGAACGTGAGTTCGTGGAAGTATAAGACGGGTGAGAGAGTGATGACGTCGGGAGGCATAAGGAGGCTAACTAAAACTGTGAGTTAAAACAAATAATCCCATCGCATGAAACTTAATCGCAACATCACACATCTCTAAAGGGGCGTGCTTAAGAAAATTGCGATATGCGATATGTGGCATCGAAATTTTTATTTTGGTATTTTTTTGAAATGGTGACTTTTTGAATAGTGTGAAGTGGGTTTCACCTGAATTAACAATCTTACAAATTGGATTGAAATCACTTTGTAATTTTTGAGTTTTGGATTTGGTAATTTATTTTATAATAACAAGAGTAAATTAATAAGATCTCGAAATATGTCATTGTCTATTGTAAAATTTAGCTGGATCATTATGTAGGACCATTTGTGAAAAATAAAAGAATTATTAAAAATGAACTAAAATTTAATATTCTCAATAAATTATTATTTTAATTGTAAAAATTTAAATATCATACACTTTATACATTTTTTAACCGTGGCGAGAAAATGATCAAACTTCAAAGAAGTTCAATTTACAAACCGAAAGACAAAATGAAGTTAAATAAGTATCATTGGAACACTTGTGAAGAAACAGAGTCAATGAAATAATCAAAATGGAAATCCAAAGAAAAATAGATAAATAAATAAATTATTTAAAATTGTAAGAAAATTAACTTAAATAAAAATCATAAAAAATGCTTAGTCAAAAATTAATAAAAAAGGCCCCCATTATTTGAAGAAAATAATTCAAAAATTAGGGGTGTTGGTTTTTCCCATCAACACCACCCTATATTAAAATTCGTAATGTATTTAACGTTTCATTTTTTCAAATGTATATACATGATCCATCTCATGTGATTTATTGTTACGTTGTACAGGTGGAATGACAGGGGGGTTCCTAATAGAACCAGTGTGTATTCTAGACTGAAGGGTAGTTACGTTTTGGGAGAGAAATTTAGTGTTGCTGAAGGTTCAATTGAAACATATCACTCCAGAGGAGGCAACTTGGGAGTTAGAGGATGTTTTCAATGTAGCTTATCCTTTAATGTTTAGGTAAATTTTTTAAAATGATTTCTAGGAAGAAATTATTGATTTGACACCAAAACAATGTCAAATTTAAGTGGGGGAAGATGTGATACTCTTAGCTTATTGATGTGTTTGTAAATACGTGAGCATAAATTTATTCATTCTTTTACTTAATTAATTATTCTACATGGAAACAAACAAATATTTTAATTATTAGTAATTCATTACTATTAATTGTTATTTAGAAAATATTTAATTATGTTTTATTTTGTAAATAAAGAGAAAACTAGTAGGAAGTTATCGACTGAGTACAAAGGGTTGGAAAAGGAAAAATCATGAAATTTAATTGTGAAATTTTATTATTTTATCCATCAACAAGTTCTAGAAAAATAATCTCGGTGATTAGATTTAATTCTAAAATTATGATATTGGCCAATTAAGTGTTTCCTATAATACATGGATTTGTCATGAAAGTGGGAAACATCAGGTCATTATTGAGAACACAACTACCCACCACCTGTTAGTAAGGTGGAGGAAGTTACTAACCACCAAAGGTGTGGTATATTCATAATATCTTGAATCATTCTTTCTTTTGTATCATTATTCTGAGAAGTCAAAGGAGATACCAAAGAGAAACAAGAAGGAATAAACAAGGAATTTGCAAGCCTAGTTGTTTAGGTGGACAAGCATTTTGCTGTGTCAAGGTTCGTAGATTCCAAGTACTTAATTATTAGTTTCCAAAACAAAATGATCATATCAATGTCCTTAACTCTATTTTTTTTTTTTTTTTTTTTAAACTAGGATTTATTTTTTTCTTATTTTCTTTATAGTTGGTTTAAAATACAGTAAAAAAATTTAAAAAAAATGGAAACTAATGAATTTTAAAATAAAAAATTATAATATGATATTCATGTATTTATTTATGAATGTCATTTGATTTCAAATTCTTATGATGAATTGCAAATACTCCCCTAGGTAAATTATGAAACACAAATGCAATTTTTTATTTCTCAATAGACATATAATAAATACTTAGGATGTGATATATATGGAAACAAAAAAACATGAAAATGTAACCAATGAAAGGAGAGAGAAAGATGTAAACATGTACCACAAATGTTGATAGAGGTTATAATACAGTTATATTTCTGTTAGTGCCAAAAAAAACTATTTAAATAAATAAATAAAAATAAAAAAATTTATTTTATAAACAAAATTACAATAGTGGAAAAACATAAATATAATTGAAACAGAAGAGAGTCACAACTAGCGAAATAAGTTTTCATAAAAAAACTATAACAAATTCGAATAAGAATTAAAAGGAAATTTTGAGTAGTTACAAAGTATCATCAATACTGTAGTAGACTGTAATTAGTGGTATATGTATTATCAAAACAAAACAAAGGGTGGAAGAAATTATTTGTAAAAAAATTCTACAACAACGATTATTCAAATATAAAGAGCCTAGATATTAAAAATGGTAAATAGCAAAGAGTATACAATTTTATTACACATAGCTTCATGAAAATTGGTTATGTATAACCTGCATAGAGAATTCTACAAATTTATTATAAAAACCATGTTAAAAAAAATAGAGCTAACACTACATTGAATATGCCTAAGGCCACTGGAAATAAAGTCTCCAACTCTTATAAGACTATATAGGTATTGTAAAACTTTACAAAATAAATAATAAAAAATGAATAGAGGCATAAACAAAATTGGGCACAATATTTCAAGTAATATTTTTTCCTTCAATAAAGGGGTTTGGAGAATTTTCCAACCTAGAAAAATGAAGAGATCGATTAATAAAGAAGTTTAGTAAAACTTTTATAAATTCTCAGTGATGGTATTAAGCCAATATTGTAAATAGTACCTAGCAAGAAAGAGTATAATAAAAAGTTAATGGATAAAATAACATAGAGGATATTATGGAAAAAAAATGGTTTAAAGAAAATGGCATGTTAAGGAAAACATAAGGAAGGATTATTACCTTCCGATGACAGATAGGGCTCCCTTGGATAGCTTTCTCTAACAAATAAAAGGAAAGTCATCTTTTAAAATCGGTGATAAACAATATTTATATCTTTGCAACAAAATAGGGGGTTATACATATAATATTCCAATAATAAATTAAACAAATAACACTAAAGGAAATACAACAGATAACACTAAAGACAATGTCATATTATAAAGTAAAAATTATAAAACTTTGTGTTTAGTTTGTAAAAAATATCCCAATATAAAAAATAAAGCCTTGATCCCAAATGTAAGGTAGAATAATAATTTTTGTAATATATTTGGATAACCAAAGGACAAAAGGCAAGTGATACTGTCAATGTTGGAATTTTTCAACAATTCTGAACATGAAGAGGAATAAAACAATTCCTCAACTCAACACAGAGATTAAAAACAAATGCGGACACAGAGAGATGAAATATAACACTATTTCATTAAACTAAAACTAACTGTTACAAAATCGGATTCTTCAGAACTATGATTTTCTGGATTCGCAATGGAAATATTCTCTTGTCTGAGACTGTGGATAATCCGGCAAACTCTCCAGTAAACAAAAACCGCAGGAGTTTGAAAACCGGAAATATTCTCGCTGCTTCACACACACACAACGCTTCAATTTTTCTTCTCTGTCTCTCTATTTCTATTCACTGCTATGCACACAATGCTCTCTATTTCCTTTTCTGCCTTCGGGAAAAAATTACATTACATAGTCTACAACAATGCTCACGGCACATTACATTTCATATGTATATATATTATAAATATTTCATATTTATAATATATATATATCAAAATTTATATAACCAAGGTTTAAAACATAAAATGTACCGTGGTAAATAAAATTTATCCCAAATTTATAACTTTAAAGACATAATGCAGTGGATGTATAAAAACTAAATTTAAAAATTTAAAAATTGTTCATTCCGTGGGGTCAATATGTAATTCAAGGAATCTTTTTATTGCCCTCATGGAACTCTTTTCATTGGTCCAAAGGAAGGTGACGTCACCTCCTCTGGTGGGTTGCCTTCCCCTTTGTTGCTCAAGTTTGGATGCCCCCCGGAATGTTGCTGCTGCGTTTTTAATGTGGTTGGTGTAGCACTTAATGCGGTAGATGTTGCAGATAAGAATGCAAGGTTGCGTGAAGATCAGAACTGGAGATTTGTTGTCACCGTCATTCAAGATTTCCATCAAATTAAATTCTCGTTGTCCCGCTGCTCTACGTGGTAGTTGGAATTAATATTCCAACACTCCCCCTTAATTACAATTGCTGCTTTCTTGCATACTCAGACATTTCCTGAGATAGTTAAAACTTTTCTGCATTAATGGCTTTGTGAGGATATCAGCAAACTTTTCCTCTGTCCTGCAGTGCTACAAAACAATCTCACCATTATTAGCCAGTTCTGTTATAAAATGAAATTTTGTATAGATATTCTTTGTTCTCTTATGGAAGACATAATTCTTTGATAAAGCTATCGCTGAGCTATTATCACAATAAATTGTTGTTCATTTGTCCTATTCATGAAATAAATCTCTGAGCATTCTTCTCATCCATACTTCTTGGCATGTTGTTGTTGTTGCTGCCACATATTTTTCCTTTGTTGTTAATAAAGAAACTATTGGTTGCTTCTTGGAAGCCCATGAAATGGCTCCCGATCCCAAATGAAACACATATCTAGATGTGCTCTTCCTGTCATGTACACTTCCAGCCCAATAAATATCAGTGTAATCAATCAGTTTAAAATTTTCAGATGAGGAGTATAAAATACAATACCCCTTCGTTCCATTCACATACTTTAGAATCCTCTTGGCTGCATGCCAATGAGTCTCTTTTGGTGTTTCCATGAATCTAGAAATTAAACTTACAACATCCAACCTAGTTGCAGTCAAATACATAAGGCTTCCAACTATGCCCTTGTACAAACTAGGATCAAAATCCTTGTTGTTGTCTTCTTTGCTCAATTTTAACGCCATGACAGTTGGAGTTGCAGCTGCCTTGTTGTTTTGCATGTTGAATATTTTCAACAAATCTTAAACATATTTCGCTTAGGAAATAAAAATACCATTTTCATTTTTCTCTACTTCTATTCTGAGAAAATATCTCAAAAAACCCAAATCAATCATTTCAAATTCACTCTTCATGACTGCTTTAAAATCAACAATGAGAGAAACTTCATTTCGAGTAAAGATTAAATCATCTACATATAAAACAACAATAAGAATCTTACCATCATTTCCTTTTATGTAGAGTGTGGGTTCTCCATCACATTTCTCAAATCAATTTTCAGTTATGTAAGCATCTATCCTACTGTACCATGCTCTCGGTATTTTCTTTAGGCCATATACAGTTTTTTTCAACTTGCATACTTTGTGCTCTTGGCCTTCAATCTCATAACCTAGAATTTGTTCAACATATACCTCTTCTTTCAACACTCCATTCAGGAATGTAGATTTCACATCCATTTGGTAAACCTTCCACTTGTGTTGTGCTACTATGGATAACATTGATCTTACTGTTTCCATTCTTGCAACTGGTGCAAAGGTTTCTTTATAATATCTTTCTTGTTACTGCTTGTAGCCTTTGACAACAAGGCTTTCCTTATGCCTTTCAATCTTTCCTTTAGCATTTCTCTTGGTCTTATAGACCCATTTTACTCCAATGACTTATTTACCTTTAGGGAGGTCCACGAAATCCCATGTATTACTCTTTTCTATTGCATCAATCTCTGCGTTCATTGCTTCAATCCATTTTTCTTCTTTTACAGTTTCCTCAAAATGAATTTGGTCATCAACATGACAATACAAATAAAATAAAGAGTTCAGACCAACATTATCATTTACCTCTATTTGTTTATAAATCTCACTCAGATTTCTGAATCTCGGTCTTCTTGGTGTACATGGAGTTCCACTTGAACTCGAGGGAGTTTCAGTTCCCTGTGGTGTGCTTGAAGAAGCACTTCCTTGACTTCTCAAGGTTGTTCTATTTCTAGCTTGTGGGGTGGTTTGTTGTGCTTGTGGTGGTGGAGGAGGAGCCACCATGGAGGGATTATTTTTTGTTGTCCTTTCCTCTTGTTTTTTGTGAGACACACATGTCTTCACATTCACTATTTTCTCTAAGCTTCCATCCCAAGCTTCTTCTTCAATAAACTTCCCATATTTGCTTATTATTACTTTCTTGGTGGCTGGATTATAGATTTTGTATGCCTTGGACTCGTCACTATATCCAAAAAAGATACACTTCTCCCCATTTTTGTCAAGATTCTTTCTCAATTTATCTGGGACATGTGTAGAAACCACAGATCCAAAAACTTTCATGTGAGTGAAAAAATGCTTTGTTCCACTCCATGTTTCTTGTGGAACTTTGTTCATGATAGCTTTGGTTGGGCATCTATTCAAGATATATGCTACACAATTGACATCTTCAGCCCAATACTCATTTGGAAAATGTTTCTCCTTCAACATACTTCTCACCATCTCCATGATGATCCTATTCTTCCTTTATGCAACACCATTTTGCTTAGGTGTGTACCTTGTGGTAAACTTCTTATGTATGCCATTCTCCCTACAGAAATGTAAGAGCTCCTTGGAGATGTATTCTTCACCTCTGCCAACTCTTAGCACTTTTATGTAGTGCCCACTCTGCTTCTCAACAAGAGCTTTGAAGTGACAAAACTATTCAAACATTTCACTCTTCTGTTTCAAGAAATACACCCATGTCTTTCTGGTGTAATCATATATGAATGTCAAAACATATTTACTGCTAACTAAAGATGGCATTTGCATTGGTACACACAAATATGAGTGGACAATCTCTAAGGGTGCATTTTCCCTTATACTCTTCCTTGCTGGAAAGATTTCTCTTCGTTGTTTTCCCAAGATGTAGCCTTCAGAAAGGTTGTCTAGTTTCTCAATCAATGGTAATCCTTTTACCATTTTCTTTCTTTGCAACAAGTTCAAGCCTCCGAAATTGAGATGTCCAAATCTCAAGTGCCATAACCAATTTTCATCTTTCACTTCCTCTTGAAAGACCTCTTGTGTTACAATTGCTACATTTCTTCTTTCCTTCAAGTCTGTTGTGAGCTTGAGAGGAAACATCCTATTGCTTTTCATCTGCACCGCTGTAATTACTTTCTTGCTTGGAGGTATGTCCATGATTGTGCACACATCATAGTTAAAGAATACATTGTAGCCCTTGTTTATGAGCCTTCCAATTCTCAAAAGATTACATTTCAAGCTAGGTACATAAAATACATCTGGCATAAACTCCTGTTCTCCTTTCCTTGTGAGTATTGATACTCTTATTTTTCCCATGACAGAGACCTTACTATCAGTCCTTGTTGCTACTTCAGATTTAACATTTTCATCTAGATTGGAAAACACTGTTAGGTTTCCAGTCATGTGGTTACTACAACCTGAGTCTAAGAACCATAAATCATCTTGTCTACCTTTTGCTACATTACATGTTAATAACACATTCTTTTGTTTCTTTTCTTTTTTTGTAAAATTAGAATTCTGCCTATTATTCATGTCATTTTTTTTATTCCTACATTCATTGGCATAGTGCCCATATTTCTTGCAATAATGAAATTGGACTTGGGATTTATCATACCTTTGTATCTAAGCTTGATGTTGGCTTGAGCCTTCATTCTAGTTCTGATTGCTGCCCCTTCCACTTGAACTTGCAGGGCTATTTCTTCCACCTCTATGTGGGCTTCCTCCTCTTCCTGTGTTGTTTGATCTGCCTTGACCTCTGCCTCGACCAAAGGACATTTGAGTCTTGAAAGCTCGTTCCAATGAGGAATCTGTTCCTCTGTTCAGTCTGTATTCATGAGACATTAGGGATGCACTAATCTCATCTACTGTAAATAGTGAGAAATCCTTTGTCTCTTCTATTGCCACTACTATGGCATCAAATCTTGAGGGTATAATTCTCTATATTTTCTCCACTATTCTTCTTTATTCAAGTGTCTCTCCATGAGACCTTATCTGGGTAACCAAAAAAATAACATTGGTGAAGAATGAGTCTATAGTGTTAGACTCTTTCATACATAGAGTTTCAAAATATCTCCTTAGCATTTGCAGCTTTGTTGTCTTCACCTTCTCCATGACTTGATAGGTTGTTTTGAGAATATCCCACACCTCCTTAGAATTTGTTGTTGCTTCAATCCTTGGGAAAATATTATTTTCCACTAATTGAAAGAGATAGAAAAGGGCTCTAAAGTCCTTATTCCTATTATCTCTTAACAAGTCCCTTTCTGCTGCTATCAAAGCAGCCAACACTGTTGCGTTTTTTGGTTCTTGGTAGCCATTCTCAACTAGCTCCCATATGTCTTGTGAAGTAAACAAGGCTCTCATCGTGATAGCCCAATATTCATGGTTCTTCTCGTTAAACTGTGGAAGTTGGGGATTCGTCAAGCTGATGCCTCCTACTACCATCGTAACTATGCGAACATGATAGTTTTCTTGACTATTAAAAAAAAAATGAAACAATCAAAATCTTTTGACTATGTGAATAAACATAAGCTTTCCCGCTGGTGGAGAAATCCGCTTCAATAACCTTCTTACAGCTTCTGCACTAAAGAGCAATCTCTGCTTCATTCACTGAGCGCCTAGACTAGCTCCGATACGATGTTGGAATTTCTGAACAATTCCAAACACATAGAGGAATAAAACAATTCTTCAACTCAACATAGAGATTAAAAAAAAATGCAAACATAGAGAGATGAAGTATAACACTATTTGATTAAACATAAAACTAACTATTAGAAAGCAGGATTCTTCAGAACTATGATGTTCTGGATTCACAACGGAAATCTTCTGGCTGCTTCACAAACACACATTGCTTCAATTTTTCTTCTATGTCTCTCTGTTTCTATTCACTGCTACGCACACAGTTCTCTCTGTTTTCTTTTCTTCCTTTGGGCAAAAATTACATTACACAGTCTACAACAATGCTCACGGCACATTACATTTCATATTTATAATATGTATATATATATATATATATATCAAAATATATATAACCAAGGTTTAAAACATAAAATGTATCACAGTAAATAAAAATTAACCCAAAGCTATAACTTCAAAACATAATATGGTAGATGTATAAAAACTAAATTAAAAAATTTAAAAGTTGTTCATTCCATGGGGTCAAGATGTAATGCAGGGACTCTTTTCATTGCCCCCACAGAACTCTTTTCATTGGTCTGAAGGAAGGTGACGTCACCTCCTCTAGTGGATTTCCTTCCCTTTTGCTGCTCAAGTTTGGATGCCCACCGGAATGTTGTTGCTATGTGTTTAATGTGGTTGGTGGAGGATTTAATGTGGTAGATGCTGCAGATAAGAATGCAAGGTTGCGCGAAGATCAAAACTGGAGATTTGCTGTCGCCGTCCTTCAAGATTTCCATCAAATTAAATTCTTGTCATCCTACTGCTCTGCGTGGCAATTGGATTTAATATTCCAATAGTTAATAGCAAGTTTGGAAAATAAATCTATAATAAAACCCTTATTAACCCAATCATAACAATATATTATAAAAAATAATGAGAGTTCCTCCTCTCGGGAACCATTAATTCTCATTGAGAACGATTAATTCTCATATGGATGTAGAGAATTTAAAAGGTCTCAAATAACTTTTTTTTGAATAAAAATGATAGAATGCCCTTATTGAAAAAAACAGTAATCTTGAGGGTAACTAATTTTTTTATCCCTAACCATAATAATATTAATAAATAAAAAAATCAATACAAGAGGAAACATAAATTAAAGGACAAACATATAGTTAACAATATACTCCTAATAGTTGACCAGTTAAGGGTATAAGAACTGAAAGTATTAAACCCTAAACCACAATTGGTAAGAATACTTTGAAAGCTGGATATAGCGTGGCTAGAGAAGAAAAATTATAGGTCAAACCTCTCATACAGCCTATAAAATGAAAAGAAAAATGAGGAAGTTACACAAATCTTAGCCTTAGCTGGATATTGAGGAACTATAAAAAAAAAAACTACTAAAAGAGGGATTTTAAATAACAATACCTACGAAGTTGGATATGAAACATTATAAAAGAAATCATTCCCTCTTGTCAGGGTACAAAGTCAAAAGTTCCAAAAGTGTCAGATGGTATCAACATGCTCAAGGAAAAGTTTTAATGAACGCCTAGTGGCATTTGCCATAAATTCAGTTACAGAAACTCTATCCACAGAGCGGCGTAATCGTAGAGTATCAAACACGAAATGAACTAGGACAATAGAAACTTGACGTCACCATTAATCCAACAAAATCCTAAGTCATTTTGACAATTGATTTTGATTTTAAGGGTTTGATCCATCTATTACAGTTAGGTCAAAGGTAGATACGTGGCCACAAGAAAGAACTTCGCACCTACACGTAGAATCCTCCAGGAACGTCAATAGTGATGCATGAACTTTCATAATAGGCTTGGTTATAATCTTATAACTCATACCACTTTCAAAATATATTAAGAACCAATCGAAACATGAGAAGGTTGAATAAACCACCACACTGTAATTGTGGTGAGGATTTTTATTTATAATTAAAGAGAAATAATTACATACTAATTTCATATCAATTAGTAGAGAAATTTACATAATTTACTCCTAGAATTAAGGGACAGTGCTGTCATGAATGTCAGGCTTAATTTCTGTATGACAGGCCTTAATTTCTGTATGGTAGGCCTTTGATGAAGGCAAATTATCCTCAACACCCCCCCGCAGGTTGAGCGTCGGATTGGAATGAACGTGAAGTTTGGATCAGAAAAATTCAAAAAGGGGTCGAGGAACACTTTTTGCGAAGATGTCGGCAACCTGTAGATGAGAGGGCACATATTTCGTGTGAAGTTTGCCAGCGACAACAAGTTCGTGAAGAAAATGATATTCTAATGCAACATGCTTGGCTCGCTTGTGAGAAACTGGATTGGAGCTCAAAAAAATAGCACTCTTCTTGTCGCATAAGAGAAGAGGCCATTGTGGAATGAGAACCTGGAGGTCACCAAGGAGATGCGTAAGCCAAATAAGTTCGGCAGCAGTGTTTGCAAGAGCACGATATTCAGATTCACAACTGGAACGAGATACATTAGGTTGCTTCTTAGCACTCCAAGAGACCAAATTGTCACCAAGATAAATAGAGTAGCCAGAGGTAGAGCGATGAGTGTCTGGACAGCCTGCCTAGTCAGCATCAGAGTAAGCAACTAGAGCACCAGGAGTAGCAGATGAGCGAAATGTAAGGCCAAAATGGAGGGTGCCCTTGACATAGCGAAGAATACGCTTAACAGCAAGAAAGTGATCTTCAGTTGGAGCATGCAAAAATTGACTAATAGAGTTGACAGCATGAGCAATGTCTGGGCGCGTGATGGTCAAGTATTGTAGTGCTCCAATGAGAGACCTGTAAAGAGTGGGATCAGAAAATAGAGGGCCATCAGCAGACAAGTGTTGGGAGACAACCATGGGAGTATGGACAGGTTTACTGTCAAGTAACTGAGCGCGAGTAAGAATATCCCGTGCATATTTCAGCTGACTGAGAAAGAGACCATCTGCAGTTGGCGAAGCTTCAAGGCCAAGAAAGTAACTGAGAGGACCCAAATATTTAGTGGCGAACACAGAATTGAGTTTACAAATAAAGCTCTCAAGAAGAGAGGTGTTGTTTCCAGTAAAAATAATGTCATCAACATAAAGAAGCAAATAGATAATGTCAGATTGCTTATGAAAGACAAATAGAGAAGGGTCAGCGCAGCTGCAATAGAAACCAAGTTGAATAAGAAAAGAGCTGAAGCGCTGGAACCAGGCACGAGGAGCTTGCTTGAGACCATATAGAGCTTTCTTTAACAGACATACATGATTAGGAAAGCGAGGATCAATGTACCTAGGCGGCTGTTCCATATAAACATTTTCAGTGAGAGTGCCATTGAGGAACGCATTCTTGACGTCAAGTTGACGAATAGACCACTTGTTGGTAATAGCAAGAGAAAGCACAACACGGACAGTAGTGGCCTTGATAACAGGACTAAAGGTGTCGGTGTAATCAAGACCAGGTACCTGGGTATATCCTTTGGCAACAAGGCGAGCTTTGAATCGCTCAATGGATCCATCAGGAAGATATTTGGTCCGGAACACCCATTTGGAGCCCACAATATTGGTGTTTGCAGGTCGAGGAACCAAAATACAGGTGCGATTATTTTGCAGAGCGTGAACTTCTTCATCCATGGCAGCAAGCCAGGCAGGATTCTTAGCAGCAGATTTGAATCCTTTAGGTTCAGTGGAGCAAGAAGAGCAGAAAGAAGTCCAGATGAGCCCAAGACACCAAGGTTTGCTGGATGACGAGTTTTGAAAATACCAGCTTTAGCTCGTGTGATCATAGGGTGAGAGCCTAGCGAAATTGCTGGCACAGGAACATGAGGAGCGGTCCGTGCCTCAGTGGGAGGTGGACTAGAAGCTGGTGGTGATGAAGAGGGACCTGCAAAGGAATCAGTAGCCTGCAAAGATTCTTCCACTGGATCAGTACATATAGCACATGGGTTAAATCCGGATTGAGTAATATGCGGAGAATGTGGTGCAGGGGATGACGGAGGAGGGTCAGTATGTAAAATACGAGGTTCCAGAAAGTGGGAAAATTGTAGAGAAGAAAGGGGCTAAGCATGAGAGGTATCGATGAAAGGGAAATGATTTTCATCAAATTGAGCGTATCGGGTGATATAGAGCCGAGAGGTGACGGGGTCAAGGTAATGAAACCCTTTATAAGAGGAACTGTAACCCAAAAAAATGTAGGGAATGCTGCGTGGGGAAAAATTTTTAGGCATATAAGCATGTAAACAAGGATAAACACGACAACCAAAGGGATGGAAATTTTCATAATTTGGAGAAGAACCATATAAAAGTTCAAACGGTGACTTACCTCCAAGAAGCGGTGTTGGCAACCGATTGATGATGTAAGCTGCAGTGCTAAAAGCGTCAACCCAGAAGCGAGGAGAAAGGTGAGAGTGAAAAAGAAGGGCTAGGCCAGTCTCGGTCACATGGCGGTGTTTGCGTTCAGCACGACCATTTTGGGCGGGTGTATAGGGACAGGAAAGCTGATGGTGAATGCCGGCTATACGAAGATGAGTTTGAAAGCTAGTGCTAGTGAATTCACCTCCGCCATCACTTTGAAAAATTTTAATGCGAGCAGAATATTGAGTTTCCACAAATTTTTGAAATTGAGTGAAAACATTATAAAAGTCAGATTTGAATTTTAAAGGATAAAGCCAAGTGAATCGTGAATAATCATCAATGAAAATAACATAATAGACAAACCCCAAATTGGATTTGACAGGGGAAGGGCCCCATAAGTCGCAATGAATAAGATGTAATACATGAGACGACCTATGTTCATTACGTGAATAAGGCAAGCGATGATTTTTCGCAAGTTGACAGGTACTGCATAATGTGGGAGAGGGCGATGAAGATGTAAGATAAAGATGTCCTTGTTTATTTAAATGCGAAATAACAGAGTGATTTACATGTCCAAGGCGAGCATGCCATAAATCATAGGAAGCATGTAAAGATTTATTTTTAAGGACAGAAAAGAAACCAGAGTTGCTACGCTCCAACACATATAGGCCGCCATCTCTCTTACCGGTTGCTACCACCTTTCCCGTTTGAAGATTCTGAATAGAGAAAAGATTATTAGTAAAAGTAACAGATAAGGGAAAATCAGAGGTTAATTTACTAATTGACAGAAGATTTTTGGTGAGATGGGGAACAACCAAGACATCTAATAAATGAATATTTGGAGCAGGAGAGAGGGTACCAGTATGTGTAATGGGTAAGGAGGCACTGTTTCCCAAAATTACAGAATCCTTACCATTGTACTGAGTGGACTGGTCCAAGTGAGATGGGTCATTAGACATATGGGCTGAAGTTCCAGTGTCCAAGAACCAATCAGAGACCGCTGCATCATTGAGAGAACAGGAACTGGTGAAGGCTTCGGCAAGATGAGCAGTTGACTCACTGCGGACATACCTCTGATTGCAGCGATCAACATAATGGCCATCAAGGCGACAGATTTGGCAGCGGGGAGGGCGACGTCCTGGACCAGAGGAATGACAACCACGATTTGCAGAGTTACCACGACCACGATTTGCAGGGGTTTGGCCATGGAAGTTGCAGAAGGAGCTGCGCTAGGTTGACCGTTCAGGACCACGACTGGCAGCTGTGAACGCGGCAGCAGGAGGAGCAGTGGGCTCGAGTGACTTTTGGAAAATCTCAAAGCTCTCAGCTTTGGAAACTAGGTTGACAAAGCTGGGAAGAGGCGTGAGCGCCATCTGCGCAGTGGAGAAGCTGGAGAAATCAAGGCCGAGGCCGCGGAGAAACCAATGCACCTTATCAGTGCCATCAACGGGCCGACCAATTGCATGAAGGTGATCGCAGAGGGCTTTGAACGCATGAGCATAGTCGGCAATAGATTTGGTGCCGCGTTTCATTAGCTGAGGTTCGTCCTTGAGATGGATTTCACGGGCCTTCGAACGGTGGTTGAAGGTGTTCTCCAGAGCAAGCCAAACCTCACGTGCAGTATAGAGGCCAACAACCTTTGCCAGGGCTTCCTCGGTGAGGGAGGAACAAAGAAGGCAGAGAAGACGTTGATCTGCAGATTTCCACTCTAGGTGCTTGTCATTGGGTGTCTGAGAAGTAGCAGGATTAAACTGAGGGGGCGGTACGATGGTACCATCAACATAACCCAACAAATTCTGACTCTCAAGAAGAGGAAGAAGTTGACTCTTCCAAACGAGATAATTGGTGGAGGAAATTTTAATTGTGATCATATGAATTAAGGTGTTGAAAGGAAGAAGGGAGGTTTCGGTAGCCATGGGGAGGAAAGGATAGAACAACAAAAAGAAAACGGGCAGAAGGAAGCAAGAAACAAGCTGCAAACCACCGCCTAAAACTTCAGATTGAACGCTCCTTGTTCTTGCAAGCTCAATCAGCTCTGAACACAGGTCAACAGCAGCTCAATAGCTCTCGGATGGCAGCTGTCTTCTTTCTCCACACTTGACCACCGATCAACCTTCAGACTGCACACAAACAGAACCTGAAATCTGATACCATGAGAAGGTTGAATAAACCACCACACTGTAATTGTGGTGAGGATTCTTATTTATAATTAAAAATAAATAATTACATACTAATTTCATATCAATTAGCAGAGAAATTTACATAATTTACTCCTAGAATTAAGAGACAGTGCTGTCATGAATGTCAGGCTTAATTTCTGTATGACAGGCCTTAATTTCTGTATGGCAGGCCTTTGATGAAGGCAAATTATCCTCAACAAAACATATATTACTGGATTCCATAGTTACATACAACGAGTCAAGAAGTTCCCTCACAAGAAATATAGTGTATAATATGATAAATCATTATAATATTGCAAATGATTCAGAAAGGTTGTATATTATATGGGACTTGATAACGAATCGATTCTAGTTTCATGTTTATATATATAGGAAAAGAGATTCATAAATTTTATATATAGCATGACCACAAAAATTATACAAAATGTATTTAAAAGAACGACATGTGACCAAAAAAAAACCTTGATGTAATATAAGAAACCGAAAAGTATATATTGTTACAAACTAGACTTAATCCATTTTCAAGTTATGATTATGTTTCACATATGTAAGTCAATCAATGAGGAGAAAATATATACAAATATAAATAATTGAAACAATAAAAAACGATGGTCCATTATATCAATTGTATGTATATTAAAAGATGTGCTTCTATAAACAATAAAAAACTATAATATAGTTTATTACATCAATTATATGTAGGTTAAGAGATGTGTTTTTAGAGTGGTTGTAGTACATATTTATATTAATATTTAAAAGAAATATATATGGAAAAGAAAATGTTGTATAAGAGAGTCTTTATAATATTTTTCTTTTTTTCTCTCGCTTCTTTCCTTACATCTTTTTTTCCATCTTTCACTCTCTTTTATTTTTATCTTTTATTCTCTTATAGTGAATTGCTTTAATTATCAAATGCATATCGTATAAAATAGGAAACTAATAGGAAACTAAGAATTAGGAAGGATACTTTGATTGGATATAAGACAAGTTGTGGATTCTCATCAATATTTTATACTAGTTTCATGACTAGCTGATTTCGCTTCTTTAGTGTGTCATATTCTCATATTATAAGATATGAATGGTCTCAAGGGTGGCTAACACCACATATTTAATTTATAGGCTAGCACAATAGAGGAGTGGGTCTATAATATCAATTTTCTAATTCATGCTACCATAAATATTTTAGACTAGGAGGATCAAATCACATCAAATGGTCCAGTGACTTATGACTTGGGAACTTGATAGTATAATATTAAGATTTATTAAGTAGATTGGATGAAGGATTGATGTATAAAGAGAATGGTGATGGAAGGTAGTATGGAAATTATATTTCTCTTTGAAATTAATCATTCTTATATGATTGGTCATAGTAAATAATTTTTTCACATGAAATAATGAAAAAAATAAAAAACCATTTTTTTTTAAGCAGATGTATATTATGTAAAATCTGTGAAGATTTATAGATCAAATATTTTTAGAATGTGACTGCAATGTGATTTCCTAATTTATACCCATAAATAACAAATGGGAGGAAATGTTGTTGGATCGGGTTATTAATAAATCTATAGGAGTGTTCTAACTACTAATCTCTTTAGTCATTTTTAGGATATTTTAGTTAAAAAAGAATTAGATAATAGTCTATATATTATTCCCAAAAATAGCACATAAATTTATTTTAATTATAAAATGAAAATAAATATCTCCTCAAGGAAGAGAGTTGTAATGTGACAGCCTCATTAAGAGTTAATTAGCATGAATAAACTAAAAGGAAAAGTTGTTTATTTTATTATTTGTTTAAATTATTTTTGGTAAAAGAAATTCAAAAACACCATTTTGCTTGGAATTACTGAGTTAGAAAAAAAAAAAAAAAAGGGAATCTCTTAAACTGTTGGTAAAGTATCCAAGAATGGGTGGTTGGGAATAGTTAGAAGACAGTTACCTACCCTCCGAGGATAAAAGAAAATCCCAGGAGAGGGATAGGGGTTCTGTGAGTTTCTGGAAAAAGGGTAAGTGCAATAATCTCTAGAGCTGGGTGAAAGACCAATGGAGAGTAGTCACTGTAAACCATATAACTAGAACTGTCTGTGGCTGGATTGGCCATCTAGAGGTCACAACAGAAGCTTTATTCTTTGTTCCCGTGGCACCAATTGATATTCTGGAGCTAGGGGGCAAGAGGAGGACGTTATTGCCTCCCTTGATGGTTGGGAGGACCACAGTTTAAGAGTTATTGTACTCCTATCAGATAAGTAACACAGAAAGACCTAGACTCTAAGTAATGGAATTCTGGTTATGATTAGTATTTGCTTAAAAAAAAAATAGATTACTCCAAAGTTTCCTTTAGCTTATAATAGTAGAAATATTTGCAAGTAAATTTTCTAGGTGCAAATATTGTACTGACAACTATTTAGTGAATTGACAGCTAATCTGGAAAGGCGAAAACTACATGAAAGAAACATTCATTATGCTCAGTAATGTATTACAGTATAGATAGTCAAGAAATAAACAGAAATATCACTGCTTCATTTATCATTTTATATAAACAGAGGAATCACGAGTTAACTGAAATATGCCTATTAATAAGAAAAACCAGTAGTATAAACGTAGAATTGATTCTCAAGTTAAAGTAGGGTGTAATTCGATGGTACTGGAATATTAAAATAAGACAGACTTATTGGCATGCAAACAGCAATGAACATTGATAAACCTAACACCCAGAACAAGAAAGTCTTGTACTTCATGTTATTATTTTCTTTCTTTCTTTTCTTGTTACTAGTCCAGAGAAATAATCTAGAAAGAACTTGTAGGTCTGGGCAGGGTGGAAACCCTACCCGACCCCTGTCCTTTCTGTTTAGATAGCTATACTCGGCCAAGATAACGGCGGCCAGTGCTGGAGAATATGATAAGACTATTAAACCAGAGTAAAATATCGCCGCGGAGAATCATAAGACTTGTTGTATGAAACAGATAAAACAAAATCACTTAGGAGACATGCATATCGAACATAAATGTATTAAAGAACTTCGCAGCCCGTAGGGTATGGCCGAAAACCAGTTGAATAATATAAAGCACAGGAATATACTACATTGGAATTCCAAATACAAAACCCAGGGGTAAAAGCCATGAGCGGCTTTCCTGCAATTCTAAATTGTTATACAAAATAGTATAGACTCCGAAACAAGCAAACTATGTTTCCAGTTAAACATGCAAATAGTTCTTGAAACCCTTTAAGTGTATATTGTCGACAAACAGAAGAAAGGCAGTATTACCATGACGTAAATTAAATTATTGTCAGAGTATTGTTGTTCCAGTATAATAATTAAACTGCCATAGCAGAGTCAACAGAGTTTAATCTCACGACATAAAAAGCAAGAGTGTTACTACGGAAATTTCATAAAAACTACTGAGACGAAGCTCAGAAAGGAACAATTAAAATTCTAGAAGATTTCTCGACACCCTAGTATGTATGACTCTGTGATACAGAGAATATACACTCTGTCAACCAAGCCATAACCTCATGCTCGCAAGATTAGCGGAATACCTGTGAAAAAGATTGTTCTTAGTCACTTCAATAGCCAAACAAACTGAGTTATCTAATAGCATATGAAGTGGCTCAACGGAGGCTTTCCCCACCTACTCAGCATGACAAATGAAAAGAGGACATGTTAGAGAAACCAAGAATGGGCAGAAGTCTAGCCAAATAAGAGAGGCGGGGTAATCTAACACACCTGGTAGGAGGGTTTACGCTCGTCGACCTGTCCAAGTCTGCAGAATGTGACAAGGGAATTAGAATAACTTAACCCTGAAAACCGAGAGATATTAATACCATTATATAGAGTGTATGTGGAGAAGCAAGAACTCACCCAATGAACCCCCATGGTGGGGTGGAGCTGGAGATTTTCATCCAAGCAGAAGCGTGAGGATTCGCACCTGGATGTGAGAAGTCTGCATAAGAACAACAAAGAAAATTATATGTTACTCAGGGCTATGCATGAGCCAAACGAAAGAAGGAATTGAGAACTACATATAGAGGTGTAACTGGAAGTTAACTGGAGCGGAGCCGTGATATGCTCACCTAAAGCCAGGAAGGTCGGGTAAATTCGGAGAAACGCCAAGCTGAGAACGCGCCATGAACAAGGTTAGCAGAAGGAGAAACAGCAATGAAAAACAAAGCCATCCATTGAATTTCCCTCACTGTCCCCGAGAGTGTAAAGGCTAGATTGTACAACTGTTCCCGCTTTAATTCCATGTACAACAGTAGAACTCTGGGGTTGACACCTGTACCCAGCGCGTAGTGCCGGAAGCCATATGGCCGGGTGATAAAATTCTTTTATGTGATAATCAATTAATGAATAGAAAAGTTGGGAATCGAGGAGATCTCCTCGGCGGATATCCTATGAACCCAAATACTCTATCATTAAATTCTAACACACAATAAACAGCGGGATTGTTGTGTTGATTTATTGACATTTAAAACCTGTGCGTACCATATCCTATAGTTTAATTTATGCTTGAAGATATTTTCCGCTCATAGATTATCAATCTGAAATGTATCATAGTCTAGTATATTATACATGCATAGCTGGAAGAAAGCTGTGTTATGTTAGATAGATATAATTCGTGGTGATTAAAGTGCAATAGATAAATAAAAAAAATTATTATTGTGGTAAGTTTGTACTTAGAGGTGGCAAGTGGTATCAGAGCCGGTTACTACACTGGAAACCTAAGGGTCTACTAACAAAGTTGTGTGTGTATTAGTGCATTGAGAAGAGGTAAAAGACTTGAGGGAAGATATGGTATCTCAGTCACAACCGAACGAGACTCAAGGCCCAACAGTTATGAACCCGGAAATGTGGGTTCAACTAACTGTGGAGCAGCACCAAAAGACAAGTAAAATGATGGAAGAACAGCAGCAACAAACTGCTTATCTGCTAAATACAGTACAACAGTTACAAGAGGAGATGATTAGAGTCCAGAAGGACAATGAAAGGTTATTGCTAGACCAGGAAAGGATCCTGAAGAGTATATCTGATAAACAGAATCAGGAAATGCGGAAGCCTAGTGCATAAAGAGAATTATCAATGGAATCAGAAGACCAGCAAACTAGAAACAACACCACCAGAAAGACAGAAAATATTTTATCTCACAGGAGAAAAAACCACAATTATAATGAGGCAGAATCGGGAAATCCGTCCGATCAGCAGGATCATAAGAGGTAGAGAAATGAACTACAAGGGGAGTTTCGTAAGATGAAGCCACCAATGTTTGATGGCGAGGCAGAAGAGGCAGCTGAAGCATGGTTAATTAACATCAATAAATACTTTCAGGTATATGAGTATAACAGCAATCTGAAGGCTAGATTGGCTATATACCAGCTGCGAGAGAAAGCCACCCTGTGGTGGGAGGAGGTAAAGAATGTTCGCAGCATTGATGAACAAGACATTACATGGGAATTGTTCCAGCAGTACTTCAAAGATAAATATCTAAAAAAAATATTTTACGATGATAAAGCCAAAGAATTCCATGATCTTAGGCTGGGCCAAATGACCATGGATGAGTATGTCACGAAATTTACTTCCCTGCTACGCTATGTACCTTACCTCAGAGAAGAAAAGGCCAAGGTACAGAGATTTCTGAGTAGTTTGCCTACTCCTATGAGGGAAAGAATAGAGTTTTTTAATCCCCAAACGATGGATGAAGCTGTCCGGAAACCACGCATGTGTTACCAGCAGTATAAGATCAAAGTGGATGGTGGAAAGGGTTGGAAGCCCAAGAAAAATCAAAAGAATTCTTCTACTTTTAAAAGCAGCAAAAGTATCCACTTTAAAGGGATAGGATGGAACGTTGGAAGCAAACAGTTTAACAGAAACCATCAAAGGATCGAGTGGCTAGCTGAAGAAAAACCCACAAAAGCATCAAGCAAACCAGAGCAAGAGCATAATTCTAAACCTCCCTTACAGTGTTGGGGCTGTGGGGAAGCACACTATTATAAGAACTATCCACAACGAAAAAGGAATGAAAATGTGGCAAACTTGCAGGAGGCATCAATAGTGGGGGACGTGGGGTGAAACATACCACGTATAAACGCAGCCTTGGAGGATCGACAGGCTGATTTCCAACCCACAATGATTGAACTAGAAGGTACTATGTTATCTAAACCTGTCTCGATTTTAATAGATCCTGGCGCTAGTTTAAGTTATGTAAGTCCTAAAATAGTGGAAATGTGAAATTTAAAAGAACATAAATTTAAAAACCCCTGGTTAGTTCAACTAGCCACCGGAGCTAAACGCAAAGTGACTGCGAAAATTGCAAATTGCACTTTGGAAGTTGCAAAACAGCAGCTGCAGGTAGACTTAAATATTCTACCATTGGGATCGTATGATGTATTAATATGAATGGAATGGTTGGAGAAACACTGGACCTTAGTGGACTGTAAGGAAAAGACAATTTATTATAGAGTGCAGGATGGTATGCGTAAGGAAATTAAAGGAATTAAAAAGCCTGTGCAATTGCGCCCCATAACGGCATCTCAAATGAGCAAGTGTATCCGAAAAGGATGTCAGTTGTACGCAATTCAAGTAGGATATGCTAAATCTGAAGGAAAGGCTACAGATATAAAAGATATTCCTGTGGTACAGGAGTTCCTGGATGTATTTCCAGAAAACATCCCAGGACTGCCACCTAAAAGAGATATTGATTTCACTATTGAATTACTACCCGAAGCCTCTCCTGTGTCAAGAGCACCTTACAGAATGAGTATACCAGAATTAACAGAATTAAAGATGCAGTTACAGGAGTTGTTAGATAAAGGGTATATTCGCCCAAGTGTATCACCTTGGGGAGCACCAGTCCTTTTTGTTAAAAAGAAGGATGGAACCTTACGCATGTGTATGGACTACCGACAACTCAATAAGCTGACAGTTAAGCATAAATATCCTTTACCCAGAATTGATGATTTATTTGATCAGGTGAGAGGTGCCAAAGTGTTTTCCAAAATAGATTTGTGGTCTGGATATCATCATATTCGAATCAAGGATGAGGATGTTTGCAAGACAACATTCTGCACCAGATATGGACATTATGAGTTTGTAGTATTGCCTTTCGGGTTGACAAATGCGCCAGCAAACTTTATGAGGTTGATGAATGGAATTTTCCATTAGTTTTTAGATCACTTTGTACTGGTCTTCATAGACGACATACTGATCTACTCCAAGAGCGAGGAAGAACATAAGGAGCATCTGAGAATAGTATTAGAGATACTGAGGAAGCATCAGCTGTACTCCAAATTTAGCAAGTGTGATTTCTTTAAATCAGAAATCCAGTATTTGGGTCATGTTGTGACAGCTGAAGGAATAGCGGTGGACCCCGAAAAGATTAAAACCATCATGGAATGGCGAGTACCACATAATGTGGCAGATATCAGATCATTCATGGGTCTGGCAGGATATTACAGGCGGTTCATCGAAGGGTTTTCTAAGATTACCTATCCTATTACATCCTTACAAAAGAAAGGCAGACCTTTCAAATGGATGAATGAATGTCAGAACAGCTTTGAGAAGCTGAAACAACTCTTAACCACAGCACCAGTGCTGAAAGTTGCTGACCCCAGCAAAGATTATGTGGTGTGTACTGATGCCAGCAAGGAGGGAGTGGGTGTAGTGTTAACGCAAGAAGGCAAGGTAATAGCCTATGAGTCCAGGAAATTGAGAGAACATGAACAAAAGTACTCTGCTTATGATCTAGAACTCACCGCAGTAGTGCATGCTCTCTGAATGTGGAGGCATTATCTACTGGGAAAAAGGTTCATACTTAAAATAGACCATAACAGTTTGACTAACTACTTTAATAAGGTAGATTTAAACTCTAGGCAAGCAAGTTGGAACGCCTTTTTGAGCGAATTTGACATGGACATACAACATGTTAAAGGAAAAGAAAACCAAGTTGCAGACGCCCTGAGTAGGAAATTGCATGGGATCTATGCAATGTATTACAGCCAACCTGTAAGCCAGCTGTCAGAACAAATAAGGGAAGAGGCCTAGAAGGACCCAGAATACCAGTTTTTGTGGCAACATATGGAAGAAGATCAGAAGCAAGGTAAGCCATCCGAGTATGGAAGCAATGAGGAACAAATTTTAATGTTTCACGGAAGGACCTATGTTCCTAATCTTGCAAGTCTCAAGGAGTTAATCCTAGATGAGTACCATCACAGCAACTATGCTGGTCATCCTGGTTATCAGAAGATGCTTTCGGCAATTAGAAAGATATATTATTGGCCTGGTATGCGCAGAGACATTGCGGAATATCTGAGTAAGTTTTTAGAGTGCCAGCAGGTTAAAGTGGAGCATCGACACCCAACAGGACTACTGCAACCCATACCCATTCCTGAATGGAAATGGGAAGTGATCTCTTTAGATTTCATCACAGGCTTACCTCGAACAAGGAAAGCAAAATGATTCAATCATGGTAGTGGTGGACAGGTTAAGTAAATCCACCCACTTCATACCTGTGCAGTCCACTTACAAGACAGTGCAGATTGCAGACATATTTATGAGGGAAATCTTTAGGTTGCATGGCATACCTAAGACCGTGATTTCAGATCGGGATGTTAAGTTTACCTCCGCATTTTGGAAAGCCTTGTTTTCAGGTTTAGGAACTCAAATACACTTCAGCACTGCCTATCATCCTCAAACTGATGGGCAGACAGAACAGGTGAATCTAGTGTTGGAGGATATGTTGCGCATGTATGTAATGCGACAGCCAGCTAAATGGGAAGACTACTTGCACCTAGTGGATTTTGCATATAACAACGGATATCAGGAATCTCTAAAGATGAGTCCCTTTGAAGCGTTGTATGGACGGCAGTGCCGTACACCAATTAACTGGAATAGTCCAAAGACGAAATTGATGTTGGGACCAGAAATGTTGGCTGAGCTAGAGGCTGAAGTAAAAAGAATAAGGCAAAATTTGAAGGCTGCGCAGGACCGACAAAAGATCTTTGTAGTTAAGAAAAGATCTTATCGCGAATTCGAAGTGGGTGATCATGTGTATGTCAGGATTAAGCCTAAAAGAAGTACCTTAAGGTGGACTTCTTGTGCCAAGTTAGCCCCTCGTTACTGCGGACCCTTCCAAATTCTGGAAAGGGTGGGACCAGTAGCCTATAGACTGGCTTTGCCTAGTCATATTAGAGTCCACAACGTGTTCCACGTGTCCTTGTTAAATCGATATGTGCATGATGAAAAACATGTAATTCATTGGCAAAACATTCAGGTAGGAAGATAGAATGGAAATAAGTCCTAACTGAAATATTGAATCAAAATTTGAATCTACTGATTGGTAATCCTGTTGTTTCTTTTCAGGTAGAACCGGACGAAGAATTTCTGGTAGAGCCGCTACGCATACTTGATCGTAGGTAAATTGAACTCCGTAAAAGAGTAGTTTCCCAGGTGAAAGTGCAGTGGAAGCACTTTGGACCTGACGAAGCTACTTGGGAGGATGAAAAGTTCGTGCAGGAAGCTTACCTAGAACTTTTTGCAGAGATGGGTTGAAAACACTGAGGACGGTGTTACTTCCAGGGGGGAAGATGTGATAGCCTCATTAAGAGTTAATTAGCATGAATAAACTAAAAAGACAAGATGTTTATTTTATTATTTGTTTAAATTATTTTTGGTAAAATAAATTCAAAAACACCATTTTGCTTGGAATTACTGAGTTAGAAAAAAAAAAAAAAAAGGGAATCTCTTAAACTATTGGTAAAGTATCCAAGAATGGGTGGTTGGGAACAATTAGAAGACAGTTACCTACCCTCCAGAGATAAAAGAAAATCCCAGGAGAGGGATAGGGGTTCTGTGAGTTTCTGGAAAAAGGGTAAGTGCAGTAATCTCTAGAGCTGGGTGAAAGACCAATGGAGAGCAGTCACTGTCAACCATATAGCCAGAACTGTCTGTGGCTGGATTGGCCATCCAGAGGTCACAACAGAAGCTTTATTCTTTGTTTCCGTGGCACCGATTGATATTCTGGAGCTAGGGGGCAAGAGGAGGACGTTATTTCCTCCCTTGATGGTTGGGAGGACCATGGTTTAAGAGTTATTGTACTCCTATCAGATAAGTAACATAGAAAGACCTAGACTCTATGTAATGGAATTCTGGTTATGATTAGTATTTGCTTAAAAAAAAAATAGATTACTCCAAAGTTTCCTTTAGCTTGTAATAGTAGAAATCTTTGCAAGTAAATTTTATAGGTGCAAATATTGTACTGGCAACTATTCAGTGAATTGACAGCTAATCTGGAAAGACGAAAACTACATGAAAGAAACATTCTTTGTGCTCAGTAATGTATTACAGTATAGATAGTCAAGAAATAAACAGAAATATCAATGCTTCATTTATCATTTTATATAAACAGAGGAATCACGAGTTAAATGAAATATGCCTATTAACAAGAAAAACCAGTAGTATAAACGTAGAATCGATTCTCAAGTTAAAGTAGGGTGTAATTCGATGGTACTGGAATATTAAAATAAGACAGAGTTATTGGCATGCAAACAACAATGAACATTGATAAACCTAACACCCAGAACAAGAAAGTCCTGTACTTCGTGTTATTATTTTGTTTCTTTCTTTTCTTGTTACTAGTCGAGAGAAATAATCTAGAAAGAACTTGTAGGTCTGGGAAGGGTGGAAACCCTAACCTACCCCTGTCATTTTTGTTTAGATAGCTATACTCAGCCAAGATAACGGCGGCCGGTGCCGGAGAATATGATAAGACTATTAAACCAGAGTAAAATATCGTTGCGGAGAATCATAAGACTTGTTGTATGAAACGGATAAAACAAAATCACTTAGGAGACATGCATATCGAACGTAAATGTATTAAAGAACTTCGCGTCCCATAGGGTATGGCCGAAAACCAGTTGAATAATATAAAGCACAGGAATATACTACATTGGAATTCCAAATACAAAACCCAGGGTTAAAAGCCGTGAGCGGCTTTCCTGCAATTTTAAATTGTTATACAAAATAGTACAGACTTCGAAGCAAGCAAACTATGTTTCCAGTTAAACATGCAAATAGTTCTTGAAACCCTTTAAGTGTATATTGTCGACAAACAGAAGAAAGGCAGTATTACCATGCCGTAAAGTAAATTATTTTCAGAGTATTGTTGTTCCAGTATAATAATTAAACTGCCATAGCAGAGTCAACAGAGTTTAATCTCACGACATAAAAATCAAGAGTGTTACTACGGAAATTTCATAAAAACTACTGAGACGAAGCTCAGAAAGGAACAATTAAAATTATAGAAGATTTCTCGACACCCTAGTATGTATGACTCTGTGATACAGAGAATATACACTCTGTCAACCAAGCCATAACCTCATGCTCGCAAGATTAGCGGAATACCTGTGAAAAAGATTGTTCTTAGTCACTTCAACAGCCAAACAAACTGAGTTATCGAATAGCATATGAAGTGGCTCAAAGGAGGTTTTCCCCACCTGCTCAGCATGACAAATGAAAAGAGGACATTTTAGAGAAACCAAGAATGGGCAGAAGTCTAGCCAAATAAGAGAGGAGGGGTAATCGAACACACCTGGTAGGAAGGTTTACGCTCATCGACCTGTCCAAGTCTGCACAATGCGACAAGGGAATTAGAATAACTTAACCCTAAAGACCGAGAGATATTAATACCATTATATAGAGTGTATGTGGAGAAGCGAGAACTCACCCAATGAACCCCCGTGGTGGGGCGGAGCTGGAGATTTGCATCCGAGCAGAAGCGCGAGGATTCGCACCTGGATGTGAGAAGTCTGCATAAGAACAACAAATCAAATTATATGTTACTCAGGGCTACGCATGAGCCAAACGAAAGAAGGAATTGAGAACTACATATAGAGGTGTAACTGGAGCGGAGCCATGATATGCTCACCTAAAGCCAGGAAGGTCGGGTAAATTCGGAGAAACGCCAAGCTGAGAACGCGCCATGAACAAGGTTAGCAGAAGGAGAAACAACAATGAAAAACAAAGCCATCCATTGAATTTCCCTCACTGTCCCCGAGAGCATAAAGGCTAGATTGCACAACTGTTCCCGCTTTAATTCCATGTACAACAATAGAACTCTGGGGTTGACACCTGTACCCGGCGCATAGTGCCGGAAGCCATATGGCCGGGTGATAAAATTATTTTATGTGATAATCAATTAATGAATAGCAAAGTTGGGAATTGAGGAGATCTCCTCGGCGGATATCCTATGAACCCAAATACTCTATCATCAAATTCTGACACACAATAAACAGTGGGATTGTTGTGTTGATTTATTGACATTTAAAACCTGTGCGTACCATATCCTGTAGTTTAATTTATGCTTGAAGATATTTTCCACTCATATATTATCAATCTGAAATGTATCATAGTCTAGTATATTATACATGCATAGCTGGAAGAAAGCTGTGTTATGCTAGATAGATATAATTCGTGGTGATTAAAGTGCAATAGATTAAAAAAAAAATTATTATTGTGGTAAGTTTGTACTTAGAGGTGACATGTAAATTTGAAATTTAAAAGAACTATGAATATATCATGAAAAGAGTTGGGGTATATTTGAGCGTTGGGGTATATTTGAGGTTTGAAACAAAGCCAAATTATATGTGGAAAAAGATTCTACATTGAATTTTTTTTTAAGGAAATAATTTGGTCAGTAAGAAACCAATAATCAAGATAAATATTCTATTTTATAAGCATCTTTGGAAATAAAAATAAATAAAAAATCATGTACAAATTTTTCTACATGCCAAACTCTTAAACAGATTGGGAAAAAATATATTTTTTAAAAACTAAAAATTATTTTATATATATATATATATATATATATATATATATATATATATATATATATATATATATATATATATATGATTTTATTTATTTATTATATATCATAAATAATTGATACCAAAAAGATCATTTTTCTAAAGAAAAAATTGAAAAAACTTTGTATTTAAAAAAGAAATCTTAACTTAACATAAATTTAAATAAAGACGAGAGTTTCAGGAATTTAGAAAACTACTCCCTTTTCAATATTAGTAAGATCTCTGTACTAAATAGATTTTAGTAAACCCTTTTTTTGTTTTATCTAATAAAAATATCTAGTGGGTAATTCAAGGTGTCCACATATCTTTGTTAAACATAACAATACTATAGCTATGTAGTCTAATAAAATATACACTAAAATGCACTTATATCTCTTGGTTGTTTTTTCAATATTAGTAAGATGTTTGTACTAAATGGATTTATATTTTTGGTTAATTAACAAGATAGTAAAATTTAATTTTGATAAGTAGAATATATAGATTGTTTAAAAAAAAAAAAATTGTATATAGAATATATAAAATGCCAAAAAAAAATTGTTTTTTTTTCATATTTTCTTATAATTAACTGAAAAATTAAACTTGTTATATTAATTTTTTTATTATTTAATTAAAAATAATATTTTTAATATACTTTAACTAGCTCTATGTTTTAACTACTTTAAAAAAGAAAATTAATATAGTTAAGATTAAAATGAACACTTATGAGTTCTATAGAGAAACAGGTCGTTGGACAGTTCCTAAAACACTATGGATGGAAAGGATCTGCCATCTTTGTGAGAATATGAACATCATCCAGGATGAAAATTACTTCCTCTTAAAGTGCCCCGAATACAACCACATTAGAGCTCAATTTCATAATCTTTGTTGCAATATTGACCTTGATAGCCTTTTAAGATGTCAAAATTATAGTGAGCTCGAGAGGCTTCTCTCCAAGCTTTTAGAGCATAGGAATAAAATCTTAAATCAAATTAAATAACTCTTTTCTTTATCTTAGTGGATGTTAACCACCACCATCATCATCATTATAATATATTTAATTTATATAAGATTTATACCATTTAATTATTTAAATTTTAAACTTTTATATTATTTAATTGAAAATTTCCATCTATAAATTTTTACACAATTAATCCAAAAACCAAATTAACTTTTCATTAACAAAAAAAAATTCTTTTAATATTCCTTAAAGGTAGTTAATTAGGAAACTTGTTAAAATTATTATTAATATTCAAATTATTTCTAATATTTATTTTAAAATTTATTATTTAAAATTATTGTAAATTTATTTATTTTTTTATAAATGATTTTTTTAAATAATAATAAAAATTCGATTTTCAATATGATTAATATTTTTCCTAATAATTAATAAGAAAGTGTACTTCAGTAGGATTCGTTCTCTTAATAATTAATAAGTGTATTTTAGAAGGAAAGTGTACTTCAGTAGGATTCGTTCTCTTAATAATTAATAAGTGTATTTTAGAAGGATTCGTTGATTGTATATAACTTTTCATTTTTATTTATTTTCATAATTAATTAAAAAAAAAAAATTAATTTAATTTTATATAATTTTAGTGTGTTTTGGCAGAATTTTTTAGTATTTTTAATTTTAATAATAATTTAAAATTTTTAATATTATTAAGAAATTTAACCAAATATAATAAAGGTTTTAGTGTTAATATTAATAAATTTAATTTAGTTATAAAAATATATATTATATTTAATATTTTTATTTTTAAAATAATATATTTATATAAATTAAAAGAATGATAAATGTAGAAAAATATGAATCTATAATAAATATAAAAATATTTATTAAATAATATATTTGAGGTTGATAAAATTAAAAAACTACAAAAGCTCTCTAAGTTGTTGTTAAAATGGTAAACATAAGTATATATCCAATTTTATTCTGAAATTTTTTAATTTACAAATAAATTTTATTACGATATAATAGACACATGATAATTTATTATTACAATATAATAAAAAAATCATGACTCATTTCATATAAAATTATATAACATTCTTTATTCAATAAAATAAAATAATATACAATTATTTTAGAAATAAATATTAATGTTTAATTTTTATATATTACTATAAATATGTGAAAATATCCAAAAAAACAATCAAGAAATAGCTATACATTTTAGTGTACATTTTATCAGACTACATAGGTAAAGTATTGTGATGTTTAATAAAAATATATGGACACTTTGAATTAACCATTAGATATTATTTGCAAAAGGACGAACACGACCAAGAACCCAACTGCGACTGCTCTACCCATCTTTCGCGACAACAACAATGGAAACGGCTGCAGAACTCAGCAGTTCAACATTTACTGAAATGGGATTATCATTATAAATTGAAAGTTGTAAAAGCCCAACAGGGCTCTCGCGAAAGTCCGAGAGAGATTACCATGCTTTGCAATTAATTTACTTTCGAGCAACAAAATAAAACACATTAAATCAACAATGTAGTGTTCTTTCATATCAAAATGAAGAGTGTGCTTGTGTTTTTGTTTAATCTCAAGACAAGGTAACATTTCATATTTTTGAAGATCCTTTTACTGATCTGATACAGTTAGCAGGGAAGATGTCTTTTCTTGTTTTCATGGACCAGTAGCACATGTTCAGTAAACACTTGGAGTGCCCTTGTTTTTTTTTTTTTTGTGCCAAGTCGAGGAAAGTGAGAGTAGAATTCAAGAAATTAACCATATGCTGGATTGGTTACACTGGAAGGATCACTTCACATGATTGTACATATGTCTTCATCAGGCGGGTGGTTGTCAACAGGATTTGAAGCCCTCAAGTTTTGGTGATGTAATGCCATCAATAAGTAGGGTAAGTCAGTTTTTGACTCTTGTTTCAATCAAGTAAAGTCAAATTGATTCATTTTATTGAGTCAAGTTGTCAGTGTTTAGTTAGTATTTAGCTATTGACTCCATGCCCCATGGATAGGCACTTGGTCTACGGTGTTCTTGGCACCTCCAAGGAGCTACCATCCCCAACTAGACCCAATGTTAGTATCAGTATTTGCATAATTTTAGAAGGGATCAAAACACATTTTTAATGTGCATCTTAGGTGTCCCACTCTAAAAAAAAAAAAAAATCAATCATTCCATTAGGTCACGACATAAAATGGTTCCATTGGTGGTTGTCCTTGTCAAATAAGCTTCTTTCTCCGTCAGAATATCATATTGGTTGACTCATTCTCATGTCTCCTTGAGCATAATAACACCTACGGAAATTATCTGCTCACATGGAATTCTTTAATGTCAAAATCTCATTCAAAAGTCAGGTTAAAAGGCATTCCCAATAGGTCATAGGGTCAAAATCATGAGAATTGGTCATTTTACCATCAAATTCATCGTTTGAAGGAGTAGTAATAGTTAAATGTATTAAAAAAATTTAGGTTCTAAACAATAATTTATGATTAAGTTGCTTTTTTTTACCATATTTGTCTCTTATTGTGCTTGGAAAGTTCATTTCCCTCTCCTAGGGTTTTGAGGGCATTTTTCTTGGTCTTATGACTTCCATGGTTAAATTATCAACAAGACTTATATTCTGATGCTCTTACACTTTCCCCTATCATTAATATACCTTCCTAAACACTTCCCATCACTCCTATCCCTCAAAAGCATCATTTTTCCACAAACCCTAGCCCATCACTACAGTTTGACACTTTTCAAGACTAGGCATGTGTTTTTCCCTTTTGGACCCCTTCCCCTCACTCAATCCTTGAAATTCCACTTTACCCTACTCTCTAACATTGAACCCTATCCCCCAAAATTTTCCCAATAATATATAAAACCCCTAACCCCTTCATACCCCTCCCTCTACAAGGAAGTCCTAAAATCCACTATTTTTCTTACACCAAACCCTAATTTCCTCTCCTACTGAGCTAGGGTTTGCTATGGAATCAGAGACATATGAGTAGAGGAGGCATAAGGGAGGTCATTTTACCAAGTATGCAGCCATCCCAAATCATAAACATCATGCCTCCTTCATTTTCCAAGAAGTCATTCTAAGAGACAAATCATTTGTCACATATGGGGCCAGTTTCGGTTCAAACAATGTTTCCGACCAGACAGAGATGAGTTTGACAAAAGTGAGAGAGGTTTTTGTACATAATAGGCCAAGGGAAAAAATATCCTTCATTTTTTACACCGGTGTCATGGTTTTTGAGAAATTTTAAAATACAGGTGCTACAAGAGGTTTGTTGCATTTCTGGAGTGACCTTGCGAAAATCAAGTTTTATCCTAGTTGGAGTATCCAAATTAATTTCTTGATGAGTCAAAGGATAACTCGATATAGAGATATTTACAATGAGTTATAATGAGCTCACTTTGGAGTTGAGGAAGGCCTCCAAAGTTTGCATTCACCATAACTTTGCATGTCTTCACCCTCATTTAGTACTTTTTGACCACTCTTTGGAATATCAACATTTGAGAAGGAAAATAAACTCTAATCAGAAAACCAAATGTATATTTAGAAGGTAGAATTGAAGGGATTTCCAGCAACCTATCATGGGACCAATTTGGAAAACAGAAAGGCAGTCAAAAACAACCTGCAAGTTGGGGGTAAAATGGCATTGCGCATAGGAGCAGTGTGCTTCACATAGAGAAATTTTGAAAAACATAGGAAATTGTGCCCTATGCACAGCGCCTTCGCACTACGCTTCTTCTTGACGCATCCAATGGACAAAATTAAAGCATCAATGTGTTCTTAATGATGATTTCATACACCCCTGTACTTTTTCTAAGAATTTGGAGCAAAATTGGTCAGGAAAAAGGGCCAAAAACACCCAAAACATCATGTTTCTACCTCTTTTTCAAGATGGCGGTGCACATAGAGGTATTCCTCGGAGATTCACTTTTTGACATGGAAAATGGGCATTGTTTAGGAAACCAGAGGTATATTTGGAAGTTAGACTTAGAGAACTTTCCAATGAGCTATCATGGGTTCAATTTGTACATTGGGAAGTCAGCCAAAAGTGACCTACAAGAAGACCTATTTTTTCCTCCTTGATGCTACGTATAGCACAATTTTTTGCCTATTTGGTAAATTTTCTCAGTTTTCAAAAATTAAATTTTCACTCATGTTAATTTGGCTTTTATTGATGTAATAGGTAATTAGTGATGTAATTATGGTTTACGTAAGGTATATACATTAGGTAAGTCATTAGTTAAGGTCAAATGTATTAGTTTCCTCTCTTTTAGAGGCAAATTTTTGGGTATTACTAGTCTTCAGATTCTTGTTTGGGAGTAGGTGAAACTGGTCCCTATCTCATGGATTCGACTCCCTGAGGTTGGGGGAGTGGCTTTGAGGTCTATATAATGTATTTTCTCAGTCATTTTTAGAGGTTGGACTCACTTGGAGCTTTGGCATCTCAAGGACACATTTTGTATCAGTTTGGCCTCGACATTAATGATAAATTTGCAGCTATTTATTTTGGATCCATGTGGTATGCAGTGTTTAACATATTTTCTTCTTTGTGATCATTTTTATGAATGTATTTTTAGCTCATAAACCATTTTCACGTCTATTATATACTTAATTTCAAGTTCAAAGGTAGCATTCATGTTTTCATCCTCTGCTTTTGGGAATTTAGCATAATTTTTTTATTTTCTTCAGTTTATGGAGAATTAATTTCATATGCTCTTCCTAACTTCTCACCAGTCTATTTCACCTTGCAATAATCATCTCTTAATTTTCAAAACTTCTACCTACCTTGCCCCATAAAACACCCTGCAAACCTTTCCCTAGTTGTTTGACTCCTCCTAATCCAGCAAAACCATACCAATGAAAATCAAAAACCTTGTGCTACTATACCTAGCCTATGATCTTATTTCCTCAATAATTTTTACTATGATCGATACGGAGAGATCCCTCTCCTCACCGAGTAGGGCTAGCTACTTGGCTAAGCGTGTTTTGAGGTTACCTTATAATTTCCTTTATCATATTGAGGTTCAATCCGAGTGATAACAAGATCCATTTCAATTTTTTAGATCTTGGGGGCCTCCCCCTAAGATCCAGATCAGAAGGTAAGGACAGAGAAATAACTAATTCTTTTAAGTTATCCTAATAATACTCAAGATGAGAAAACAATTATTGAACTTTTCCATGTTAGGGTTATTTAAAAGCATATCAAAATTAATACACTCTTTGATAATGGTTCACAAACAAATCTTATTTATGAAGACTTAGTGAGGAAGTTGAATTTATATACCATTCCTTATCTAAGATGTTATCCTTTAGGTTGGATATGCAAGAATGAAAATTTGCAAGTTACGACGAAATGCATACTTAGATTTGAAATTACAAGAAACTTTCTTGACGAATTTGGACTTGATGTAGTTTCACTTGATATTTCTGATATTCTTTTGGGAAGCCCATATCTTTATGACAGAAAATCTATTTTCCATCACCATAAAAACAAATATCAATTTTTCAAAGATGGTATTGAGTAGATTGTTAGAGCACATCGACAGAAACTAAATCTTTCACTTGTGAATCTCAGCCAAATGAAGAGACATATTAACTCTAGCAAGAATTTTGTGCTTTTAATGGTCAAACAAAAGAATGATGTTGATTATCAATCCTTTCAGAGTTGTGATTCAATGTTTAAATGTGATTTGGTTGACGTTGTTAACCAATATGATGAGATGTTTCAGGAGCTGGAGGGATGGCCTCCCAAAAGTGGAATCCAACATGAAATCCAATTGTAGCAAGATTGTCCTCTTCCTAATATATGAATGCATAGGATGTAAGTGATGAAAATCCAAAAATAAAAAAGAATAAAAAAATCCAGAAGTTTCTTAAAAAGGGAATCATCTGACCAAGTACTTTTCCATGTGGTTCACCTATTATGTTGGTGCCAGAGAAAGATGGAACATGGCACATGTGTGTGCATTTCCTTGCATTGAACAAGATTATGGTAAAGAACTATTAACCACTTCATAGAATTGATGATTTACTTGATAAACTGAAATATGTTGTGTATTTTACTAAGCTAGGTTTGAGGAGTAGCTATCATCAAATCAGAATACCGAAAGAAGACATATGGAAGAAAACACTCAAGAGGAAGGAAGGTTTGTTTGAATGGTTGCTTATGCCCTTTAGGCTTTGTGATGCTCCTTCTACTTTGAAATGTGTGATGAATGATGTGTTGAGGCTTTTTATGGATGGCTTTGTGATAGTCTATTTAGGTGCTATATTAATTTTTAGCAATTCTAGTGAAGAACATGTCATTCATGTCAAAAACGTATTAGATGACTTGAAGAAAGAACAATTGTTTTTAAATATGTTGAAATGTGATTTTAGGAAAACTTCTTTAGTCTATTTAGGTAATATTCTTGGAGGAGGTGAGTTGAAAATAAATCCCTCCAAGGTTGATGTAATTTTTAATGGCCAAGGCCCAAAAATGTGAGAAAGGGTAGAATTTTTTTGGGAGCAGGCCAATACCGGAGGAAGTTTATTGCTAACTTCTCTTCTATCGCACCTCCATGGCATTCATTGAAAAGTTTAAAGTGGTTATTCAAGTGTGGAGGTAAGAAGAAAAAATAATTTGATGCATTGAACCAAAATATTTTTCCAGCTCCTATACTTTCACTTCCAAACTTGAGACAGTCATTTTAGATACAAACAGATGAAAACGACTATGCCATGGGCACAGTCCAAATGCAACATTGTAAGGCCATGTTTTAATTCATAAAATTTTAATAGTAGAATGATTAACTATCCTACATATGACAAGGAATTGTATGCATTGGTATAAAGTGTGAAAAAATGGAAACATTACCGGATGGGTAAATAAATAATCATTCACACGGATTATCAGCCATTTCAAGACTTGCAATAACAAACAAAGTTGTAGCAAGCAAGGCACTTTCGATGGATGGGTTTTCTTCAACAATTCCACTCTCTCATAAGGTATAATAATGGTATCTATAGCAAGGTTTTTGATATGCTTTCTAGAGAAATTTTTAGTGCATCCATTATTTTTAAGCATAATTTTGTCATGCATGAGAGCTATGTTGAACAATATGATTTAGATAGTGATTTCAAAGATTTATATGAGACTTTTTGGTAAGGTAACCAAGTACAGGAATTGGATTATCATGTGCATGATAGCTTGTTGTACCATCTTGGCTAGCACATACTTCTCTTATTGTTGGTCATTTTATTGTAGGTAAGATGGTGGCACAATTACAGAGGTATTTCTATTGGCCTCGTATGCTTGAAAATGTGTAACAATTTATAAGATGATGTTTATTATGTGTTGTCAGTAAGCCTAGAAATAGAAATTTCAGATTGTATACACCACTTCCTATACATTCTCGTCCATGGGAGAGTGTTTCTATGGAAATTGTGGGAGATATACCTATGCCTAGGAGAGGTCATGATTACCTTTATGAACTTATGGAAAGGTTCAAAAAAATGTATGTTTTTACGCTGTGTAAAAAGAATTTTATGGTTGAAAAACAGCTCAGGTATTCTTTCAAAATGTATGGGTGCATTTTAGGTTTCCCACGTCCATTTTTAGCGATCACAATTCTCGCTTTGTCGGGAACTTTTGGTAAATATTGTGGGGACTCATGGACACCAAATTCGAAAATATTACATCATTTCATCCACAAATAGATGGCCAAATATAGGCGGTGAAAAAGACAGTGATACATCTTCTTCTTGGTTATTGCAACAAGCATCCTAGTTTTGGGATGAACATCTACGCTATACTCAACATGCTTACAACGGGTCCAAGAACTCTTCGACTCAAACCTCACCGTTTCAAGCATGTTTGGGATGCTTTCCTAAATATCCTTTATATTTTATCTTTGGGAAACATGTTTCTATTGATGGTCATAGTGACATAGAAAAAGCTAAAATATTCATTGAACAAGTTCAATTGGTACATCAAACTGTTCAAGAAAAGTTAGAGAAGATTCAAGTCAAGTACAAGAAAAGACATGATAAGCATCATGTAGATCAAAATTTCCAAGTTGGTGACAAAGTTTGGATTCACATTAGCAAAGAGATACTCCAAGGAGAAGGTAAAATTCTGAAACCAATTCGATATGGTCCCTTCAAAAATCGAGAAAAGATTGGTAAGAATGCCTTCAGGTTGGGTTTTCCTTCATACATGAAAATTTATGCAATTGTTAATGTTGATAATTTAAGATTGTATGAGACTCCTCTGATTAAAGGTCAAGGACAGAATGTTTAAAAGCCCTCAATTGAATATTTCTCTCCTGAATCTCTTGAGGAATTGCAGCATGACAGTATCCTTGAAAGAAAAACAAGGAAATCAAAGCGACGAAACGTGGAATATCTTCGTGTGAGGCTCAAGGGTACAAATCCAGGAAACAAAATGGATTGATAATGGAAGGGTGAGGGAACTGTACCCTCACCTATTTAAAATTGAACGTGATCTTTTGTTGTCCAAAATATTCTAGTGGGGAGGAATGATCCAGTGGATCAATTTTATGCTCAAAATTAAAAGTTATCATAATGGAATGAAACCTTTATGCTTGCATGGACCTCGTTGTTCTAAATCTGGCGCAATTCCTTTTGTGAAAAACTGAGTTCGTATGATCATTCAATCGTATTTTGTATGTTTCTGGAAACAACCAAAAAATGGTTTTTGGATTTATAGGGTTGCCCAGTTAGCAGTCCATACTGCTATCTGGTCCCTGACTGTGCATGGTTGAATAGATCGTTTTGGGTTAATCACAGTGCGCCACTTATGGTGTGCTATTTGGTTCAACTCTGTATACTCCAGCAATCACGTTCTGTGCATTTTTGGAAACAACTTAAAAAATGGTTCTTGATTGTACAAGGTTTCCTAGTGAGTAGTACATAATGTTTGTTGGACCCTGACTATGCATGGTTGACTAGATATTTTTTGGCTAATCACCATGTGCCACTTCTCATGTGCTGGTTGTTCTGAGATGGAGGAATTTTGTTGGTTTATGGTTCGACCAACTAGGGAATGCCACGTGGAAAAACCATAGGTTGCCAGATGGTGCCCTAATAGCCAACCAAAATTTTGTCATGCTCGGAAAGCCTTCTTGCGGATTTCAACATAGGACCTACAAACTACAAGACTAACATGGTACCAACACACCATATTAATGATTCTTAATATATATGGTTTCAAATTCTTATTTAAATGTATGTACTGGCGCATTTGGGGATGGGCTTGGACTAGCCCCAGCCCTAGTCACCATGGCCATGGAAATAAGGCGTGGGACAAGGGGCCATGGATTAGCCCAGCTCCGTCATTTTTTTAATATTAAAATAATTCGACCACCCATTATTAATAAAATAATCTATTATTAGGCCACATTATCCAAATTAACGCTCCCATAATTTGAGCGAGTTGTTGACAAAAAAGTTGCTCAATTACCACTTTTTGTTTCTAAACTGTAGGGAAGTGTGCAAGGAGGTTGAAATTGTTGGAAGAATTTCTCGAAAATAGGGGAGATCATAAATTCTTTAGGTTTTGGCCTTTTTGGGAGCAGAAAGAGGAACTACATGGGTTTCTGACATTTCTGAAACCATTAGAGCTATCATTCCAACCATTTGAGCACTTTAAATATATGTAAACACCATTTTCTTTTATCATAATGAAAGAGGCCCAAACAATGACATATGGATTAAGAGACGTAGCATGGGAGGGATGACCTCCTTCCTCAATTATTGTTGTGTTTTTACTTTTACAGTGATATTGTCTTGTATTTTCTCCAGAAACTGAGTTTAATTTTCAAATTTATGTGTTTACTAATTTGACAAAAGATACTTAAACCGTAATTTAATCACTTGCAAAATTTCACAAACCTCGAGAAATGTTTAAATACAGATCAATAGACTTGTCATTTTGGAAATTAATATTTCATCGATGAATTCCATATACGATGTTGTTATCCTTTCTCAAATTTTATGGTATATATGATGATAAGAATTATGGATTGTATTGTTTGGAGAGCGACATCTGATATGAGAATTATGACCACCCTTTTTCAACTCATCTTGGGTGATCAGGCATGGATATGTGTTGCACTGTGTGTGGAAATATTGTGGCGTGGAATGACTATGCATATATAACTGAGCTATACAATAGAACCTTCATTTCCTTTGAAGATATTTTGAGGTTAAGTGTTTTAAGAATCATTGTCTAGAAAGTATTGGAGCACAAGACCTAAACATTTTTTTGGCATTCGTTCTATTTATGGATATTTTCTATTCATAGTGTTCAAGATAAAATGACTTTCTTAACCCTTGCAATGTGAAAGTATGTGTGGAGTTGGAGCGACCAAGAGAGTGTTAGAAGTATCCAACTTCAAATTTTTTTCCACTAGATCTCATAGGTGTATGTAACATTCAAATTTTGTGTTGAGTAGTCATCTTAGGAGGTTAAAATTTCCCATGGTCTGTAATTTGTTGCAAGGTTGAAAGAAGGTGCGGTGAAGGATACTGCAATGGCTTGTGATGAAGATTAAATGGGCTTATTTTTTCGGGTGGATAATTTACACATAAGAATATTGTTACCTTTTTTTTTCATTGTACTTAAATTGAGATTGTTATAATAAGTCATTTATGTTGTAATGGGTGCCTGATTGGTTGTACCTGACACCCCAAAGTTGATTTCGCCATGTGTGTAGTAAGCCTTTGTAAGCCTTGTTGAGTCACATGGGTAATGTTGATCCTTCTTAGGTAGAGAGAGGGTGTGGTATCAAGTCATGGAATTAACCACTAGGAATATAAGAGGGTGTACACGTATCTAAGCCTGATATGTAATTGTTGAGTTTCGTCTTCAGTAGAGAGAGGATGCGACCTCAAGTTGTGGAATTAACCACTAGGTAGACATGGGGGTGGTAGGCATAGTCATATATAAGCTCGATATGTAATTTAAGAAGTTAAAATGTAAGATGGAGTGGGAATATAAGGGACCAAGTTAGGAAGAGTTTAACATGATTGATGAAACATGTAGCTGAAAAGCATTCCTATAGAGCTAGGGAGTGAAACAAACTATACCCATGTAGCTGAGTAGATGGATTTTTTTTTATATGGACATAAATAATCAACTGTATGCAGGTAAAATATAAAAATAAGAATTCCCACTCTAGAGAAAGCCCACAAAGAAGATAATAAAAACTAAAGACAAAGTGTTTTGGAATTACGTATATCAAAATATGAGTGTGTATACATATTTACAAAACGCTCGCCAAAGTTTTTTTTGGTGAAATAATTAAGGGTGAGAATGTTAGAGATAATTATTTCACCGATTTTTTGGCATCATCGCACACTCGACACTGTATTAGCTTGTTTAGAGTTGAACAGTATAGGTTCCCTCCCACCGCACACTACCATAGCTTATTCAAAATTGAAAGAGCAATACAATAACTAAAATTCAATATTTTAATGAATGTAGCCTACTCAAATTTTAATATAAATACAGATGCTCAACAAGAATATGATATCCCACTCTTTGTTTGAGATTTCTTTGTTTAATTAATAGTAATATATGCATTATGCATTTATATTTTGAAATAAGGCTTTTTAAATTTTGATATAATTCTTATGTAAATAATAAGATTTTAATTTTAACTAATTATATTTTCAAATTAGTTATTTCAAAAATAATTATGACATTTTTTTTAATTTCAATTTAAGTTTAAAAAAATATCATATTTATAAATATCAAATTAAATTTTTATTCATAACATTCAAATTTGATTACTTATTATCACTTTCCTATATTTTTTTCACATATTTTTAAATTATAAATTTATTTAAGGCATATTTTAATAATAATAATTTAAATAAACTATTTATAAAATATTTAATTATATCAACCTACGAATTTAATACGTCTCTTTTGGTTATACGTCTCTTGCATGGTGCAGAACGGTTTATTTCTTTCATGTGGTTGTGGTTGTTTGTTTCCCATTCTTTTCGAGTTACTTCTAAATTCTTTTTCTTTTGCCTCGCTACCTGAGAATTAAAACTCCGACAAATTTGTTATCTAATCGACAATAAACCTTCAAGCCTTGTTTTGGGAGCTGTAAAAGGAACTGAAATTTTATTTAGCTAGGTGCTTGTGACTATGTACAGCGCAAACCAACGTGAATTTTTATTTCCCTTTTTTTTTGTGGTTGTGTTAGGGGAAAGGAAATGGAGGTATTTATTGAAAAGCGTTCAAAGCGACATGTTCCTAAAGGGATGAGAAGATTTGACGTCACGGTTATTTTTCCAAGAGACTCTGATCCCAACATTTTCACAAAGGTTGTGGTAGACAAAAATTATGACCTTCTTGATTATTTGGGCGGAAGATTTCTAGATTGGATCCAATCATGAGAACATTGCAATCAAGAAAATATATAGTATTTTCAAAAACGAGGCTTAGACATAGAGAGTAATGCTTGAAGCGCCAATTCACAGCTAACTCAACCACCATTTTATCGTGACGTTTAGGGAGATCATCCCACCTATTAGTGAACATAATCTTGACGATATTTATATCGTGATGGAAATGGTGCATGAGAATTTGGAACGATCTATGATTATTAGAAGTCAACCAAACGAAGGCAACACCCACCAATCAGCGGCTCCCTTAAATGTTCAGTTGATTATGAACCAGGGAAACAGAGTAAATATGTTTGTTCTCATTTATAACTATAACGAGATTACAATGGTTTTTTTTTATGCTACACTCATTTCAATTTTTAATGCTCATTTTTTCCACTTGAATTTTGGGTTAATATTTCTAGCATTGTTTTTAGTGTTTTGAATGGTATATTTTGTGAAGAAAATTCATCAAACGAAGTAAACCTAATTGACCTAGCTCTTATTCATCATATTTTACAAAATTAAGAGTCATAAATAAGAATAAAAGTGGTTAGCGATGAAATTGTTGAAAAATATGGAACAAAACAATATAACACAGAGGGATGCTTCCCCCACAACACAAAGATCACACAATTCTATTGAATTAACAAATACACACAGGCAGCGCAAAAATATAGAAGTGGAATGAAATTTCAATTTCTATTCAACTCTACTCACTAAAAATAAATGAAGTTACATTAGTTATACAAGAATGGCCGAAGCCTGAAAACCTAAATCTAATCAGTGCAATTCAATGCGGATTGATTGTTGAACAGATGTTCAACAAATTCTCATCCTTCTACTGTCGAAAGACCCATTTCTTCATTTAATCAGCACGCAAGCCATATTTCAATTTATACACTAGACACGTGAAACACATTCAAAACATAAAAGGGGGGCATTAAAATTTTATGTGTTTTGGCTCTTAGTCCTCATTGCATCCGAAGCTTTATCGCAGATTGCATATCAACGATCATAACTCTTAACTGGCATGAACACGGACAAACTTAAAACCTTGCGATGTGAGATTGTGCTTATCGCATCGCATCAAAAATACAATACATTATGGGTCTTAATCATTAAACATATATCCTTGTGAGCATGATGTGTGATAGCATGATCGCGTCACAAAACAAATAACATAGCTTGTGGTGGCGGAAAGGTAAGTGATATAACCTGCGAAGTGCGTTCTGTGGGCGGTAAATAAAAGTAAGTGCGGAAAGGGAAATACAAAGGAATAAGGCACAAAACAAGGTTTTGGCTCATGCGGTAAGGTTAAGGTGGGTTCCGCTGGATATCGCATCGGTAGTAGAATAAAATTGTGAATGTCTTAAGTGGTAAAACAAAAACATTGCAATTTTGCGGCCATGGGCTAAGGTAAGTCAATGCGGTGGTTCAAAGTTATAAACGCAGAGGATGGCTTGGGTACTCTGTTTGTTGTGGTTGTGTGAAAACGCCTTTCAACTCTTGGAACCTTTCTTATCCTTCTCTGCATAAAATTAATGAAGTGTGGGTTGTTGTCGCTTCTCATTCATGGTGGTGGTTGGGAGTATAATTCCAACACCCCCCCTTAATCACAACTGTCGCCATCAGTCATTCCCAGACACTCTGAGATAAACAAAAATCCTTTGTGCTAATGACTTTGTGAGGATATCAGCAAATTGTTCCTCTGTCCTGCAATACTGTAAAACAATCTCATCATTGTTAAACAATTCTCTTATAAAATGATATTTGGCATCTATGTCCTTTGTTCTCTTGTGGAAAATAGAATTCTTTGGAAATGCTATTGTTGAGCTATTATCACAATAAATTGTGGTTCATTTATCTTGATCATGACACAAATCTTTGAGAATCTTTCTTGTCTATATTTCTTGGCATGTTGTTGTCATTGCTACCACATATTTTTCTTCTGTTATTGATAATGCAACTGTTGGCTACTTCTTGGAAGCCCATGAAATGATTCTCGATCCCAAATGCAACACATACCGAGATGTTCTCTTTCTATCATCTACACTTGTAGCCCAATCATTGTCAGTGTAACTAATCAATTTAAAATTATCACTTGAGGAGCATAGAACACCATACTCCTTTCTTCCATTCACATACCTCAATATTCTCTTGGCTGCTTGCCAATGTGTCTCCTTTAGTGTCTCCATGAATCTGGAAATTAAACTTACAGCATACATAATATCAGACCTAGTTGCATTCAAATACATTAGACTACCAACTATGCTCTAATACAATGTCAGATCGATATTTTTGCTACAATATTACTTGCTTAATTTTAACCCCATGACAGTTGGAGTTTCTCCTGCTTTATTGTGTTGCATGTTAAATCTATTTAAAACTTCTGAAACATATTTTTCTTCAGAAATAAAAATTTCCTTTTCATTTTTCTTTACTTCAATTCCCAAAAAAATCTCAATAAGCCCAAGTCACAAGTCTAAAATTCACTCTTCATGAATTCTTTAAAATCAGAAACGAGAGAAAATTCATTGCATGTGAAAATGAAATCATCTACATATAAAACAATAATAAGGACCTTACCATCATTTTATTTAATGTAGAGTGTGGGTTCACCATCACACTTTTTGAACCCATTATCCATCAGGTGGGCATCAATCTTACTGTACCATGATCTTGGTGCTTGCTTCAGCCCATAAAGAGATTTCTTCAACTTACACACTTTGTGCTCTTTCCCTTCAATATCATAGCATGGAGGTTGTTCAACATATACCTCCTCTTTTAACACTCCATTCAGAAATGATGATTTCATATTTATTTGGTAGACTTTCCAATTCTGTTGTGCTGCAATGGAAAACATTTTCTGTATTGTTTCCATCCTTGCAACAGGTGCAAAGGTTTCTTCATCATCTCTTCCTTGCTGCTGCTTGTAGCCTATCACAACAAGTCTTGCTTTGTGCCTTTCAATATGGCCTTCAACATTTATTTTGGTCTTATGGACCCATTTTACTCCAATGACTTCTTTACCTTGTGGGAGGTTCACTAAATCCCATGTCTAATTCTTTTCTATTGCTCCAATCTCTTCATTCATTGCTTCAATCCATATTTCTTCTTTTACCGTATATTCAAAATGAATTGGGTTATCAACATGAAAAAACAAAGAAAATAAATAATTTAGACCAGCATTATTATCAACTTCTTCTTGCTCATAAATTTCACTTAAATTCCTAAATCTTAGTCCTCTTGGTGTGCTTGGAGTTTCACTATAACTTGAGTGAGTTTCTAATCCATGTGGTGTGCTTGGAGAATAACTTCCTTGATTTTTCAAGGATGTTTTGTTTCCTGCTTGTGGTGTGGTTTTTTGTGCTTGTGTGGGTGGAGGAGGAGCCACCGTGAAGGAATTATTTGCTGATATGCATTCCTCTTGCTCTTCATGAGACATAGATGTCTTCACATTCAATGTTTTTTCTAAGCTTCCATCCAAAGCTTCTTCTTCAATGAACTGCACATCTCTGCTAATTATAACTTTCTTGTTTTATGGATTATAGAGTTTGTAGGCCATCGATTCATCATTGTATCCAACAAAGATACACTTCTCTCCCTTGTTGTCAAACTTCTTTCTTAGTTGATCTGGGCCATATACATATGTCGCACATCTAAATACTCTAATGTGAGTGACAAACTTCTTTGTTCCACTCCATGCTTCTTCTGGAACTCTATCCATAATAGCTTTGGTTGGACATATATAAAAAATATAAGCTGCACAATTTACAGCTTCTGCCCAATGCTCATTTAGAAAATGTTTTTCCTTCAGCATACTTCTCACCATGTCCATGATGGTCCTATTCATTATTTCTGCAGCACCATTTTGTTGTGGTGTGTACCTTGTAGTAAACTGATTCTGTATGTTGTGCTCCCTAGAGAAACGTAGGAAGTCTTTGGAGATATACTCTCCTCCTCTTTCAGTGCTTATCACTTTTATGTAATGCCCACTTTTCTTCTCAAAAAGAGGTTTGAAGTGGTAGAACTATTCAAAGACTTCACTCTTATGTTTCAAGAAATAAACCCATGTCTTTCTTATATAATCATCTATAAATTTGAAGACAGAGTGACTGCCACTCAAGGATGGCGTTTGCATTGGTCCACACAAATCTGAGTGGACAGTCTCTAGCGGTGCCTTTTCTCTTATACTCTTTCCTACTGGAAAGGATTCTCTATGTTGTTTTCCCAATATGCAACCTTCACATAGGCTATCGGGTTTCTCTATGAGTGGTAATCCCTTCACCATTTATTTTCTATGCAAGAGGTTCAAACCTCCAAAATTGAGATGTCGAAATCTCAAATGCCACAACCAAATTTTGTCTTTCACTTCTTCTTGAAAGACTTCTTGTGTGACTGTTGCTACATTACCTCCTTCCTTCAAGTTTGTTCTAATATTGAGAGGAAACAACCTATTGTTTATCATTTGCACTTTTGGAAGGATCCTTTTACTTGGAGGTATGTCCATGATCATACACACATCATTATAAAAAAATACATTGTAGCCCTTGTTCACAAGTTGTCCAATGCTTAAAAGGTTGCATTTTAGGCCACATACATAATATACATCTGGTACAAACTTCTTTCTCCCTTCCTTGTGAGTATTGATACTCTTCCTTTCCCCATGATAGAGACTTTACTATCAGTCCCTGTTTTCACTTCGGATTTCATATTCTCATATATATTAGAAAACATTGTTATGTTTCCAGTCATGTGGTTACTACAACCTAAGTCTAAGAACCATACATGTTCTTGTTTTTATTGTGCTACATTACATGTTAGAAGCACATTACTTTGGTTTTGATTTTCTTTTGCAAAATTTACATTTTTTCTATTACACATGTCGTTTTGTTTCTTTCTACATTCATTAGCATAATGCCCACACTTTTTACAATAATGAAATTGGAATTAGGATTTATCATACATTTTTCCATGTGCTTGATTTTTTCTTGAGCCTTTGCTTGAGTTCTGGTTGCTACCCCTTCCAGTTGTGCTTGCAGGGTTGTTTCTTCCAACTCTTTCTGGGCTTCTTTATCTTCCTCGGCAGTTTGATCTTCCTTGACCTCTACCTTGACCAAAAGACATTTTTGTTTTGAAATCATGCTCCAAAGAGGAGTTCGTTGTTCTCTTCAGTCTATGTTCATGAGACATCAGAGATGCACAAAGCTCATCCACTGAAAATTATGGGAGATACTTTGTCTCTTCTATTACCACTACTGTGGCATCAAATCTTGATGGTAGAATTCTCAAGGTTTTCTCCACTATTCTTCTTTCCTCAAGTGTCTCTCCATGAGACCTTATCTGGGTAACAAACCTAGTCACATGTGTGAAGAATGAGTCTATTTTATCAGACTCTTTCATACAGAGAGTTTAAAACTCTCTCCTCAACATTGTAGCTTTGTTGTATTCACTTTCTCCATGCCTTGATAAGTTTCCTTGAGAATATCCCATGCCTCCTTGGACTTTGTTGCTGCTACAATCCTTGGGAAAATATTCTCGTGTATTGATTGGTAGAGATAGAAGAGGGCTTTGGAGTCCTTCTTCTTATTATCTCTCAACAAGTCTCTTTTTGATGTTGTCAAAGCATTAAGCACTGCTGCATCTGTTGGTTCTTGGAAACTTTGTTCCACCAGCTCCGATATATCTTTTGAAGCAAACAGGGCCCTCGTTGTAGTGGCCCAATAATCATATTTTTTATCATTGAACTGTGGTAATTGTGGATTTGTCAGAATTGTTCCTGCTGCTTCCATTTTGAATGTATGAATAAACAATCTTGTTGACTATGTAAAAAAAATCTTTCTCACTACTGGAGAAATAGGCTCCTCAAACCAATCTTACATCTTCTACAACAAAGAGAGCAAGCTCATGCTTCTTTGACTGAGAGCTTAGACTTACGCTGATACCATGTTGAGAAATATTGAATGAAACAATATAACACAGAGGGATGCTTCCCCCACAGCACAGAGATCACACAATTCTACTAAATTAACAAATACAAACAGGTAGTGTAAAAACACAGGAGCAGAACTAAATTTCAATTTCAATTTAACTCTACCTACTAAAAACAAATGAAGTTACATTATTTATAGAAAAATGGATGAAGCCTGAAAACCTAAATCTAATCAATGAAATTCAATGTAGATTCATTGCTGCACAGACATTGAACAACTTCTCATGCTTCTGCTGTCGAAAGACCCATTTCTTCATTGAATCGGCAAACAGACCGTATTTTAGTTTGTACACTAAAACACATAGAACGCATTCAAAACACAAAATGGCTTACTTCAAATTTTATGTGTTTCGTCTCCGAGTCCTCATCGCATCCGGCACTTTATCGCAAATCGTAGATCGATGATCTTAATTCTTAACTGGCGCGAACAAGGATAAACTTAAAACCTTGTGATGTGTGATCGCGATTATTGCATCGCATCGCAAATACAACACATTGTGGGTCTTAATGATTAAACATAAATCCTTCTGGGCACGATCACACTTCGCGTCGCAAAAAAGATAACATGCTTGCAGTGGCGGAAAGGAAAGTGATATAATCTACAAAGTGCATTCTATGGGTGGTAAAAAAAAGTAAATGTAGAAAGGGAAATACAAAGGAATAAGGTGCAAAACAAGGTTTTGGCTCATGCAATAAGGTTAAGGTGGGTTCCGCTGGATATTGCATTGGCGGTAAAATAACATTGCGAAGGGCTTAAGTGGTAAAACAAAAACATTGTGATTGCGCGACTGCGGGCTAAGGTAAGTCAATGTTGTGATTCAAAGTAAAAAACTCAGATGATGACTCAGGTACTCTATTTGATGTGGTTGTGTGAAAACACCTTCGGGCTCTTGGATCCTTGCTTGTCATTCTCTGCACAAAATTGATGAAGTGTGGGCTGTTACCGCTTCTCATTCACGGTGGTGGTTGGGAGATAGTTCCAGTAGAAATTCCAAAATTATTTACGATTAACACAGTTCATATCAATTAACGTAAGATATTAAAACATTATCAGCATGAATAGGGTTATCGGAGTATGAAAACCATAATTCCTTTAGGTGAACAACCATGGCACATTACTTAATTATTTTTTCTTGAAACCCATTAGGTTTTGTTCATTTGATTTTGAAAGGTGACAGCCACCTTTCACTATAGAAAGATCGTTGGTTGAATTTTTTAATGTTGATATAAACCTTGAGTGAGTCTGATGGTTAAGAGCACGTATTTCTTCTTAAAAAGTCACATGTTCAAAGCCCGAGAAATAGAATATAAAAATATCTTTAAATAAACATACAAAAATATTATTAATGAAATCCAAACATTCTCTTGAATTAACTGAGTTCAAATTAGCACACTACGTATATAGTAATGCAGAATACTAAAACAGTATTGTTAGTTTGAAATTGAAACCTGATATCTATTGTTAACTATAAAGAGATCCCTGTGTTTCTATTTATGGATACAATCATTTGACGTTTTAATGTTGATATTTCCCACTTTAATTCTGAATGAACATTTTTATTATTTTTATTAGTTGCTGGACTGTACACTATCGAAATATTTTTCAATCGAATATACTGGAGTACTTCATTCCTATCAGTCAAATTTTTACAATATTATTCAAATTTATAATTGAAATAAAGATGAAAGCTATTAGTAATGGAATTCCAAAATTTTCTAGAATTAACACATTAACACCGTTCATATATAGCAGTGTAGAATACTACAACATCATCGGCATACATAGTGATGTCACACTCTGAAACCCATAATTCCTTTAGGTAAGCCACGTTTCTTAGTTAATTCTATTTTTTCTAGAAACCGTTAACAATTCTTCATTCGATTTTCAAACCTGATGCTTGTTGTTCATTTCGATATTTTTTTATAAGCAATCCAACCATTGTTTGGAAATTTGCTGAAATCTGGGAGGCGTTGTTTGAATTTTGTCCACCGTTAGTTTAAGTTTTATCGCAATTCGTCAGGCTATTATTAACATATTTTTGTCGCAAATATTGTAGCCGTTATACACTTGATTTAACCGTTGTTAAACATAAGCTTAATCTTTCCTGCAAATCTCGTAGCCATTTATGGGATGAAATTTATTGAAACATGCAATAAATTGAATTTATGACTACCATTGCCATTCCTATTGGTGCAAGTCTTCACAGAAATGTGTTGCAACTGAAAGTCTTAGAATCATATGGAGTTAACAAATTCAGTGTGTGTTTTGATTCTCAGCTATTTGAACCCCCAAAAATTCTCATAACGGAGAACGAGACGGTAAAAATATCTGACTTTGGTCATGCTCGAATACAAGCACGCGGAATGACTAATCGGGTCATCACCAGAGAGTACAGGCCCCCGGAGTTGTTTCTGAGACATCTGGGCAGTCGCCCTAATTACGGTCCCGTTGTTGATATATGGGCGTTGGGTTGCATTATTGCAGACTTGTTGCTCCATACACCATCATCATTGGGTTTCGCAAATGCCATTCAAGGTATAGATGTTCTAGTGAACATCACTCAAACAATTCCTCCACCCGATGACGAAGATCTCTCACAAATGATTGGTGATGAACAGATCCGCAGGCTGGTCAGAGCTCGGTTGCCTCCTACTCCTTCGCGTCCGTTGAGCGATATATTTGTGGATGTAACGGACAAACACGCCGTAGATTTGTTAGAGACAATGCTTGTCTTTAGTCCCCGGAAAATAATCAACACAGCAGGCGCGCTTCAACATGAGTACCTGGCCGAGATTATAGTGGAAACGCTTATCGAAAAGCTGAATCTAAAACCCGATGAGGTTGAATGGCTGCAACATTTGATTTCTCCCTCATTGAGATGCTTGCGCAAAATACCTGCCGGTTGACCAAGACAGAGGTATGGAAGATTTTTCTCGATCGATGCGGCAACTCTTCCAGTAGCTCAGTAAATGTGAAACATTCTTATAATGTGAGGACATTTGTGAAGCGATTTGTTAATTGTGTGGTCAATATCCAAAATATTGATTGACAGTAGTTATCTGACTTCACGTGTTTTACTATGATGACTGAAATGAGCGTTTGATCTGTTACAGGATTACGAAAAACATATGAAAACAAATACTTTATCATTGGTTGATGACTTGTTCTTTCTTGATGTCAGACGGTCGATCGTGGAAAATCATTTGAATGTAAATTGAAAGGGTGAAATATTCAACTTCCTGTAAATTGTGGCAAATCATTTGAATTTAAATTAGAAGGCTGTAATATTCATTGAAAGGAATTGGATTGTTCCGAGTCGCTGGACTTATCTGGACTGTCTATAATGGTTTGGAGTCAGACGTATTTGAACAACTTAGGTTTTATTTATATGATTTGGAAATCATGAAATAATAATGCTTATTTTCAGTAAAGTGTATAATTAAATTTTTGACCATCAACATATGTTTTTATATAAATTATAGAATTTGTAAAATTATGATTTTAAATTTATATATTAAAAATATATTTTAAATTACATGAAATCAATTTCTCACTTAAAATTCTATCATCAAATCTAAAATATTATTTACATACACTCCAGCATTCAAAATACCCCTAGATTTTATCAGTTAATTCTTAATCATAATACTGTAAGTAATACATAATTGATGTTGAAAGATTTACTTACAACTTTATCCTTCTTACGTTGCAAATTTAAAATTTAATTTAATAATTGATTTTCGAAATATTTCAGAATTAGAAAATTAAATAAATGGAAATAGCGTAAACTAAGATAACTTCCATCAACTTCAGTTTGTCTAAACCAGCCTAGATCCATCTTAACTCCGGATCTATCAAAGGAAGAGAGGGATCAAATCTCTTCAGGTGTAGGGATCAAATCTCTCGAGGTGCAAACCTTTCCTCAAGTTTTGCACTCAAAAAAGAGATTTTCACCTAGAGAGATTTGATCCCTCTCGGCCCTTGATATATCCCGAGTTAAAATGGATCTAGGCTAGTGTGAGAAATATTCTTCCCTCTCTCCACCCTCCATCCATATCTATATCCCCCTCCATCTCTTCTTTTCTGTCTCTCTCTCTCACCCCCCAAACACACACACTCTCGCACTCCATATATATCAATCTCTTTGTCAATCCCCTCCTCTCCCCATCTCTCCCTTCTTCCCTCTCTTACCTTCCATCTATATCTCTATCTTCCCCTTCTCTCCCCCTCCCCTGCTAATATCTCTCTTTCCTCCTTTTGTCCTCTCTCCCTCTCGCTCCATCTTCCTTATCACTCTCTCTCTCTCTCTCTCTCTCTCTCTCTCTCCACCTTTCTCTCTCTATGTCTATCTTCTTACCTCCCTCTCCCTCCCCCTCCAAGTCCATCTCCCTTTCCCTCACTCTCTCCACTCTCTCACATCCTCACTCTTCCTTCCTCTCTTTCCATTTCTCTCCCATCTCTCTCTCTCTTTACCCACCAACTATGTTACTATATCCCTCCTTCTCTCCTTATATCTCCTTCTCCCCCCCTTATCTCCATCTCTTCTTATTTGTCTTTTTATCACAACCCCAAACATACACGCTCTCTCTCTATCTCTCGCTTGTCACTCCTTCTCTCTCTCCACTTTTCATTGTCTATATTTTTTATTTCCTACATATCTCCCCCTCCAACTCCATCTCTCTATCGATCCCTCTCTCACCCTCTCTCTCAAGTCCTCTCTCTCGTCCTTCCTCTCTCTCTCTCTCTCTCTCCTAACTTCCTTTCTCTTCCCTGATCTCTCTCTCTCTTTCTCTCTTCCCTCCGATACTCTCTCTTCCCCCATCAATTTCCTCCTTTCTCTCCCTTTCTCTCCTACCTCCCTCTCTCTTTTCCCTCCAATCCTCTCTCTCTCTCTCTCTCTCTCTCTCTCTAATCTTCTCTCTTCCCCCATCTCCTTTTCTTTCTCTCTCTCTTTCAGCCCTTCTCTCTCTCCAATTACATTACTATATCCCTCCCTCTCTCCTTCTCTCTTCTTCTCTCCCCCCTTCTTTCCATACATCTTACATTGTCTCATTATCTCACCCCTAAACATACACACTCTCTCTCCATCTCTCCCTTATCACTCTCTCTCTCCCTCCACTTCTCTCTCTTTGCCTATTTATTCTTAGTTATGTAAACTAATGAATATAAATATTCGTAAATATAAAGCAGATTATCGAGTAAATATGAAAAGAGGTTTTATTTACTTAGCATACCTGTTTATTTATATTTATATTTATTTACCATACCTATTTTATTTACTATGGTATTTGGCCCATAGGCTTGTTATATAATTAGATTTTTATTTATAATCCCATTTGATATATTGTTATTTATTTACCTTACCTCTTTATACCTCTTTTATATTTATTTATTTACCATAATTATTTTATAAATATGGTATTTGGCCCATGGTATCAATAATAATTTATCCCATGGTATTCCCATAGGCTTCATCTAAATAAAACCTCTTTTTTAAGTTTTTTTAAATATAAAAAGTTTTATGGAGTAAATATAAAAATAATTTTTATTTATTTACCATACATCTAGTTTATATATATTTATTTATTTACGATAGGTCTGAAGTAAGTATAAAAATAGGGTTTATTTATTTACCATACCTCATGTTTATTTATATTTTTATTTATTTAAATTTTAAAATATTGCAACTTTGATGGGGAAATATTTATGTTTTTTAATATTTTAATTTATCCATAGAATATGAGTTTTATTTTTAAAGATTCATTTTACAAATATTTAGTTAAAATAAATATTAAAAGGTTTTGGATTTTGATTGTTTGTGTTGAATTGATTTTTTTCCTTCGATTTAGGAAGTTTATTTATATTTGTATTTATTTACATTTCAAAATATTGCAACTTTGATGGGGAAATATTTATGGTTTTTCATATTTTAATTTGTCCATAGAATATCGGTTTTCTTTTTAAAGATTCATTTTACAAATATTTAATTAAAAGAAATATTAAAAGATTTTGGATTTTGATTGTTTGTGTTGAATTAATTTTTTTCCTTTGATTTAGGAAATGGTATTGACTTTAGTAAAAGGTAAAGATGTTTAAAATTTTATTTAATTTGAAAATTCAATGTGGTAAATTTTTTTGTTAAAGGTAAATTTATGATCCATTCAAATTCAAGTATATAATTTACTATCCATTCAAATTATATAAATAATAAATAGTTGTATTTTAATAGTTAATCTCAACCCATTAATAAGTTTAAAAAGTTATATATAATCTAAATATTCAAGTTATATAAAATTCAAGATTAGGTTAATGCTTTGTTGACGTTACAAAAAGTAAAATTTATTATTTTTTGAGAACATGACATACTCAACATCGGGGTCATACTGAGCTGTAAATTGCGCCTCTCGACCAAATTAAATTCCAAAATTTAATCAACCATCAAAAATAAATTATAACTCCCCTTGAATCCCTACTTATGTAGTCCTATATTATAGCTCCCCCTTGAATCCCTACTTATGTAGTCCTATAGGTCCCAACATATATAGTGAGAAAGAGGCCGATGACCTTCACGAAAGAAGAGTGAATGTTTTCAAACCCAGTTCGATTTATGAATGTTTAATGTGGTATAAGGGAATTTACAGAAATTGAACCAGTTATTTATTGAGGATTAAATTCCATATTAACACCAACAACCACTTCATTAGTGATTTAGGGATAAACCAAAACAAATTTCGTAAAGTTTTAAAGACATTAAAACAAACGAATCAATAACTCCAGATCTTATTCCTCGTGATTTGAATATAAACCAGCACATAATTTCATGTTCTTCAATAAGCTTCCATCCTCTGCATTTTTCTTCTCCATCTAAACCACTATATCGATGTTCTTTTAGCCCAATATTGGGGTACATTGCCCTCAAGAAAGCACTACACCTACGTGCTTTTAGTAGAATATTCGGGTGCATTTCCCACACATAGTGTCCTATTTCCTTGGACCCATAAAATTTGTTTAACATTTAGCATACCAATTATAATGCGTTTGAAGTTTGCCACGTGTTCTAGTTTTATGTGTCTGCCTCTATGCCCGTTGCATGTACAGCTATTTCATCTCGGTAGGTAAGAAATGTCATAATTGAGTGTAAATTTACTTTGGTTTCAAATTTTTTTTAATGAAATGAATTTTTATGATTTAATATCGAAAAATTATAATGATTATGATATTGTGTGGTTTTTTTTTTTTTAACTAGACTTTTTATTTACTTCATTTAGTAGACCGAACACATAATCTGTATGTATAGTAAATAAAAACCAACGTGCCACATTGAACTAATAGTTGGTCAATCAATACTATCAAAATACAAGAAAACTGCAGAGGGACAGGTAGTCCACGTACATAAATATGCAAGAGCCATAGCAGTTTATGAACAATAGAGAAAAAAGAGTATCAGAGACGAACAGTGTCACGAAAAGCGCTGTCTACTGAGGACCCCTGATCGAGTGAGCATGTGGACCCCGGAATGGCCTGCGGAAATATGAATGGATGGAACTTTGGCGATCTTCTCTAATCTGCCACTTTCCGTGATTGAGATGAAGGGTTCATCTGGAAATCCTGTCAGCGTCATGGTTATGTTGCTCGTAAAGATGATAAGACATAAATGAAGCAAATGAGTTTTTTTCACATGCATAGCATCTTCTATGACAGGCGCAAGAATGATTTTGCTTATCCAACCAATAAACAGTACCATGGAATTGTCAAAATTTTGTATTTGAGGATTACGATATTGTGATAATTTGGTGGGAATCGAAATATAGAAAAATAATAATATATTAACACAATTTTTAATTACTTTTAGATGAGTTTAATATGATATAAAAACAGATAAGATAAGAAATTGAAATGATGTTTTGGATATAAAAATTTTATGTAACATCCAACATTACACTCATAAAAGAAAAATTTACATTTCATTGCTTTTACATCTAATTACATTTAACTTTACAACTATGCGAGCTAGATTAACTTAACAGATAAAATCGTCATTGTTTTGCGTTATAATGGTTACATTATATTCCAACTACAACCTTATTCCTAAGGATAAATTTCTGGCTTTGTGGTTCTGGATTGCTTGGAGGTATTGTCTTTTCAGTTTATTACATAATTTTGTACTTTGCATTCATTGCATCTATAATTTGAATAATGATTTAATCTTTCGGCAGTGTTATATCATTGTAAATAAATCTTGCAATTGAATTGGTTTATCGGGAAATCTGCTCCGTGCTCACAATTAAATTATGCAGGACAACTGGACTGTCTCTCCACCCTAAATCTAACTTTACCCAAGATCCAACTACTGAATTGATTGAGGGTTACGATGGTAATGACCTCTTATCCCTACTTGTTTTTGCCATTCGGAAATTCGCCTTCGCGCTCTGCAGGAGAGCCTTGCAGTCTCTGCAACACAAATCCCTTCATGGTGCTTCCCGGCATTGATAAGGTTTCCGCCCTCAATCCTTCTGGTAAGTGCTTACAGTTGTTGTGAGATTCTTTCAAAAATGTTTACTATAACATAAAATTTTATCACAGTCGACCTTACACATGATTCATGTTTCATATTCTTTTTTAGATGCGATTTTCGTGGAAGTTCATCCTCATCTGCATCTTAAGGTTTGAATGTTTTTCTGTCTAGGGCCACCGTGATGTTTTTGAGGCTTCCTGTGGATGGAGTTCCACTCCTCAATCGTGCGGTCGCAGGTGAAATCTATGGTGAAACCCTTTACCTGCATCGTCGATTTAGGTTGGGCTTGTTTTAACTTATTTCTTCAAACCTGTATAGCCAAACTAACCATAAATCTTAATGGTATAACTTGTAGTTTGTCTCTTTGGTTTCTGACGAAGAAATCTTATAGGTAAGGCTGCCTTGTTATTTTATCGATTTATCCTCTAGCTTTTCTAGTATGTGAAGCTAGATTGTTTAACACTCTTTCTTCAGTTTATGCAGGTAAACTCGCCTGGTTTGGCATTGTGGCAGATGATTTTTATGAAGCATAGTTTGATAATTCTTCTAACTTCTCCTAAATCGGCTCTATCAGGTACCCCTTTCCGCTTGTGACTTGGTCACAGGACCATCGAGTTTACAGAGAAATTCCGGCTTCCTATGGAGCTTTTTATCTTAATTATGTTATTTTAAATGTTGAACCTTACTCCACGAATAGTACCCTAAATGGGCATGCTTTAGTCGCATATCTGTGACAGTGATATTTTAATTAATCTCTTTCTTTAAAACTCACATTCAAGCATGTTTTAATTAAGGGTCTCGGGTTTTATCCACAGTTTCTCAAGGGTTTGACTATAGACTATTAATGAGTTTTTCCGAATTTTCATTTCCTCACTATGTGAGGCGTTCTTGGTATATTTCTTAGTTATCTTTCCAAAATCTTATTTGTATGAATAAGGTTTAATTTATTGCATCTACAAATGTCTTGTTTGTACCATATTTTGCTAATGATCAAGACTGAAACTGAAATTTGTTTTCCTTCAGTATTGGTTTATATTTATCATCATTCTTTTTCGTTGTGGTCTTCTCGAGTTTATGGTGCTGACTGCGATAGTCCCGACCTTCTTGAATATCAAATACAGAGAGACTCTTATGGCTATATTCATAGTAAAGCTTTGTTTCTTCATCGATCACATAAGTTCTATATTTTAAATGCTTGGTACTTACACCAATTTAACAATATGTTACCATTCTGATGAATCAAAATAGAGGCTTCTGTATTCTATTGATTTGAATTCCAGAGTTAAATCTACAACACATAGTAATTAATTTCGTATGATGGTTTGGGTGTGCTTTCTTTTACTATGTCAACAAAGAATATTGTTTATAGTTCTAGGAGAAATTTTCATTTGTTCACAGTTCTTGAATTTATATGTAATGTTTTCATGACCCTACTTCTGTAACTACGTTCTCAGTGCAAATTTGTTATATAATGTTAGACATTTATACAGTCTGATCCGGTCCTCCAGTTACTACAGAACATATTTTTTTTTAGGCTTAAGGGTTCTATCTTAACTTTTCTTTCTATTGTTTTTAGGAATAAAAATGGCCAGATCATTCTGTATGTGTTTTATCACAGTTGCAGAGAACGAGCAACACAGAGCCTTATCTCGAAAGTTCTGTGTTAATAGTTCTCTATCTTATAATTTTTAGTAATAAATTTATTTGTAACTGAGTGTCTTATTTGTCAAAAGAAAACATACAGAGAAACCTATCCTTTCACAATTTAGGTATTGTAATTTCTATAGATTATAACACTTAAACTATTAATTTCATTTGTAAACCAACTAAGATTTCCAATGGCCGAAAAACTTATATGTCTTTTGATTATTGACTGATGTTTTCCTCCCTTCCTCAAGAGGCAATTACGTCCTCGTCTCTCCCCCGTGCTCTAATTATGAGCTATATGAGTTGACAGAGGTTCCAAAAGAGACCTCGAGACATTCTAGCCCAATCTTCTAATCCAGAAAAATATCAGGAGTCTGAATAATTCCACTGGTCACCACCATCTCGGGAATTCCTCTCACCAATTTCCTCCCTCTAATTACCAAATAGAACCCCTCTTCCTCACTAAGATATGTCTTTAATCTCAGAGGTTGGGGTAGTTGTTTGAACTATTTTTGTTCAACTAATTCTTAGTTCTTGGAATACTTTTACCATGAGTCATTTAGTTTTTTTTATGGAAATCACTTTCATAACTAGTTTTATTTAATTAAAATTTATTTATGCTCATAATGTAATATTTTCAAAAAAAATAACAAATAAATCTCTTAATGTCTTAACAAACATAACATAATCATTAGTTGGCACTGAAGCTAGCTGTCACAACTTCCCCCCTAGAAGTGAACACCATCCTAGGTGTTTCATTCAAACTCAGAAAATTGTTCTTGGTAAGCCTCTCGAATAAAGCCTTCATCCTCCGAGGTAGCTTCATTTGGGCCGAACTGCTTCCACTGCACCTTAACTTGGGTGATGGCTCACTTTTGAAACATGATTTCTCTCCGATCAATTATACGCTGAGGCTCGACGAGGAACTCACCTTCCGGTTCGACCTATAGTCAACAACATTTGAATTAATTTTCATAAAATTTCATATTTCTAATCAGGTTTTACATTCATATCCTACCTGAATGTTTTTCCAGTGGATTACATGCTTTGGTTCATGTATGTATCACTTTAACAACGATAAATGAAAGACGTTTTACACATGGATATGACTGGGCAGCGCCAATCGATAAGTCGTGGGTCCTACCCTCTCCAATATTTGGAAAGGGTCACAAAAACTGGGAGCCAAATTAGCACAAGAGGCCCACCTTAGAGTGATTTTCTTTGGTTTGATCCTTACGTACACATGGTCTCCCACCTCAAATTCACAATAAGTCTTTTTTTTATTTGCATACACCTTTTGTCTATCTTGAGCTTCCTTCAAATTTTTCCTGATCTTCCTTACTTCTGACTCCATCTTAGCTAGAATTTCTTGTCCAACCATCAACTTGGTTTCTGGTCTACTCCAATTAATAGGAGTTCGACATTGTTGTCCATATAATGCTTCGAACATTCTCATATTAAGGGATTCCTGATAACCGTTATTATATGAAAATTCTACTAGGTGCAGATATTCTTCCCACCTAGTTGGTTGTTGCATTACATACATGTGTAACATATCCTCCAAGATCTGATTCACTCACTCAGTTTGTCCATTTTTCTGTGGATGATAAGCAGTGCTGAAATTGATTTGGGTTCCCAATACTGTAAATAACGTTTTCCAAAATGCTGAAGTAAATTTTACATCCCTGTAAAAAATGACAGTCTTTACGATACCATGCAGTTTAAAAATTTCTCGCATAAATATGTTTTCTATTTGCATTGTCTTATAAGTGGACTGCACTGGTATAAAATGCATTGGTTTGCTTACACGATCTACCACTACCATTATGGAGTATTTATGTTTCTTTGACTTTGTTAAGCCAGTAATGAAGTCTAAGGATATAACCTCCCACTTCCATTCAGGTGCTGGTATAGGTTGCATGAGTTCGGCTGCGTGTCGATGCTCTACCTTCACTTGTTGGCACTCCAGACACTTGTTTAGATATTCAGCAATCTCTTCGCATACCAAGTCAGAGGTAGTTTTTCCTAATTTTTGTTAGCATTTTCTGATACCCAAGATGTCCAGAGTAGTTACTTCGGTCATATTCATTAAGGATTAGTTACTTCAGTTCCATTCGATTTGGAATATAAATCCTCTCCTTGAAAGTTAGCAACTGATCCTTACTAATTCCATAATCAATTAATTTTTCTTCCTTTCTGGCCTCCTCTGCTTGCTTCCATATAAATTGGTATTCATGATCCTTCTTGGCTTCTATTTTTATTTGTTCTAGAAATTTAAATTCAATATGATTATAGTACAATTCATAAATTCCATGCAAATTTCTACTCAATGCATTTTCTACTCTATTTTCCTTACCCTTCACATGCTGCGTTTCAATGTCAAAAAATTTTAGGAAAACATTCCATATTGCATGGCAAGAATTAGGATCAGCTTGGTTAAAATAACTAGTTAAGCTGCTATGATCAGTTTTGAGTACAAATCTCTTTTCAAACAAGTAGTGCCTCCATACTTGAAGTGCATACACTACTGCTGTCAGCTCCAAATCATAAGCTGAGTATCATTGTTCATGCTCTTTTAGCTTCCGAGACTCATACGAAACTATCTCACCTTCTTGTGACAGAATTTCCCCAACTCCTTCTTTACAAGCATCTGTGCAGACTTCGAACTCTTTATTGGGATCAACTATTCTCAACGCTGGAGCTGTAGTAAATAAAAGTTTCAACTTTTCAAAACTGTTTTTACATTCCTTTGTCCATTTAAATATTTTTCCCTTCCTTTCTAACGAATTAGTTGGGAAGGAAATTTTTGAAAATCCTTCAATGAACCATCGATAATAACTGGCCAAACCCATAAAGGATCGGATGTTTTTCACATTTTGGCATACCTTCCATTCCATGATCGTCGTAATTTTCTCTCAGTGAACTGCAATTCCCTTAGCAGAAATAATGTGACCAAGGTACTGTATTTCTTCCTTGAAGAAATCACATTTGTTGAACTTAGCCTACATTTGATGCTTCCGTAACGTCTCTAACACTATCTGCAAGTGCTCTTTATCCTCTTCTACATTCTCAGAATAAACTAAAATGTCATTAATAAATATCAACATAAAATTATCTATAAAGGGGTGAAATATACCATGCATCAGCCTCATAAAGTTTGTTGGTGCATTAGTCAATCTGAATGGTAACACTACAAAATCGTACTACTCGTATCTTGTACGGAAAGCAGTTTTATAAATGTCTTATCTTTTATCCATATCTGATGATATCTAGACCTTAGATTTATCTTTGAGAATACGGTAGCTCCCTTCACTTGATCAAATAGATCATCAATCCGCGGTAGAGGGTATATATTTTTTGACAGTCAATTTATTGAGTTTTCGATAGTCCATGCACATATGCATGGTTCCATCTTTCTTCTTTACGAATAACACTGTTGCTCCCTAAGGGGACACACTTGGTCAAATATACCCTTTATGCAATAGTTCTTGTAACTGCATCTTTAGTTCAGTCAATTCTGGTACGCTCATTTGGTATGGTGTCCTTGAAATCGGTGATGCTCCAGGTGTCAACTCTATATTAAAATAAATTTACCTTCTTGGTGGCAAACATGGTATTTCTTTTGGAAATACGTCTATAAAATCTTGCACTATCGGAATGTTTTCCATCATCAGAGTATTTTCCTTGGAATTAGTAAAACCCACTTGAATGGCATATAATTGGCATCCTTCCCTCATGCACTTACTCATTTGAGAGGCTGTAATAGGACGCAGTTGTAGGGGTTTATTTATACCTTGTATCTCCTTATGAGTTCCATCATGCATTTTGTAATAAATAACTTTTTCAATACAATCCACTAACGTCTAGTGCCTTTCCAAACAATCCATGCCAAGTATCACATCGTAGGATCGTAGGGGTAATATATTCAGGTGTACAATTAGGTGCTGACCACTAATTTCCAGTGTATAGTTCTGAATTTTGGTACAAACTTTTCTCTTTTCTCCCATGGCTAACTGTACCATCCATGGATTTCTAAATTTATGACTTTGCAATTTACAAATCTCTACTAATTTGGGACTTACGTAGCTTAAGCTTATAGCTGGGTCTAACAAAATAGAAATAGGTTGAGAGAGTACCTTACCTTCCAAATCTATCATTGTTGGTCGGTAATCTCCCTGACGGTCTTCCAGGGCTGCGTTAATTCTGGGTATATTTATGGCTACATCTCCTACTATTGAGGCTTCTTGTAAGTTGGTAACTGCCTCGCTCCTTCGTTGTTGCAGACAATTTCTGTAATAGTGAGCCTCACCACACCCCTAGCCATTATTGGAATTTTGAGGTCTAAAATGGGCCTCCTAAGGAAAATGTACAATCAAAATTCACTTTATGAGTACCAATCGCATTTTAGGAGATGACATCATCGCCAATGGTTGAGGTGACATTGATTGAGTTAAAGGTACTTACTTTTTACATTCTCAATGGTGGATAAAAACTCATTCTTAACCATGGTAGTGCTTTAAGTACTTTTAAATTCAAAGTGAGGTACTGATAACAAATGTCATTTCACATTTTTTGAATAAAATATTATTATAGTCTTTTCATATTTTTTGAAAGAAATAATGCATATCCTTACGTAATATTTATGTCTTTACACATTTTTCAATAAATATTATATTTGTATATTTTCATATATTTATTTTTGAATTATTTTTTCATCTAATTTTATTTAATATTATAATTTCAAATTAATTCTGGTTTATTTTAACTTATTTAAGTACAAAGGAAAAATGCATTAGTTGTTCAATGATAATGGAATTTTATTGAAAAAATAATTCTTATTTATAGTCACATCAATACAATTTTTTTTTTAATTTTATTTTGGTACACCTTTTAAATTGAATTTAACCATCGTTACATGGGTTTTGGTGAAAAAAGGAAAATGAAAATTCATAAATATTATTTTATTGGTTTAGCAATTATTTTATTATTTCCTTAGGAGGCCCATTTTAGACCTCAAAATTTCCCTAATGACTGTAGGGGTGGTTTCTGATTTTGTGCTTGATTTGGCTTGCTAGAAGCTTCCGTGGGTTTATCTTTCACATGTCATCATATTCTTTGATGATTTCTCGCAAAATGTTTGTTTATTGAACTTATGGCAGCATTCTTGAAATTACTGGTTCTGTTTTTCTTGAAGCTTGAACTCCCTTTTTGTTCTTCCTTTGACTGCCAGATTTTACCCAGCTCTCCTTTTTCCTTAGATTGCTAATAGCACATTCTTGCCTTCCAGATTGCCTCTTCCATGGTTTTGGGATTCACAAACTCAATTCATTCCTTTATACGAGTCAGAAAAATGCTCAGGAACTATTGAACTTTAGCCTTTTCGTCCCTTAAATAAGGAACATAACGAAGTAAAGAAGTGAACTTGGTGATGTATTCATCCATCATCAATTATCTCAGTTTTAAATCACAAAAATGTTTAGAATTTTAGTTATAGAAGCACTTAGTTAAATACTTATCTTTAAAATATTTTTCGAATGAATCCCAAGTCACATCCTGATCATCTATACTACAGACATTCTTAACTTCCTCCCAGCATAGTGTGGCCTTCTCCCTCAACTGATAGATGGCCAATCTAGCTTTAATATTGCTTCTATATTTGCAAACTTGAAAATACATGTTCATATTTATCCACCACGCTTCAACCACCTCTTTTTATACTCCATCAAATTTAGGTGGTTTTATCTTTCGAAATTCACCTTGCAGCTCCACTTTCTGCTTCTTAACTTCTTGCTGATCCAACACATTACCTGAACCAGCCTCATTGTAGTTTTTATTTTTATTACTCTGCTGCGAATAACTTAGTTCCATTCAATTAGCGGTGTTTTCCCTTGGTTGTTACTCGTCACCTTCTTGCATGTCTCTATCAGGACTAGGTTGTTCCATTCCCAAATTCTTCTTATTGGAGAGGCTCTTAAGTATCTTGTCTTGTTCTTGCATCAAGCACTCATTATCACTTCAAACCCGCACCGTTTCTTCCTGTAGCTTGTGCACTGTATTTAATAGAATGCTAGTTTGGTGTTGTTGTCCCTCCAACAGTCTACTTGTTTGCTAGTGCTAATCCACAATCAGTTGAATCCACATATCAGGATTCATTTCTGACCGTGTTTGGAGTACAGGATCCCCAATGTTCTGGGGTGGTTACTGTGTTGACCCCCTTCTCATATAGTTTCATGTTATACTTTCTTAGGTTGTGCGTAATTTACACACAATTTTCTATATTAGGTTACCCATAAGGTCCGAGCGTGCGAACATTGCTCTGATACCACTTGTAACATCCAGCATTACACTTATAAAAAAAATTACATTTCATTTCTTTCCATCTAATTACATTTAACTTTACACTTATGAGCTAGATTAACTTAAAAAATAAACTCGTCTATACTACACTTGCAATGTATAACTGTTCCGAATTATAATGATTACATTATATTCCAACTACAACCTTATTCCTAAGGTTAAATGTCTGGTTTTGTGCTTCTCGAGGTGATTAACTGACAGCTTATCAATTCAGATTGCTTGGAGGTATTGTCCTTCCAGTTTATTATATAATGATGTACTTTACATTCATGGCCTCTATTATTTGAACAAATATTTAATCCTTCGTCACATCTATATCATCGTAAATAAATCTTGCAATTGATTTGGTTTAGCGGGAAATCAGCTCTGTGTTGGCAATTAAATTATGGAGGACAACTCGATTGTCTCTCCATCCTCAATCTAACTCTAGTCGATATCCAATGGCTAAATTGATTTAGGCTTACGAAGGTAATTACCTCCAATCCCTAACCATTTTTTCCATTCAGGCATTTTCCTCCTCGCTCCGCAGGATAGCCTTAATACCTCTGCAACACAAACCCCTTCAGGGTGCTTCCCGACATTGATAAGGTTTCTGTTCTGAATCATTCTGGTAAGTGCTTACGATTGTTGTGATATTATTGCAAAAATGTTTACTGTAACATAAAAGTTTATCACAATCGACCTTGCACATGGTTCATGTTTCACATTCTTTTTTAGATGTGATTTCCATGGAATTTCATCTTCGTCTGAATATTAAGGTTTGAAAATTTTTCTGTCTAGGGCCACCATGATGTTTTTGAGGATTCCTCTGGATGGATTTCCACTCCTCAACCATGTGACCATAGGTGAAATATACAGTGAAACCCTCTACTCGTATCATTGATTTAGGTTGGGCTTTTTTTAATTTGTTTCTTCAACCCTCTAAAACTATACTAACCATAAATATTAATGGTATAACTTGTAGGTTGTCTCTTTTGTTTCTGGAGAAGAACTCTTATAGGTAAGGTTGCCTTGTTATTGTATCAATTTCTCCTCTAGCTTTTCTGGTATGTGAAGCTAGATTGTTTAACACTCTTTCTTTGGTTTATGTAGGTAAACTCGCCTTGTTTGTCATTGCGGCAGATGATTTTTGTGAAGCATAGTTTGATAATTCTTCTAACTTCTCCTAAATTGACTCTATCAGGTACCTCTTTTCGCTTGTGACTTGGTCATGGGACCATCGAGTTTACAGAGAAATTTCAGCTCTCTATGGAGCTTTTCATCTTAATTCTGTTAACCTTACTCCATGAACAATACCCTAAATGGGCATGTCATAGCCGCATCTGTGCGAAAATTGTATTTTAATTAATCTCTTTCTCTAAAACTCTCATTCAAGCGTGTTTTAATTAAGGGTCTCAGGTTTTATCCACAGTTTCTCAAGGGTTTGACTATATACTATTAAAGATTTTTTCTGAATTTTCATTACCTCACTATGTGAGATGTGCTTGGTATATTTCTTAGTTATCTGTCCAAACTCTTGTTTGTATGAATAAGGTTCAATTTATTGCATATACATATGTCTTGTTTGTACCATATTTTGCTAATGCTCAAGACTGAAATTGGAATTTGTTTTCCTTCAGTAATGGTTTATATTTATCATCATTGTTTATCGTTGTGGTATTCTGCGGTTTATGGTGCTAACTGTGATACTTCCGGACTTCTTGAATATAAAATATAGACAGACTCTTATGGCTATATTCAGAGTAAAGTTTTGTTTCTCCACCAATAACATAAGTTTTATCTTTTAAATTCTTCGTACTTAGGTCGATTTAGCAGTATTTACCATTATGATGAATTCAAAATAGAAAATTTTGTATTTTATTGCTTTCAATTCCAGAGTTAAATCTACAACACATGGTAGTTTGTTATGTACAATGGTTTGGGTCTGCTTTCTTGTACTCTGTCAACAAAGGATATTGTTTACAGTTTTAGGAGCAATTTTCATTTATTCACAGTTCTTGAATTTACATGTAATGTTTGCATGACTCTACTTCTCTAACTATGTGCTTGGTACAAATATGTTATATAATGTTCAACATTTATACAGTATGATCTGGTCCTTTAGTTACTATAAAACATATTTTTTTAGGCTTAAGGGTTCTATCTTTACTTTTCTTTCTATTTTTTTTAGCAATTAAAATGGCTAGACCATTATTTCTTTGTTTTATCATAGTTTCAAATAATGAAAAACACGAATCCTTCATCTCGAAGGTTCTGTGTTAACAGTTCTCTATCTTATAATTTTCAGTAATAAATTTATTTCTAACTGAATGTCTTATTTGTTAACAGAAAACATACATAGAACATATCCTTTCACAATTTAAGAGCTGTAATTTCTACAGATTATAACACTTAAACTGTTGATTTCATTCATAAACCAACTAAGGTTTCCAATGGAAGATAAACTTATATTTATTTCGATTATTAACTGATGCTGTCCTCCCTTCCTCGAGAGAGGAAATTACATCCTCTTCTCTCTCCCATGCTCCAATTATGAGCTATATGAGTTGACAGAGGTTTCGGAAGAGACCTCGAGACATTCTGGTCCAGTCTTCTAATCTAGAAAAATATCATGAATATGGTTAATTCCACTAGTCACCACCACCTCTGGAATTCTTCTCTCTAATTTCCTCCCTCTAGTTACCGAACATAACCCCTCTTCCTCACTGACATATGCCTTTATCCTCAGAGGTTGGGGTAACCGTTTGAACTATTTTTGTTCAACTAATTCTCAGTTCTTGGAATACTTTTACCATCAGTCATTTTTTTTCAATGGAAATCACTTCCATAACTAATTTTATTTAATTAAAATTAATTTATGCTCATAATGTAATATTTCCAAAAAATTAACAAATAAATGTCTTAATGTATTGACAAACATAACATAATCATTAGTTGGCACTTAAGGCGTCACATTTTATTAATAGATATTTTTCTATGATTATATGAAAATTGATTTTTTCTTGTAGTAATATGTTAAATTTCATCTAAAATGTAATACGTATGTTTCAAATGGAAGATAAAGAATGAGATTATTTTTCAAAATCAGTATAATATTAAAAAATTATTTCATCAAACCTTAAAAATAAATTGTGAGGTGATAAAGAGTTACATAGAGAAAGGAAACCATGATATTATAATGTGGAAATCAAGCTAAATCTGAAAAATAAAAATATCTATCTTGTTAAGTAGTGTAAATAAGAAAACAAATATTTTTAAACTAGGAATAAATTAGCACAAGCTTCAAAGTGAAATTGTGGATTGGCAAATTCCCAAAACACTATGAAAATTAAAAAGTTTATGACCTTTATGAAAACAATAGGTTTGAAGTTGAAAAATAAATCTTTTATACTATGCATCTTATACTCATATTTCATGTAAATTGCAAATTCCTTATAATCTTGTCATCATTCTTAAGAATTTAAGTTAGCAAAACTATGCTGATCTCGCATATTTTCTCTTAAATCTTTTCAAGGATAGAAATAAATAGTTCAAAAATGTTGAGTAATGTTTTATTTTCTTATGTTAATATTAAATATTTATACCTTATTCATTATCATCATCATTAAAATGACGGAATTCCCTTTGAAAAGGATGAAATTATAGAGAACACAAAGCTATTGTGCATGCCTATTTTTAAAAATGTGTAAGGTTAGTTTTATATTTTTAAAATCATGAAATTCATTACATCCTTCAAATTTCAAATTCATATGTTAGGATATGCTAAGGAGTCTTTAGAAAATAAAATATACATATTTTAAGACTATGATATATATATATATCATATATATATATATATATATATATATATATATATATATATATATATATATATATATATATATATATATATATATATATCATAGGCTCTATATATGTTTAGTTTCATGAACAATGGATAGTGTCCTACAAGGAAATAACAAGAAAAATAAAACTATTAGGTGTTATTTAGAAAAAATGAAGTTTTAATATGCTCTCAGGTCACAACTACTATGTTAAGCAAAACATATCTTAAAGGAGGTTTCAAACTGGCACAAATGAGTAATATTAAATACCCATAATGCTACTTGAAGTGTGTAGTTAGTCTCATGTTTCTAGGGAAATGGTTATTCCATGTGATCCATTCCTACCGGTGTGATGGTTGATTTAACGCTGCGCCCCCATCCCTTTATATAACTTAGGGGAATTGAACCTGGGCCAACACACTAAGAACATGTTGAGGTTTTCTCTTATATCAAAACTCTATTCTATTACTTTAACCATATTTACATTAACATTGTAATGATATTTATTTTTTATTTTAAAAACAATTACAAAGTAAAACATTTTATAATTTCGAATTCTTCTACTTAAATTATTTGGACACTTATTTTAGACGCTTGTGTTAATTGTACAAGTTAACAGAAGATACTTGATTCCTACTTATTCATATATATATATCGGGTTCTAAGCATGGTTTTTTAACACTAGATCCATGGTAAAGTTCATGAGCATTACTACCACTTTTTAATATTTTCCCCTAACTTTTTTTTCTTTGTTTTCCTTTTAATTTACTTAATCTCATCTCTCTACGTATATATTTATGATTTTCATTCATATATATATATATATATATATATATATATATTAATCTCTATATACATTCCTCCTTAACATGTATTACTATCTTTGGATCATTTTGAAAGACCACATTTCTCGCCTTCATGTTGGTGTTCCTTTATTAGCATAATTTTGATCCTACCTTTATTTATTTTGGCACACGCGCGCACACACACACACACACACACACATATATATATAGTTGATTAAAAGATATGAAATGGCCTCACATTGGTATCCATATCTTCATACTTTGAATCACCTAGATCATAGATTTGTATAATATATTTTCCTATGGGTAATTAACATGACACAATATTAGAGACACCATCTTAGATGGATTCATGTGATTTTCCACCTTCTAGCTAGGTCCCCACCAACCTCATGGGGCCCTGGCCACTTGTTGATTTTTAATGGCATAGATCATATTTTTTTAATGGACGGCGTAAAATAAGTTTGGAGAGGGTTAAGGTCACTACCCTACCCATCCCCATGGTTAGAATTGTATTTTGTTTTTTTTTTTCATATCATTATGTTTTTTTTGGTCAAATTTGTGTTTTTTTGTTTTTGTCATATCGTTGTGTTTTTTTATGACGTGAATATTTTTAGACTATTGACTTAAAATAAGTTTGAAGAGGGCTAAGGTCACTACCCTATCAAGCTCCATTGGAAAATTTGTATTATGTTTGTTTTTGTGATAATTTTATGTTTTTTTAAGACAAAAATATTTTTAGAGTATTGAATTATTGTTGAATTTAATGGTTATAAAGGCCACTTATGAAAATATTTAACTATGTAATCAAGTTTTATTTTATTAATTTAATTATGTTGTAAAACGTCACTATTTGAAAAAAACTCCCCTCAAATGCCACTTGTATCATTGTGAATCATTCATTTTGATGTTAGATGATTGAGATAATGATTAAATACAATTATTAATTAGTAGCAGAGAATAATTGAATAAATTCATTAGTCAGTAGATCTTTGATCTCTCATCGGTTTTTCTTTGGCCTGATCTTTCACGGTAGCTGTTAGTTTTTCTTTCATGGACCTTATTGTTGTCCTTGTTCTTGCATCATTATTTGAAGAATATCTGACAGATTTAACATCAGTGTCCTCCCATTTCGAATCAATATAGTTCTTCTCAGTCTTGCAATCATCCAGGTTTAGCATCAGTGCCCTCCCACTTCGAATCAGTATAGTTCCACTCAGTCTTGCAATCATCCTGGTTCTGTTGTGTGCCCATCTTCTAGAGCTCCTCTTGAGGGGCTTCATAGAAGTCATCGACGTCAAGATTCCAGGGTTTCATACCATATTACAACAACTCGTGAAATTTATTGACCGAATTCTCTTTATTTGCACGCATAGGGGTGTTTATTCTTGTTTCTTTGAGGGAACTGTTGTTGTTATTGCCATCATTCTTTGAAGAAGATCCACAACCACCATTGGTAGCATTGTACTCCAACTGTGTCATCTTATTATAAGAATAATACTTCCAGGTTGAAGAAGAAATTGAAAGCTTATCCCACAGGGTTGATCCTTCGACCTATCTACTTGCAGCATACAAATGGAAATAAAACGTACATCAAGATTTATCAGTAAGTGTGCTTAAAGAATCAAGAAAGCATGCTTAGAGAATACAGAAATGGAATGAAGCATAAATACAGATAATGATCGAATAAAGTCTCCAGTCAGCAAATCTTCGATCTTTCTCATTGACTTCTCGTTGGATTGATCTTTCATGGTAACTATTAGTCTTGGTTTCATGGACCTTATTGTTGTTATTGTTCTTGCATCGTTCTTTGAAGAATATCCAACAAATTTAGCATTAGTACCCTCCCCCTTCGAATCAATACAATTCTTCTCAGCCTTGAAATCATCCAACTTTAGCATCAGTTCCCTCCCACTTCGAATCAGTATAGTTCTGATCAGTATTGCAATCATTCTGGTTCTGCTGCGGGTCCATATTTCTGAGAGCCTCTTGAAGGGCTTCATATAATTCATCAGCATTAGGATCCCAGGGTTTCATGTCATACGACAACAACTCACGAAACTTACAGACCAACTTCTCTTTCTTTGTCAGCATAGGGGTGGTTCTTCTTGTTTTTTTGAGGAAACTGTTGATGTTCTTTGGAGAATTATTTGAAGAAGATTCACAACCTGTAGGTTTTAACCCTGAACAGAAATTATCTACACATGAATATTATAACAGAAAATAAACAATAGCGAGAGCATAAAACATAAAACAGATAAACACAGAGATTTTCCCCTGGATCGCAAATCGGGATGACCAACTTGATTTTTCATTATTTTCCTTTTAGTGTTACAAAAAATATATATACATGTCGAAGCATACATAAATTCCAATCCATTAACCCTGGATTAGAACATAATCGTAGTTCCCTTGACCAAATCTACAAAATACCAGGGGCCGAAAACCATCGTACCCAAAAACCATGTGCAAACTCATCCACAAAACATAGGTGGGTTCGCCTTATGAGTGGGTCCACACACCAAAAAAAATTTCGCCAGGGCGCTGCCTCCCCCCTGCTGCACCTGGCGCCACGTACAACACGTGGGGCTGGTCGTGGAAATAATATAACACATACCCAACATTCTCCCACTTGTTTTTTTATTTCCACAGGGGGCCACAGGAGAGCTTAGTCATTGGGGCAATTCTTCAACACCCATTGTTTCTCTACACCAAGAGAACTTCTGAGTGATTACAGACTTCGTCAATGCATCCGCAACATTCTTCAAAGTTTCCACCTTTACCAGCAACACCCTTTTAGCTTCAAGCATATCTCTAACAAAGTGATATTGAACATCAATGTGCTTTGTCTTTGAATGTTAAGTAGGATTCTTAGCCAAGAAAATTGCACTTTGGCTATCACAGTCTATCCTTATAGCTTGTTGTACCAACCCCATACTTGAACATAATCTCTACAACCAAACTACTTCCTTGCTTGCATGAGTGGCTACTATGTATTCTGAATCTGTAGTTGAAAGCGCCACTACAAACTGTCTTTTACTCATCCAACTGACTGCACCTCCAAATAGGCTAAACACATACCCACTTGTAGATCTTCTTTGGTCAGATCTCCAGCCTAGTCTACATCAACAAAACCACAAATGTACAACATTCTTTCCAATCATGGTCTTCCCTGGTAGCACAAGCCATAATCACTAGTGCCACGTAAATATCTGAAAACCCGCTTCACTGTTGTCCAATGCTCCTTCCCTGGGTTTGACATAAACCTGCTCAATACTCCCATTGCATGTGCAATGTCTGGTCTAGTAGAGACCATTGCATACATCAGGCTACCCACTACACTTGCATATGGAACACGATACATATCCTCCTCTTCTTCTTGTGTCCTGGGACACTATTCAGCAGAAAACTTTACACCTAAACGAATAGGAACATTCACCGGTTTACTATCCTGCATATTGAACCTCTGCAATATAGTCTCGACATACTTCCTTTGTTTTAACCAGAGCTTCCTCTTTGCCCGATCTCTCTTAATTTCCATGCCCAAAATATAGTTTGCAGCACCAAGATCCTTCATGTCGAATTTGGAGAACAGTTGGGTCTTCAAATCTTGGATAATTTCTTTGTCATTTCCAATCAAGAACATATCATCCACATACAAGACCAAATAAATAACACGGTCACCAATTAATTTAAAATAAACACAGTGATCCTCCTTGCTTCTGGTGAAGCCGAGTCCCCGTATATAGGTATCAAATTTCTGATACCACATCCTTGGTGACTGTTTTAACCCATACAGAGACTTCTTCAACTTGCATACTAGTTCTTTCTTACCCTTCACCATAAAGCCTTCAGGTTGCTTCATGTAGATCTCCTCTTCTAGATCCCCGTGAAGAAATGTTGTCTTCACATCCATCTGTTCTATCTCAAAATCAAATGTAGCAGCAACAGATAAAAGTAATCTAATAGAAGTAACCTTGGCAATAGGAGAAAAAATATCACCAAAATCAATTCTCGGTACCTGGGAATAACCTTTTGCTACCAACCGAGATTTGTATTTCTCCACCTTGCCTTCTACATTCATTTTCTTTTTAAACACCCATTTTCTCCCGATGGGCTTCCTTCCAGCCGGCAACTCCACCAGATTCCATGCCTCATTTTTGTGCAAGGATGCCATTTCATCAACCATGGCCTCCTTCTAGAGATTTCCATCCTCTGAATCTACTGCCTCCCTGATAGTTCTGACATCATCATCAACTATAGTTAAGGCAAAATTTAAACAGAAAGCAGATGGACTATACCTTTCTGGTTTTCTTATTTCCCGAGTTGATCTTCTCAAAGCTGGAGTTTGTGGCTCTTCCTCTTCTGAGTCTTCTTTTGTTGTAGAGTCTGATTCATTCTCCTTTAGCTCAAACTCTATCTTTTTAGGTTCCTTTGGTATGATTTCATGTTTAAAAACATTTTTCACCTCTCTAAACACCACATATAGGCTGTACATAACCTTCCTTGTTTATGGGTTCCAAAGCTTGTAACCCTTTAAACCATACTTATACCCAATAAAGATGCATCTTTCAGATTTATTATCCAACTTGGTCCTTTTCTCCTTTGGAACATGTACATATGCATCACATCCAAATACCCCTAGATGTGAAAGAGAGGGTTTCTTACCAGTCCATACCTCATGTGGAGTCTTATCCTCCAACGTTGATGACGGTGATCTATTAACTAAGTAACATGCAGTCTCCACTACTTCTGCCTAGAATTCTTGTCCTAACCTGGTACCACTGAGCATGCTTCTTGCCTTTTCCATTAGCGTTATGTTCATTCTTTCTGCAACTCAATTTTACTGAGGTGTGTATGGAGTAGTCTTCTATCGTGCTATGCCACACTTCTTACAGAACTCTTCAAATTCCTTCTTGTAGAACTCCCCACCATTATCTATCCTCAGCGCCTTTATCTTCTTCTCTGTCTGGTTTTCCACCAAAGCCTTAAATTCTTTAAATTTATCAAAGACTTCAGATTTCTTCCTCAAGAAATATATCCATGTATTCCTTGAGAAGTCATCTATGAATGAAACATAGTACACAAAATTTCCCAGTGATGGAACTGACACAGGTCCAAACACGTCATTGTGCACAAGTTCTAATACCTTGTTCACCCTCTTAGCACCAGAAGGAAAACTCACCCGATTCTGCTTCCCATATACACAATGTTTAAAGAAATCGAAATCCAGAGAGAAATTATACATACCTTCTACCATACCATTTATATGCAGTATCCGAAGGCCCTTCTCTCTAATATGTCCAAGCTTCTGATGCCATAGCATGGTCTTTTCTCCAGAGACAGCTAGGATTTCCGCTCCACTTTCAGGAACCACATAACTGTTGCACCCATCAATAACAGTGCTACCTTGTAGCTTGTACAGAGTTCCAGTCTGAACTCCCCGCATTAATACTAGTGCTCCCCAAACCATCTTGCAGGCATCTTTCTCGAACACTGTTTTTACACCTGCACCATCCAACTCGCTTACAGAAATCATATTTCTAGCTAATGCAGGAATATGCAGAACACCAGGCAGTTTTCTAATCCTTCCACCTTTCAGCTTCAGCTTGACCTTTCCACGTACGATGATTTTGGCCTTCCTATCATCCCCTAGGAAGACATCACCATCATATTTCTCATACTCATAGAACCACTCCCTATGTGGAGTGAAGCGAAAGGATGCACCTGAGTCAATCAACCATGTCTCATGATCTACATGTGTATTTGAAGAAGAAGCCAAATACACATCCCCACCTTCATCCGAGGTGGTTTTAGCCTCTGCAGAAGGAGCATCATTAGATCCCTTTCCTTTCTCAGGAGCTTTAGATCTGCACTCCTTTTTGTAGTTCCCTTCCTTTCCGCATTTCCAAAATACCTTTACAAACTTTCCAGGAGATTTAGATCTCCCTCTAGATTTGGATGTCCGACTTGAAACCTTATTCTTGTTTCTATTTTGGGACCTTGTACAGATAAGGCATATCCATTATGGCCCCCATATTTTTCTGTCTCATTTTCTCCGACAGCAAGGCTGAGACAATGTCATCAAAATTCAAGGTATTTGTATTGCTACCTATTGCACTAACTAGACTATCCCACGAGTCTGGTAGAGAACACAACAAACTGATGCACTTATCTTCATCTAAGATTTTATTATCAACAGATGCAAATTGACTTACCACAATATTGAAGGCGTTCAGATGCTCTGTCACCGAGTCTCCATCTTTCATCCTCAGGTTATACAGCTTTTTCTGTAGGAACAACTTATTCACCAGACACTTAGATTGGTACAAAGTCCCAAGTTTTTCCCACAAATTTTTCGCCGTAGCTTCCCCATATACATTAAACAATACTAAATTTGAGACACACAACTGTATTGTCCTCTTAGCCTTTCGATCCAGTTTCTTCTAGTCTTCATCTGACATTGTCATTGGTTTAGTACCTGGATCTACCATGATCCACTGATCTTTATCCACCAGCAGATCCTCCATCTTGAGCTTCCACAACTCAAAACTCTGACCATTGAATTTATCGATCTCTATCTTTTCACCACTCGCCATATTATTTCACTCCAAGAATCGATCCCGCAGATCTCCCACAGAACAGGGTCTACCTCAGGCCTGAGCAAAAAACCCTCAGTAGCGAAGGCGTCCCCTTGAAGCCAAAACAACTCTGATACCAAATGTAGGTTTTAACCCCAAATATAAATTATCTACACACGAATCTTGTAACAGAAAATAAACAATAGCGAGAGCACAAAACATAAAATAGATAAACACATAGATTTTCCCCTGGATCGCAAATCGGGACGACCAGCTTGATTTTTCATTATTTTCCTTTTAGTGCTACAACACATATATATACATGTCGAAGCATACATAAACCCCAATCCATTAATCGTGGATTAGAACATAACCGTAGTTCCCTTGACTGGATTCACAAAATAGCAAGGGCTGAAAACCATCGTACCCGAAAAACATGTGCAAACTCATGCACAAAACATGGGTGGGTCCGCCTATGAGTGGGTCTGCACAACAAACAAATTTTCGTTGAGGCGCTGCCCCGGACCCCAACAGTGGGGGCTGCCTCCCCCCTTGTGAACCCCCTGCTGTGCCCGGCGCAACGTACAGTGCGTGGGGCTGGTCGTGGAAAGAATATAACACATACCGAACACAACCACCATTGGTAGCAGTGTATTCCAAATTTTTCATCTTATTATAAGAATAATACTTCCGGCTTGAAGAAGACATTGAAACCTTATCCCACGGGATCGATCCTTAGACGTATCTACCTATAGCATACAAATGGAAATGAAACATACATCAAGATTTATCAGGCAACATCCTTAAAGATTCAAGAAATCATGCTTAAAGAATAAATAAATAGAATGAAGCATAAATCATGCTTAAAGAAGTAGAAAGCAACAAATAGAATGAAAACACAGGAGATGATGTCAAAAACCCTATGGTTGAATCGTTCCACCCCTACCAACAGAGCAGGGGTAGAGTCTAGATACACACCACTACCAGAGTTGAAGGCGAAAGACTCAGTATACAAACAAATGGCAAGGAGAAATATTTATATATAACTATAGAGTAGGAAACAATTAATGAGTTTCTTGTGCTTGAAGAAGGTTTTGGATATTTAACATAAATTTTCCACCGACACAGAAGGTAAATTTTCGATTCTGCCTCCTAAAATTATTAGATAATGTAATGCTATATATCAATACGATTTAAGAAAAATAGTGTCATCGTAGTGTTGTATTTTTATTTTTAATAGTTTAAGTTCCAAAGGCCTGCCTATGATTGGGTGAATTTATATTTTTTTATATTTCCTCATTTGGATTGGTTTAGATTACTCTGTTTGTCAACATAACGCTACTAATTTTACAGCTACTGCATCCACGGTGTCTCAGTCTCCATCTCTATTTTTAGACGAAAAGCCTCCTCTTCTAGAGGATGAAGTTGTCAAAGAATTTATTCTTTTAGAAACCTCGAAGACAAGAAAAGCTTGCTACGACACCAATAATATAATAGCATCAACGTCCACCCTTTCACTTAAAAACTTTACGTTTGAAGAGTAATACATAAATGTAACTAAATATTGTTGTTCACTTTCTGTAGTTGTAGATATCCTGCATGATTAATGTGAGATTAATGTGCGAGTTACTTATAAGTTAAATATTTTTAATTCACATAAAACTCTGCACACTACACTCTATACACTATCAATACTAACTAGATTATAAAAAAAACCAGTTTCTTTATCCAAGAAATTCTCCAAACCTATAATTTTTTAAAATAAAATAATTCATATTTATAATTTAAATATTCAATTAAATCAAATAACATACAACATATTTTTTCTTCTATACTACTCTTTCCTATGTCACTGCTTTACAGTGTTTCCTTTGCAACATATGGTGCAATTTCTAGTAAATGAGTTATTTGAGAATATTAGAGAAAGAGAACTTGAGTATTAGAAAACTTTTTTCATTTTACAAAAGATGTAGATGTTGGACCTTCCAAAAAATATTCCCAAATACCGCAAAGAGAAAGTTTCTAAGAAAATTATAAGAATACGAGAGAGATCGTGCTCAAGAGTTAGCTAGACGAAAAATCTAACTTGGGTGAAAAGAAAAATAATGGTTTAAGGAAAAAAAACATGTTTTCTTACATTAAAAAAAAACTAGGTAACTAAGGGATGAAACCCCTTAAAATAGGACATTGCTAAGGAAAAATTAGCTAAAAATATCTATAAGAAAACCACAAAGCAATCCAATAAGGATGTTTATTCTTGGAGGCTGCAAGTTATGAGCTTGGAAAAATTGTGGTTCCAAATCATCATTGGGAGGAATGTGCTTCTTTCATGACTATTTTAGCTTGGGTAAATTATGGTTCCAATTCATGGTTGGAGGAATATGCTTATTTCTTGAGTATTTTCCATAAGCTTGTTATATTTAGGTGTTTGTTATTTTATTTATTCAATTATTTATTAATTTATTTTTTAAATGTTGAATCATTTTTGTTATGATGACTTGTAAGACTCTAACGGGTTAATTAGGGAATTATTTATATTTAATACAAGTTGTACCTATATGAGTAAATACGAGTTATACATATATGCATAAATAGTTCTCTCTAATAAAATTGTTTGTAAAAACGTAACTATGTGACTAGTTGCTATAGGACTTGTATGATTTGTGGAATCAAATGGTAATGTTATCCTATCAAGATAAATGGTGAAAGTTGTATACATAAAAGGACATATGATATGGATCATTTAGAATATTATGAAATTTTTCAATAATACTAATGACCATATGAATAGACAGTATGATTTGTGGAATCAAATGGTAATGTTATCCTATCAAGATAAATGGTGAAAGTTGTATACATAAAGGACATATGATATGGATCATTTAGAATATTATGACAATTTTCAATAATACTAATGACCATATGAATAGAAACCATCTAACTAATGAGCAAAATCTTTAAAAAAAAAAAAACAAACAAATAAACAACCGTACGTACGTACGTGGTTAGATCTGGGGTAAGGAAACATTTAAGAACCCTAGTTTTCCTACACATCAATAATTATCTATTACGTTTGTGAGTTTAACTAAAATTGTTTACTGTTTCATGATTACCTATATAAATAGTAGCTATTATAAGAGAAATTACATATAGTCATATTCTATTTCAAATAGAAGAGTTCACCTCAAGAAAAGTGAAAAATACCATATCATTACCTTTTTACATTAATTAAAAATATTTTACAAATTGTAGAATTCATTTTGATGTAAAGTCATTAGGAAATTCCTCTTACAAATTACATAATTCATCCCGAAAAGATTGGGCATTAAGACAACACTAAAGGTAAAAAAACATATATGAAAATATAATCATAAACTGTAATCTGGCAAGTCTAACCATAATTATAAAATTTCAATGAAATATAGACAACTCTTGAAAAAAAAAAAAAAGAGAGTAAAATCTCAATTTCACGATAATATTGTTCTATACCAGTAAGAATTATTTTCACTCATAAAATACTATTGTATAATCTGCATATAAATACTAAAAAATCATAATATAAATATAATAACCATGTAAAAGAATTTACATATGAAAATTGTATAAAATAAAGAAAAAAATATGTATTTAGAAAAAACTATATATGTATAAACGATGACTATTGTCTATAGTTGTCACTTTCATCCTTAAAAAAATTATAGTCATAAAAAAAAATCTACTTGTCTCTGAATTCAATAAATTCATTTATATAGTGACTATTCCAATCATAGCACGATGTAAATATTTATATAAAAAATATTACAACTATATATATATCAGGTTGATTTAAATTTGGTTGCATATTAGGCATATAATGGAACTATGTTTTATTGAACTCCACGCTCTAAAAAATATCTGCCGACATTGGGAAATTAAAACGACGTTATGAGATTTAATACAACTTATATGATTCACATTGAGATTAACGCATCGCATGCTCTCATGCATATCTTTACTGATATACCATTTATAGAACTTATACCATATCCATAACATGGCTCCACTTGGCATAATTTGTTAACCCTCCGTGGAGATTTTTCATCCCATTTGATATGGTATAGTACTAGGTGTTTAATGCATAAATCACAGTTGTAGATTTTTCCATTGGATTCCCTGTTAATATTGAGTTTTGCTCCGGAGGTTACTGCTGTAGCACAGTAGGCTATGCACATGATTAATTATTTTGGCGGGGATTCGGCGCTTGGCTCCTCCTTTGGGCTCTCCGCCATTGACCCCCCTTAGGTTTTCCCCTTCCACACTATGCTTCTTCGTCATGCTGTTCTTTAGACATTGTATTTCTATCCATCGAATATTTGAGATACTTCATCTGCTTCACCACTGAGATCAGGGTCTTGTTTTGATATGAAATCTGGCAGAATTCATGGGATTTCTCCACCGATGAGGAGACGACTATTGCTAAGAAAAGAGGGCTTCATCCAACACAAGATTGGTATGGTATTCTTCTCAGACTTTAGGACTTCTATAGAGTTTTATTTAGCTTGCTCCATTATTTATTTTTTCTAAATTATTTTCCTTGATTAATCTCCAGATTCTATGTTGTGCAAGGCAAACGGGCGTAATCCTCCCTTTCACAGGTAACTTTCCCATTCTTCAAAGCTAGTCCGGAATTTATCATGTTAGTTAGGGTTTCATTATTTTTTTTGTAATTAGATATTTTCACCATGTGGTTTGTTTGTTTGCAGGTTAGTCTTAACTCTGCAAAACCATCTCAAGCATTATTCTCGTGGAATAGTTGCGGCCACCTTCTCACTCTCGGCTAACCATAAAAAAATAATCGTGGCTACACAGGTACTTAATGTTTCCGATGGAGACCGTATCATCAGTTCTCAAGCCTCTGCTCGGACTCTAGCTTATTGTAAATTTTAAGCTTACTAGTTGTATTTGATGAGATTTACACAGGGGAGGGTTTTATACCCAGTCAGGGATTTCAAAGTTGTAATTAAAATTTTATGAATTTTTAGAACAGAGGACTCGGGTTTTCGCCCAGGTTAAATGTGAGGAAGTTCTTGACTTATTTAATCTCTATAGAGCTCACTGTAATAGTTCTTATTTTATTTATCGTTTTGATTTTAAAACCCTAGTTGCATGACTATTCTCTTTTGAATACCATTTCGTTCTGAAATCGAACTATGAATTTTTCTGCTATAGTTGTTATTAATTTTAGATATTATTTTCTGGGTTTAGATTCTCGACATACCTCCTGTTTTCATGTCATTCTTATCTTTGCGCTACTATCAGTAAAACTGATTTTTTTAGATATAACACCGTTGTATATGTTACATAGAAAAGAAATCTACAGTTAGTCTTTACTTTCGATTTCCTATAATTTTCCGTTCTGATGTTGCGAATTATAGGATGTCTTATGGTTTATAATTCTTCCAAACCCTCGCTCTTTGCAAACATATATTCACGGAAGTTTGTTTATAGCTTTCTCCTCTCCAATAGTTAGCATGATTTCAATCCCAGGTGACCGGATCACCGCACGATATCTTCCATGTATAGTCTGGTGTAATAGCTACGAACGACGTGTTTCGGTTTGGGTTCCTACCCAGAACTAGAATCAACAGTTCGATAAGCAAGTTATTGCCTTCCTAAGGACTTTATTTGCAGAGAGACTCTATGGCATTCCGCTCTAAATGCTACTTCATTTTTTTTAAGCTATATAAATAAAATTGTGGTGCGAACATGACAGTTTCATGCATTTAATAATGTACTTAAACTTTCGTCTTTTTACTCTACATTTTCTGTTAATCACTTCTGCTACTCATTCTCAGTTTTTCCCTGCGATTACTTTCATGTTATAACAACAGGGGAAAGATACAAATATATCTATTAGATTGTTCAATATTTTTATTAACATAGGATAAAGAAATAACAAACAAAGATTACCATCCGTCTACTTCTTGCAAATACATACAGAGTTCACTTTCCTGCTTCTACGATATAAAATAGATGTATTTCTTTTAATTAAAACCATATTCCACATGAATGCAATACTGTGGAAAGCCATTAAACTCAACATTAACTTAACTAATTTTTCACAGTAATACTTATCTAGAATATTTATATTCAATATGTCGTCCTACCAACCATTCAAGTGAGGCTATTACGTCCGCCACTTGCCCCCTAGCTCCAGAATCTGGATGGTGTCCCTGGTTAACAGTGGAAAGATATTTCTGCTATGACCTCTGGATGGAAAATCCAGTCAAATTCAGAAAATTTGGCTTTACAGGGGTCACTATGAGTAATTTTCAACTGATTCCCCAATCAGCTCTAGAAAATACTCCCCTTTACCTTTTTCTTGCACAGAACCCCTACTCCTCCTCTCGGATTCAGCTTTATCCTCAGAGGAGTAGGTAACTATTTTTTTCAACTGTCCCCAACCACCTCCTATTCTTGGAAACATTTTTACCATTAGCTTAAAAAATATTTCTTTTCATTAATTGTTTTCTCCGAATTAATAAATCAGTAAATTAAATAATTTTGTTTTATCAACAGTAATTATTTAAGTTTTTCTTTCTATATAAAAGGAAACTAAACAAATTTTCTTTAATTAGTTAACACTAGTTAACTTTAATGAAGCTGTCACAACCTCCCCCCTGGAAGTAACATTATCCTCGGTGTTTCAGCCCAACTCTGTAAAGAGCTCCAGTTAAGCTTCCTGCATAAACTTCTCATCCTCTGAAGTAGCTTCATCTGGTCTGAAGTGCTTCCATTGCACTTTTACCTAGATGACTACTCATTTGTGGAGTTCGATTTCTCTTTGGTCAAGTATGTGTTGCGGCTCGACTAGAAACTCTTCGTCCAATTATACCTGAAAAACAAAAAAAAATTCAAGTCAGTACTCATCAATTTTGTTCAGAACTTCAAGTTAGGATTTTTATCTCTATCCTACCTGAATATTTTGCCAATGAATCACATGTTTTCATCATTAAAATATCGCTTCAGTAAGGACACATCGAATACATTGTGAAATTGAATGTGGCTGGGTAAAGCCAACCGATAAGCTACTGGTCCTACCCTTTCTAGTATTTGTAAAGGTCCATAGTATTTGGGAGATAGTTTAGCACAAGAGGTCCACCTCATGGTACTCCTCTGTGGCTTAATTCTGACTTAAACATGATCCCCCACCATGAATTCATGGTAAGACCTTTTCTTATCTACATAAATATTTTGTCGACCTTGCGTAGCCTTTAGATTCTACCTTATTCTTTATACCTCAGCTTCCATTTCTACCAACATTAATTTATTCTCAGGACTGCTCCAATTTATGGGTGTATGGCATTGCCTACCATACAATGCCTCAAAGGGACTCATTTTCAGAGATTCATGATACTCATTGTTATAAGAAAACTCAACCAGATGTAAATAATCCTCCCACTTGGTTGGCTGATGCATCGCACACATCCGCAGCATGTTTTCCAATACTTGGTTTACCCGCTCTGTTTACCGATCAGTCTGAAAATAAAGTTTTCCAGAATGCAGATGTGAACTTAACATCCCGATCTGAAATCACGTTTTTTGGTATTCCATGCAACCTGAAAATTTCCTTCATAAATATATCAGCAATCTGTATTGTCTTGTATGTAGACTACACAGGTATAAAATGTGCAGATTTTCTTAGTTTGTCTACCATGACCATGATTGAATCATTTTGTCTTTTTGTTCGCAGTAGACCTATAATGAAATCTAAGGAGATAACCTCCCACTTCCATTCAGGTATGGGTATGGGCTGCAAAAGTCCCGCGGGATGCTGGTGCTCCACCTTTACTTGCTGACACTCCAAACATTTTCTTAGATATTCAGCAATATTCTTACGCATACCCAGCCAATAGTATACCTTTCTTATTGTAGGCAGCATTTTCTGATATCCCGGATGACCAACATAATTGTTGCGATGGAATTCATTCAGTATTAGCTCCTTTAAAGTTTTGCGATTAGGCACATAAATTCTTCCTCGAAAGGTCAGCACCTGATTTTAATTCTTTCCATACTTAGATGTTTTTCCTTGCTTCTCATCTTCTTCCATCTGTCACCACAGAAATTTGTATTTCGAGTCTTTCTGAGCCTCTTCTTTTAACTGCTCCAAAAATTGGCTTTCTAGTTGATTATAATATAAGGCATAAATACCATGCAATTTTCTGCTCAATGCGTCTGCCACTGGATTTTCCTTTCCCTTAACATGTTGTATGTCCATATCAAATTCACTTAGAAAGGCATTCCATCTTGCTTATTTAGAGTTTAAATCTGCTTGCTTAAAATAATTATTCAAGCTGCTATGGTCTATTTTAAGTAAAAACCTCTTACAGAGTAGGTAATGCCTCCACACCCGAACTTAGTTTTCTAGACTCATATGCCACCACTTTGCCTTCTTGGGTTAATATTGCTCCAACGCCCTCTTTACTGGCATCAGTACAAAATTCATAATCTTTATCAGGGTTAGCTACCCTAAAAATCGGTGCTGTAGTTAGAAGTTCCTTTAGCTTTTCAAAGCTGCTCTGACACTCATTTTTCCATTTAAAAAGCTTTCCCTTCTTCTACAAAGATGTAATAGGAAAAAGAAATTTTTGAAAATCCTTCTATAAATATTCTGTAATAACAAGCTAATCCCATGAACGATCTAATGTCGGCCACATTCTGGGGTACTCACCATTCCATAATAGTTTTGATCTTTTCTAGATCAACAACGATTCCCTCAGCTGATATAACATGTCGCAAATATTGGATTTTTGTTTTAAATAAATCACATTTACTGAACATAGCATAAAGCTGATGCTTTCTTAGCATTTCCAAAACTATTCTCAAATGCTCTTTATGTTTCTCCAAACTTTTAGAATATATCAGAATATCAGCTATGAAAATAAGTACAAAATTATCCAAAAATTTATGAAATATGCCATGAATTAACCTCATAAAGGTTGTTGGTGCATTTTTCAAACCAAAAGGTAGCACTACGAATTCATAGCGCCCATAATGAGTGCAAAATGTTGTCTTACATATGTCTTCATCTTTAATCCTAATATGATGATATCTAGATCTTAATTCTATTGTAAAAAACACCTTATCCCCTCTTACTTGATCGAATAAGTCATCGATTCTTGGTAAGGGATATTTATTCTTAAGAGTTAGCTTATTAAGATGCCTGTAATCCATGCACATACGTAATGTTCCATCCTTATTTTTAACAAATATGACTGGTGTTCCCCATGGAGACACACTTGGGCAGGTATAGCCCTTGTCTAACAACTCTTGTAGCTGCATTTTCGATTCTGTTAATTCTGGCACGCTCATTCTATAAGGAGCTCTTGACACGGTAGAAGCTCCAGGCAACAATTCTATGTTTCAGTCAATATCCCTTTTAGGTGGTAAACCAGGAACATTTTCTAGAAAAACATCCAGAAATTACAGTACTACAGGAATCTCTTCCATCATTGATGCCTTTTCTTTGGAGTCTGTATACCCAACCTGAATTGCATACAGCTGGAAACCTTTTATAATGCACTTACCCATTTGGGATGTTGTGATTGATCATAGTTGTACTGGATTTTTAATTCCTTGAATCTTTTTTCGTGTGCCATCATGCATTCTATAATAAATGATCTTTTCCTTGCAGTCCACTAAGGTCCAGTGTCTTTCCAAGCAATCCATGCCATGTAACAGATCATAAGACCCCAATGCTAAGATATTTAAATCTACTTGTAACTATTGTCCTACCACCTCCAATGTACAATAAGGAATTTTTGCAATTACTGTTTGTTTTGCCCAGTAGCTAGTTGTACTAACCAGGAATTATTAAATTTTTGTTCCTTCAATTTACACATTCCCACTAACTTGGCACTTACATAACTCAAGCTTGCTCCAGGATCTACCAAAATTGAAATAGGTTTAGTTAGTAAAGTACCTTCTATTTAAATCATTGTGGGCTGAAAATCATCCTGCTGGTCTTCCAAGGCCACATTGATACGAGGTATGTTGCACGCCACGTCCCCCACTGTAGATGCTTCCTACAGATTTGCTACAGTTTCATTTTTGTTTCTCCATGGACAGTTTTTATAGCAATGAGCCTCCCCACGGCCCCAACACTGTAAAGGAGGTTTAGTATTATGTCCTTGCTCTGGCTTACTAGATGCTTCTGTGGGTTTCTCTTCCACTGGCCATTTGGTTCTTTGATGATTCCTACCAAATTTCTTACTAATATAATTTCGTGCTGCGTCTTTAAAGTTTCTACTTTTACTGCTTTTAAAATTGGAATTATTTTTCTAACTTTTCTTTGGCTGCCAGCTCTTTCCTCCTTCACCCTTGGCCTTGGATTGCTGATAGCACATTCGTGCTTTACGAATGGCTTCATCCATGGTCTGAGGGTTAAAAAATTTTATTTGTTCCCTCATATGAGTAGGTAGGCTGCTTAATAACCTCTGCATTTTGGCTTTTTCTTCTCGCAGATAAGGAACGTAACTTAACAGGGAAGTGAATTTAGTGACATATTGATCCATGGTCATTTGTCCCAACTAAAGATCATAGATATCCTTAGCTTTGTCATCATAAAACCTTTCTGTTAAGTACTTATCTTTGAAGTACTGTTGAAACAATTCCCAAGTAATATCCTATTCATCGATGTTGTGTACATTTTTCACTTCTTCCCACCACAGGGTAGCATTTTCTTGCAACTGGTATATAGCCAATATGGCCTTCAGATTGCTGCTATATTGATATACCTGAAAATAATTGTTTATATTAATTAACCAAGCTTCGGCCACTTCTTCTGCCTCACCATCAAACATTGGTGGTTTAATTTCTTGGAATTCTCCATGTAGTTCTACTTTTTGTCTCTTAATGTCTTGCTGGTCAGACAAATTTCCCGACTCTGCCTCATTGTAATTCTTGTTTTTTCTTTTCTGGGAGGGAATCTTTTCAACTCTGCCTGTAGTATTATTTATGGTTTGCTAGTTTTCATCTGATGATAATTCTCTTTCAGCACTTGGATGCTCCATCTCCTGATTTTTTTTGTCTGATAAACTCCTTAATATTTTTTGATGTTCTTGTAATAGTCGCTCATTATCCTTCTTGAGTCTTAGCATTTCTTATTGTAATTGCTACACCATGTTCAACAAAAAACCAGTTTGGTGTTGTTGTTCTTCAGGTAACCGATTGGTCTTTTGGTGTTGTTCCACACTTAATTGTACCCACATCTCTGGATTGATGACTGTTGGTGGTTAAGTTTCCTCTGGTTGCGATTGTGATGCTATCGCTTCTCTCATTATATTTCTCTCTCTGTGCACTATTCATATACACATATTTCACCATTAGTAGACCCTTAGGGTCTCAGAGTAGAAACCGGCTCTGATACCCCTTGTCACTTTCATTCTTAAAAAAATTACAGTCATAAAAAAAAAAAAAATTACCTATCTCTAAATTCAATAAATATAAATCATTTATACAGTGACTACTCCAATCATAGCACGATGTAAATATTTATATCAAAAATATTACAACTATATATATACAAGATTGATTTAACTTTGGTTGCATATTAGGCATATAATGGAACTATGTTTTATTGAACTCCACGCTCTAAAACATATCTGTCGACATTGGGAAATTAAAACGGGGTTATGAGATTTAATACAACTTATATTATTAACATGGAGATTAATGCATCGCATGCTCTCATGCGTATCTTTACTGATATATCATTTATAGAATTTATACAGTATCCATAACCCAGCTCCACTTGGCATAATTTGTTAACCCTCCGTGGAGATTTTTCATCCCATTTGATATGGTATAGTACTAGGTGTTTAATGCATAATCACAGTTGTAGATTTTTCCCTTGGATTCTCCGTTAATCTCGAGTTTCTCTCCAGAGATAACTGATGTAACACAGTAGGCTATGCACAGGCTTAATGATTTTGGTGGGGACTCAGCACTCGCCTCCTACTTTGGGCTCTCCGCCATTGACCCCCTTTAGGTTTACCCCTTCCACACTGCAATTATTCGTCGTGTTGCTCTTTAGACATCGTTTTTCTATCCACCGGAGGTTTGAGATACTTCATCCGCTTCACCACTGACATCTTGGTATTTTTTTTATATGAAATCTAGCAGAATGCATGGGATTTCTCCATCGATGAGGCGACGATTGTTGCTAGGAAAAGAGGGCTTCATCCAACGCAAGATTGCTATGGTATTCTTCTCGGACTTCAAGACTTCTATACAGTTTTAGTCAGCTTGCTCCATTATTATTTTTTTTTAATTCTTTTGCTTAATTAATCTTCAGGTTCTACGTTGTGCAGGGCAAATGGGCGTAATCCTCACTTTCACAAGTAACTTTCCCATTCTTTAGAGCTAGTCCTGAATTTATCATGTTAATCAGGGTTTCATTATTTTGTTTGTAATTAGATCTTATCACTAGGTGTTTTTTTTGTTTGCAGGTTAGTCTTAACTCTGTGAAATCCTCTCAAGCATTATTCTCATGGAATAGCTGCGGCCGCCTTCTCACTCTTGGCTAACCATAAAAAGAAAAAAATGTGGCTACAGAGGCACTTAATGTTTCCGATGGAGACCATATCATCGGTTCTCAAGCCTCTGCTCGGACTGTAGATTATTGTAAATTTTAAGCTTTCTAGTTTTATTTGATGAGATTTACACATGGGAGGGTTTTATACCCAATAAGGGATTTCAAAGTTGTAATTAAAATTTTATGAATTTTTAGAACAGAGGAATGAGGTTTTTGCCTAGGTTAAATGTGAGGAAGTTCTTGAATTATTTAAGCTCTATATAGCTCACTGTAACAATTCCTATATTATTTATCGTTTTGATTTTAAAAGCCTCGTTGCATGAATGTTCTCTTTTGAATACCATTTCATTTTGAAATCGAATTATGACTTTTTCTGCTAGAGTTGTTATTAATCTTAGATATTATTTTTATGGGTTTAGATACTCGGCATACCTCCTGTTTGCATGTCGTTTTTATCTTTGCGCTACTGTTAGTAAAACTGATTTGTTTAGATATAAAACCGTTGTATATGTTACATAGAAAAGAAATCTATAGTTAGTCTTTACTTTCGATTTCTTGTAATTTTTCGTTCTGATGTTGCAAATTATAGGATGTATTATAGTTTATAATTCTTCTAAACCCTCACTCTTTGCAAACATATATTAACGAAAGTTTGTTTATAGATTTCTCCTCTACAATAGTTAGCATGATTTCAATCCCAGGCGATCGGAACACCGCATGATATCATTTGTGTATAGTCTGGTGTAACAGCTACGAACGACATGTTTCGGTTTGGGTTTCGATAACAAAGTTATTTCCTTCCTAAGGACTTTATTTGAAAAGAGATTCTATGGAATTCTGCTCTAAATGCTTCTTCATTTTCTGTTAAGGTATATAAATAAAATTGTGGTGCGAACATTACAGTTTCATGCATTTAATACTATACTTAAAATTTCGTCTTTTTACTCTACATTTTTTTTTAATCCCTTTTGCTACTCATTCTCAATTTTTCCCTGTGATTACTTTCATGTTATAACAACAGGGGAAACATACAAATATATCTATTAGATTGTTCAATATTTTTATTAACATAAGATAAAGAAATAACAAACACAGATTACCATCTGTCTACTTCTTGAAAATACATATAGAGTTCACTTTCCTTCTTCTAGGATATAAAATAGATTTATTTCTTTTAATTAAAGCCATATTCCACATGAATACAATACTATGGATAGCCATTCAACTCAGCATTAACTTAACTAAATTTTCACAGTAATACTTATCTGGAATATGTAGATTCAAGTTGTGGTCCTCCCAACCATTCAAGTGAGGCTATTACGTCCTCCACTTGCCCCCTAGCTCCAGAATCTGGATGGTGTCCCTGGTTAACAGTGGAAATATCTTTCTGCTATGACCTCTGAATGGCCAATCTAGTCAAATTCAGAAAATCTAGCTTTACAAGGGTCACTATGAGTGATTTTCAATTGATTCTCCAATTAGCTCTAGAAAATACTCCCCTTTACCTTTCTCTTGCACAGAACCCCTACTCCTCCTCTGGGATTCAGATTTATCCTCAAAGGAGTAGGTAACTATTTTTTCCAACTATCCCCAACCACTTCCTATTCTTGGAAACATTTTTACCATCAGCTTAAAAATATTTTCTTTTCATTAATTGTTTTCTCCTAATTAATAAATCAGAAAATTAAATAATTTTGTTTTACCAACAGTAATGATTTCAGTTTTTCTTGCCAAATAAAAGAAAACTAAACAAATTGTCTTTAAATAGTTAACACTAGTTAAATTTAATGAAATTGTCACAACTTCCCCTTGGAAGTAACACCATCCTTGGTGTTTCATCCTAGCTTTGAAAAGAGCTCTGGGTAAGCTTCCTGCATAAAATTCTCATCCTCCCAAATAGCTTCAAACGGTCCGAAGTGCTTCCATTGCACTTTTAGCCAGATGACTACTTGTTTGCGGAGTTCGATTTCTCTTCAGTCAAGTATGCGTTACATCTTGACTAGAAATTCTCCATCTGGTTATACCTGAAAAACAAAAATGTTTTCAAGTCAGTACTCATCAATTTTCTTCAGAACTTCAAGTTAGGATTTTTATCTCTAACCTACATGAATATTTTGCCAATGAATCACATGTTTTTCATCATGAACATATCACTTCAATAAGGACACATGGAATACATTGTGATATTGAATGTGGATGGGTAAAGCCAACCGATAAGCTACTGGTCCTACCCTTTCCAGTATTTGGAATGGTCCACAGTAACTGGGATATAGTTTAGCACAAGAGGTCCACCTAATGGTACTCCTCTTGGGCTTAATTCTCACGTAAACATGATCCCCCACCATGATTTCATAGTAAGACCTTTTCTTATTTGCATAAATATTTTGTTGGTCTTGCACAACCTTCAGAATCTGCCTTATTATTTTTACCTCAGCTTCCATTTATGCCAACATTAATTTAGTCTTAGGATTGCTCCAATTTATGAGTGTACGACATTCCCTACCATACAATGCCTCAATGGGACTCATTTTCAGAGATTCCTGATACCCATTGTTATAAGAAAACTCAACCAGATGCAAATAATCCTCCCACTTGGTTGCCTGATGCATCGCATACATGTGCAGCATGTCTTCCAATACTTGGCTTACCAGCTCTATTTTCCCATCAGTCTGAGGATGATAAACGGTGCTAAAGTTTATTTGTGTTTCCAGATCTGAAAATAATTTTTTCTAGAATGCAGATGTAAACTTATCATCCCAATCTGAAATCACAGTTTTTGGTATTCCATGCAACCTGAAAATTTCCTTCATAAATATATCAGCAATTTGTACCATCTTGTATGTAGACTGTAGAGGTATAAAATGTGCATATTCTCTTAATCTGTCTACCATGACCATGATTGAATCATTCTGTCTTTTTTTTCGCAGTAGACCTATAATGAAATCTAAGGAGACAACCTCCCACTTCCATTCAGGTATGGGTATGGGTTGCAAAAGTCCCGCAGGATGCTGGTGCTCCACCTTTACTTGTTGACACTCCAAAAATTTGCTTAGATATTCAGTAATATTCTTATGCATGCCCGGCTAATAGTATACCTTTCTTATTGCAGTCATCATTTTCCGATATCTCGGATGACCAGCATAATTGCTGCGATGGAATTCATTCAATATTAGCTCCTTTAAATTTATGCGATTAGGCACATAAATTCTTCCTCAAAAGGTTAGCACCTGGTTTTCATTCTTTCCATACTCAGATGTTTTTCCTTGCTTCTCATCTTCTTTAATTTTTTGCCACATAAATTTGTATTCTGGGTCTTTCTGTGCCTCTTCTTCTAATTGCTCCAAAAATTGGCTTTCTACCTGATTATAATATAAGGCATAAATACAATGCAATTTTCTTCTCAACACATCTGCCACTCAATTTTCCTTTCCCTTAACATGTTTTATGTCCATATCAAATTCAGTTAGAAAGGCATTCCATTTTTCTTGTCTAGAGTTTAAATCTACTTGCTTAAAATAATTAGTCAAGCTTCTATGGTCTGTTTTAAGTACAAACCTCTTACCCAGTAGGTAGTGCCTCCACACCCGGAGAGCATGTACCACTGTTGTCACCTATAAATCATAAGTAGAATATTTTTGTTCATATTCTTTCATTTTTCTAGACTCATATGCCACCACTTTGCCTTCCTAGGTTAATATTTCTACAACGCCCTCTTTACTTGCATCAGTACAAACTTCATAATCTTTATCAAGGTCAGCTACCCTCAAAAACGGCACTGTAGTTAGAAGTTCCTTCAGCTTTTCAAAGCTTTTTTGACACTCATTTGTCCATTTAAAAATCTTTCTCTTCTTCTGCAAAGATGTCATAGGAAAAGAAATTTTGGAAAATCCTTCTATAAATCTTCTGTAATAACAAGCTAATCCCATGAACGATCTAATGTCTGCCACATTCTAGGGTACTCGCCATTCCATAATAGTTTTGACCTTTTTCGGATCAACAGTGATTGCTTCAGCTGATATAACATGTCCCAAATATTGGATTTTTGTTTTAAAGAAATCGCATTTACTGAACTTAGAATAAAGATGATGCTTTCTTAGCATTTCCAAAACTATTCTCAAGTGCTCTTTATGTTACTCCAAACTTTTAGAGTATATCAAAATATCATCTATGAAAATAAGTACAAAATTATCCAAAAATTGATGAAATATGCCATGCATTAACATCATAAAGGTTGCTGGTGCATTCGTCAAACCAAAAGGTAGCACTACGAATTCATAGTGCCCATAACGAGTGTGAAATGTTGTCTTACATGTGTCTTCATCTTTAATCCTAATCTGATGATATCCAAATTTTAAGTCTATCTTAGAAAACACCTTAGCCCCTCTTACTTGATCGAATAAGTCATCGATTCTTGGTAAGGGGTATTTATTCTTAACAGTTAACTTATTAAGCTGCATGTAATCCATGCACATATGTAATGTTCTATCCTTACTTTTAACAGATAGGACTGGTGCTCCCCATGGAGACACACTTGGGAAGATATAGCCCTTGTCTAGCAACTCTTGTAGCTACATTTTCGATTCTATTAATTTTGGCATGCTCATTCTATAAGGAGTTCTTGACACTAGAGAAGCTCCAGGCAATAATTCTATGGTGAAGTCAATATCCCTTTTAGGTGGTAAACAAGGAATGTTTTCTGGAAAAACATCCAGAAATTCCTATACTACAGGAATATATTCCATCATTGATGCCTTTTCTTTGGAGTCTGTATACCCCACCTGAATTGCATACAACTGGCATCCTTTTCTGATGCACTTACCCATTTGGAATGCTATGATTGGTCGTAGTTGTACTCGCTTTTTAATTCCTTGAATCTCTTTTGCATGCCATCATGCATTCTATAATAAATGATATTTTCCTTGCAGTCCACTAAGGTCCAGTTTATTTCCAACCAATTCATGCCCAGTAACACATCATAAGACCCCAATGGTAAGATATATAAATCTAATTGTTCTGCTGTCCTGCCACCTCCAATGTACAATCAAGAATTTTTGTAGTTACTTTTAGTTTTGCCCTAGTAGCTAGCTATACTAACCAGGAATTCTTAAATTTATGTTCTTTCAATTTACACATTCCCACTAACTTGGGACTTACATAACTCAAACTTGCTCCAGGATCTACCAAAATTTCAAACATGTTTAGTTAGTAAAGTATCTTCTAGTTCAATCATTGTGGGCTGAAAATTAGCCTGCCGGTCTTCCAAGGATACATTGATATGAGGTATGTTGCGCGCCACGTACCGTATTGTAGATGCTTCCTGCAGATTTTCTATAGTTTCATTTTTGTTTTGTTGTGGAATTTTTTTATAGTAATGAGCCTCCCCACAGCCCCAACACTATAAAGGAGGTTTATTATTATGTCCTTGCTCTGGCTTACTAGATTCTTCTATGGGTTTCTCTTCCACTAGCCATTTGGTTCTTTGATGATTCCTACCAAATTTCTTATTAATAGAATTTCATGTTGTGCCTTTAAAGTTGCTACTTTTACTGCTTTTAAAATTGGAATTATTTTTTTGAATTTTCTTTGGCTGCCAGCTCTTTCCTCCTTCACCCTTGGCCTTGGACTGCTGATAGCACATTCGTGCTTTACGAATGGTTTCATCCATCGTCTGAGGTTTAAAAAAATCTATTCGTTCCCTCATATGAGTAGGTAGGCTGCTTAAGAACCTCTGCACTTTGGATTTTTCTTCTCGCAGGGAAGGAACATAACTTAACAGGGAAGTGAATTTAGTGACATATTCATCCATGGTCATTTGTCCCAACTGAAGATCATGGAATTCCTTAGCTTTGTCATCATGAAATATTTCTGTTAAGTACTTATATTTAAAGTACTATGGAAACAATTCCCAAGTAATATCCTGTTCATCGATGCTGCATACATTTTTCACTTCTTCTCACCACAGGGTATCCTTTTCTTGCAACTGGTATATAGCCAATCTGGCCTTTAGATTGCTGCTATATTCATATACCTGAAAATAGTATTTTATATTAATTAACCAAGCTTCGGCCACCTCTTCTGCCTCACCATCAAACGTTGGTGGTTTAATTTTGCAAAATTATCCTTGCAGTTCTACTTTCTGTCTCTTAATATCTTACTGGTCAGACAAATTTCCCGACTCTGCCGCATTGTAATTCTTGTTTTTTCTTTTCTGGGAGGGACTCTTTTCAAGTCTACCTATAGTATTATTTCTCATTTTCTGGTCTTCATCTGATGATAATTCTCTTTCAGCACTTGGATGCTCCATCTCCTGATTTTTTTTGTCTGATAAACTCTTTAATATTTTCTCCTGATCTTGTAACAGTCGCTCATTATCCTTCCTGATTCTTAGCATTTCTTCTTCTAATTGCTGCACCGTGTTAAAAAAAAAAACAGTTTGGTGTTGTTGTTCTTCAAGTAACCAACTAGTCTTTTGGTGTTGTTCCACACTTAATTGTACCCACATCTCCGGATTCAAGACTGTAGGCACTTCAGTTTCCTCTGGTTGCGATTGTGATTCTATCGCTTCTGTCATTATCTTTCTCTCTCTCTGCACTATTCATATACACATCCTTCACCGTTAGTAGACCCTTAGGGTCCCAGCATAGCAACCGGCTCTGATACCACTTGTCACTTTCATCCTTAAAAAATTATAGCCATAAAAAAAAAATTACCTATCTCTGAATTCAATAAATATAAATCATTTATATAATGATTACTCCAATCATAGCACAATGTAAATATTTATATCAAAAATATTACAACTATATATATACCAGGTTGATTTAACTTTGGTTTCATATTAGGCATATAATGGAACTATGTTTTATTGAACTCCAATCTCTAAAACATATTTGTCGACATTGGGAAATTAAAACGGGGTTATGAGATTTAATACAACTTATATGATTCACATGGAGATTAACACATCACATGCTCTCATGTGTATCTTTAGTGATATAGAATTTATAGAATTTATACGGTATCCATAACACGGCTCCACTTGGCATAATTTGTTAACCCTCCGTGGAGATTTTTCATCCCATTTGATATGGTATATTACTGGGTGTTTAATGCATAAATCACAGCTATAGATTTTTCCCTCGGATTCTCCGTTAATCTCAAGTTTTTCTCTGGAGGTTACTACTGTAACACAGTATGCTATGCATAGGCTTAATGATTTTGGCAAGGACTTGGCACTCGGCTCCTCCTTTGGGCTCTCTGCCATCGACCCCCTTCAGGTTTTCCCCTTCCTCATTGTGCTTCTTCATCGTGCTGCTCTTTAGACATCGTTTTTATATCCATCAGAGATTTGAGATACTTCATCCACTTCACCACTGAGATATGGATCTTGTTTTGATATGAAATCTGGCAGAATGCATGGGATTTCTCCACTGATGAGGCGATGACTATTGCTAGGAAAAGAGGGCTTCATCCAACGCAAGATTGGTATTGTATTCTTCTTGGACTTCCAGACTTCTATAGAGTTTTAGTCAGATTGCTCCATTATTATTTTTTTGTAATTCTTTTCCTTTATTAATCTCCAGATTCTATGTTGTGCAAGGAAAACAGGCCTAATCCTCCCTTTCATAGGTAACTTTCCCATTCTTCAGAGCTAGTCCCGAATTTATCATGTTAATGAGGGTTTCCTTATTTTGTTTGTAATTAGATCTTCTCACCAGGTGGATTGTTTGTTTGCAGGTTAGTCTTAACTCTGTGAAACCCTCTCAGGCATTATTCTCATTGAATAGCTATGTTCACCTTCTCACTCTTGGCTAACAATAATAATAAAAAAAAATCATGGCTACACAGGTACTTAATGTTTCTGATGGAGACCGCATCATTGGTTCTCAAGCCTCTACTCGGACTCTAGCTTATTATAAATTTTAATCTTACTAGCTGTGTTTGTTGAGATTTACACAGGGGAGGGTTTTATACCCAATCAGGGATTTCAAATTTGTTATTAAAATTTTATGAATTTTTAGAACAGAGGACTAGGGTTTTCACCCAGGTTAAATGTGAGGAAGTTCTTGACTTATTTAAGCTCTATAGAGCTCACTATAACAGTTCCTATTTTCTTTATCATTTTGATTTTAAAACCCTCATTATATGACTGTTCTCTTCTGAATACCATTTCATTCTGAAATCGAACTATGAATTTTTCTGCTAGAGTTTTTATTAATCTTAGATATTGTTTTTCTAGCTTTAGATTCTCGGCATACCTCCTTTTTGCATGTCATTTTTATCTTTGCGCTACTATCAGTAAAAATGATTTGTTTAGATATAACACTATTATATATGTTACATAGAAAATAAATCTACAGTTAGTATTTACTTTCGATTTCCTCTAATTTTCCGTTCTGATGTTGCAAATTATAGGATGTCTTATGGTTTATAATTCTTCCAAACCCTTGCTCTTTGAAAACATATATTTTTATAAGTTTGTTTATAGCTTTTTCCTCTGCAATAGTTAGCATGATTTCAATCCCAGGTGACTGGACCACCGCATGATATCATTTGTGTATAGTCTGGTGTAATAGCTACGAACGACATGTTTCGGTTCGGGTTCCTACCTAGAACCAAAATCAGCAGTTCGATAAGAAAGTTATTGCCTTGCTCAAGACTTTATTTTCAGAGATATTCTGTGGCATTCCGCTCTAAATTCTACTTCATTTTTTGTTAAGCTATATAAATAAAATTGTGGTGCGAACATTGCAGTTTCATGCATTTAATATTGTACTTAAAATTTCGTCTTTTTACTCTACATTTTCTGTTAATCCCTTCTGCTACTCATTCTCATTTTTTCCCTACAATTACTTTCATGTTATAACAACAGGGGAAAGATACAAATCTATCTATTAGATTGTTCAATATTTTTGTTAACATAGGATAAATAAATACCAAACACAAATTACCATATGTCTACTTCTTGTATATAGATACAGAGTTCACTTTCCTGCTTCTAATGTATACAAAAGATGTATTTAAATTTATTAAAACCATATTCCACATCAATACAATATTGTGGATAGCCATTCAACTCAGCATTAACTTAACTAAATTTTCACAGTAATAATTATCTGGAATATGTAGATTCAAGTTGTGGTCCTCCAAACCATTCAAGTGAGGCTATTATGTCCTCAACTTGCCCCCTACCTCCAGAATCTGGATGGTGTCCCGGGCTAACAGTTGAAAGATCTTTCTGCTATGATCTCTGGATGGCCAATCCAGTCAAATTCAAAAAATCTGGCTTTACAAGGGTGACTGTGAGTGATTTTCAACTGATTCCCCAATCAGCTCTAGATAACACTCCCCTTTACCTTTTTCTTGCACATAACCCCTACTCCTCCTCTGGGATTCAGATTTATCATCAAAGCAGTAGGTAGATGTTTTTTCCAACTGTCCCCAACCACCTCCTATTCTTGGAAACATTTTTACCATCAGCTTAAAAATATTTTATTTTCTTTAATTGTTTTCTCCTAATTAATAAATCAGAAAATTCAATAATTTTGTTTTATCAACAGTAATTATTTAAGTTTTTCTTTCCAGATAAAAGAAAACTAAACAAATTGTCTTTAACTAGTTAACACTAGTTAACTTTAATGAAGCTGTCAGAATAGTAACATCGACTAAAAAAATAATGAATATTATAGCATCATATCTATACACAGTATCAATTTTGATTACAGAGGTCTTGAATAATAAAATGGAATAACTGTTCGAAAGAAGAACTATATAAAGTATTACTATATCAAGTATACGAAACAACCATATTAGATAGTTATGGAAAAAACGTGAAGATTCTTATTCTTGTCCATTATTGCACCAATAGGGATAATCTACAGTCCAGTATGACTCCAATGTCCGGTATGTCACGTTCTCAAAAAATAATAAATTTTACTTTTTATAATGTCGGCCAATGCTTTAACCTAATCTTGAATTTTGTATAACTTTAGTATTTATATTATATATAACTTTTTTAAATTATTAATGGGCTGAGATTAACTATTAAAATACAATTATGTATTATCTCTATAATTTTAATGGATAGTAAATTATATAGGTGAATTTGAATGGATCAAAATTTACCTTTAACAAAAAAATTTGACACATTGAATTTCCAAATTAAGTAAAATTTTAAACATATTTACTCTTTACTAAATCCAATACCATTTTCTAAATCAAAGGAAAGGAGTTAATTCAGCACAAACAATCAAAATCCAAAATCTTGTAATATTTCTTTTAATTAAATATTTGTAAAATGAATCTTTAAAAAGAAAACCCATATTCTATGGATAAATTAATATATTGAAAGACATAAATATTTCCCCATCAAAGTTGCAATATTTTAAAATTTAAATAAATATAAATATAAATAAACATGAGGTATGGTAAATAAATAAAACTTATTTTTATACTTACTCCAAAACTATGGTAAATAAATAAAAATATATATAAACTAGATGTATGGTAAATAAATAAAAATTATTTTTATATTTACTTCATAAACCTTTTTATATTTAAAAAAAAAAAGAGGTTTTATTTAGATGAATCCTATGGGACTAATACCATGGGACAAATTAATATTGATACCATGGGCCAAATACCATATTTATAAAATAAGTATGGTAAATAAATAAATATAAAAGAGGTATAAAAAGGTATGATAAATAAATAAATATAAAATAGGTATAAAGAGGTATGGTAAATAAATAAATGTAAAAGAGGTATAAAGAAGTAAGGTAAATAAATAAGAGCATATCAAATAGTATTATAAATAAAAATCTAATTATATAATAAGCCTATGGGCCAAATACCATATTAAATAAAAGAGGTATGGTAAGTAAATAAAAGTATAAATAAACTAGAGGTATGGTAAGTAAATAAAATCTCTTTTCATATTTACTCCATAATCTGTTTTATATTTAGAAATACTTATGTTCATTAGTTTACATAACTAAGAAGAAATAGAGAGAGAGAGAAGTGGAGAGAGAGACAGAGAGGTAAGGGAGAGATGGAGAAAGAGTGTGTTTGTTTAGGGGTGAGATAAAGAGACAAAGTAAGATGTATGGAAAGGAGGGGGGAGAGAAGAAGAGAGAAGGAGACAGGGAGGGATATAGTAATGTAGTTGGAGAGAGGGAGGCGCGAAAAGAGAGAGAGAAAGAAAGGGAGATGGGGGAAGAGAGAGGATTAGAGAGAGAGAGAGAGAGAGAGAGAGAGAGAGAGAGAGAGAGAGAGATGGGGGAAGAGAGAGGATTGGAGGGAAAAAATATAGGGAGGTAGGAGAGAAAGAGAGAGAGAGAGAGGAAGGATGAGAGAGAGGAGGAGAGTGATGGGGGAAGAGAGATAGAGAGATGAGGGAAGAGAGAGGGAATTAGGAGAGAGAGAAAGAGGAAGGACGAGAGAGAGGACTTGAGAGAGAGGAGGAGAGAGGGATTGATAGAGAGATGGAGTTGGAGGGGGAGACATGTAGGAAATAAGAAATATGGAGAGTGAGAAGTGGAGAGAGAGAATGAGTGACAAGGGAGAGACAAAGAGAGATCGTGTATATTTGGGGCTGAGATAAAGAGACAAATAAGGAGAGATGGAGATAAGGGGGTTGGGGGGGGGGGAGAGGAGATATAAGAAGAGTGGGAGGGATATAGTAACATAGTTGGTGGGTGAAGAGAGAGAGAGAGAGGGAGAGAGATATGGGAGAGAAATTGGAAGAGAGGAAGGAAGAGAGAGGATGTTAGAGAGTGGAGAGAGGGAGGGAAAGAGAGATGGACTTGGAGGGGGGGGGAGAGGGAGGTAATAAGAAATACATAGAGAGAGAAATGTGGAGAGAGAGAGAGAGAGAGAGCGAGTGATAAGGAAGATGGAGAGAGAGGGAGAGAGGACAAAAGGAGGAAAGAGATATATTAGTGGGGGAGAGGGAGAGAAGGGGAAGATAGAGATATAGATGGAAGGTGAAGAGAGGGAAGCAGAGAGAGATGGGGAGAGGAGGGGATTGACAAAGAGATTGATATATATGGAGTGCGAGAGCATGAATGTTTAGGGGGGTGAGATAGAGAGACAGAAAAGAAGATATGGAGGGGGATATAGATATGGATGGAGGGTGGAGAGAGGGGAGAATATTTGTCACACTAGATGGATTGATATAAGTGGAGATGGTGATTTATAATCCTATTTGATTATTTGCACTAGATGCATCGATTTTAGTGTATATATTTATTTCTAATGATATTTGATTACTTGCACTAGATGCATTGATTTCAGTGTAGGTGGTGAGTTCTAATACAATTTTATTTCTTGCACTGAATGTGTCGATTTGAATTTAGATGTCAATTTATAATTATATTTGATTACTTACACTAGATGAATTGATTTCAATGTAGATGATTTCTAATCCCATTTGATTGTTTGCACTAAATGAATTTTTTTTAGTGTAGATGGCGATTTCTAATCCTATTTGATTTCTTTGAGTAAATGCATTGATTTCAGAGTAGATGTTGGCTTCTAGAGAGAGAGATTGAGTGATAAGGAAGATGGAGAGAGAGGGAGAGAGGAAAAATGAGGAAAGAGAGATATTAGCGGGGGAGAGGGAGATAAGGGGAAGATAGAGATATATATGGAAGGTGAATAGTGTGAAGAAGAGAGAGATGGAGAGAGGGGGTGATTGACAAAGAGAATTATATATATGAAGTGCGAGAGCATGTGTGTTTAGGGGGGTGAGATAGAGAGACAAAATACAAGAGATAGTGATTTATAATCCTATTTGATTATTTACACTAGATGCATCGATTTTAGTGTAGATATTTATTTCTAATGACATTTTATTACTTACAGTAGATGCATTTATTTCAGTGTTACAGGTGGTGATTTCTAATACTATTTGATTGCTTGCACTTGATGTGTTGATTTCAATCTAGATGTCGATTTATAATTATATTTCATTGCTTGCACTGGATGCATTTATTTCGATGTAGATTATTGATAATCCTATTTGATTGTTTTCACTAAATGCATTTATTTCAGTGTAGATGGTGATTTTTAACCCTATTTGATTGCTTTGAGTAATTGCATTGATTTCAGTGTAGATGTTGGTTTCTAATCTTATTTGATTGCTTGCATTAGGTGCATTGATTTCAATGTAGAAGTTATTTTCTAACATTATTTGATTGCTTGCATTAAATGCATTGATTTCAATGTATATGTTGATTTATGATTTCATGTAATTGGATATATGACAGTACATTAATTTTAAAGTGATTGGAATAACAATATGCTTTGATTTTAGTGTAAGCACAAAACGTTATTGACAATGTACATTGATTTTTGTGTTATAGTAATTTAACCTATTAATATTGGAGAGCAAGAGACACAAGGTATCATGTTTACCACAATAGCTCGAGCTAAAGTTTTAATTGGTTTACGATTTAATTTTTATTTTTCATATAATCCATATGAAAAGATAACAAAACTAACAAGGGTGAAAATAATAATAGTAGAAGAAAATAGTTTGAGATTGATCACAATGAAGAGTATTTGTAACATGAGTACATTCTTCTTATTCACATTTTCTATCTTTCAACACTATTATTGTCATTTTCCATTCAAAAAAAAATTATTTCATCATTTTTCATCATTATAGTTATTAATAATATTATCATCTCAACAAAATAAGCTAACTAAGAAAATTTAAAATTAAAATGACCAAGTTAATCTCAAAAATATTTAGCATAATTAAAATTATTATATTAATATTTGATATATTTACATATTATTGATAAAATTAATCATATCTTAGATAGATTTTTCTTGGCAGCACATGACTGAAACCTACCTAGATCCGTCTTAACTCTAGATCTATCAAGCGCCCAGAGGGATCAAATCACTCAAGGTGCAAACCTTTTCTCAAGTTTTGCACTCAAAAAAGAGGTTTGCACCTCGAGAGATTTGATCCCTCTTGACGCTCGATAGATCCGGAGTTAAGACGGATCTAGGATGGTATAAATAATTACATTCTATGGTTTGTACAACCAGGATCTCACAAAGATCATATAATTCAAATACTATTAAGAATGAAATATATATATATATATATATATATATATATATATATATATATATATATATATATATATAGATATGTATATGGATATAGATATAGATATAGATATATATATATATATATATATATATATATATATATATATATATATATATATATATATATGTGAAAGAAAATGTAAAAGCCCCATTGGTGTGGGACCTCGATAGAAATCTTTACTCTCGTAGGCATGGAAAATTTTAGGGTCTAATATTAGTAGGTGGGCTAATTTTTCATGGTTTTTCCAAAAAAAAGATTCGCCAATTTCCTTTTTTTATAAAAAATATTCACCCAAATTTTACAATACAAAATTATTTTACGTTAAAAATCGCCAAAATTATATAGAAAATATATATAATAACATTATAAATTTGAATAATTTTCCAAATAAATCAATAAAAATTTTATAGCTTGCATATTAGGGACTAGTGAGATTCGCCAATTTTTTAAACTTCAAGGTAATTTTTCATCCTTAAAATTATCCTTGCTTGTAGGTTTAGAAATACAATAAAAAACCCTGATTTTACTTAAGGGGCTATCCAGAGAGCATCATGAAGATTTTAATCGACGAGTTCTGACCTGGTATAAAAAGTGGAGGATCTATTTTATTCCTTGTGGCCATTAATGATTTTTAAATTGACACTCATCGAAAAATGTATCCCTATAAACCATACAGATTTGAAATTGACAATCATCACAAACGTATCACTATAAACCATACATGTCACCGAGAATTAAAATAAAGTTATGAATTTGAAAGGAAATATCGAATTTGAAACTGAAAATGATGCAGGACAACCCTGCAAAACCCAGAATCTCTCCAACTCATGCATACACAAAATGCATCTCAAATAATTACCCCAACTGAAATTCCACATCTGGGCAATTTCATGAACTTTTGCGGAAGCTTAAAAATCATATGGTTCAAAACCACAACTCACCAATCTAATTTCTATGTGATTGAACCCAATCTCCAAATAGCATTAGACACCTTTATAAAAGTCTTATAAAAGACTTTAACCAACTACTAATCTCGTTGCTTAATTTCCAGGCTTTTATGATTAATTCTCCAATGCTTATCATGGCATGAGAATGTCTTAACATTGTGAATTTCACTTCAAATAACCCATGCTATTTATGGATTCACATATTCATAAACCAAATTTATTCAAAGATTAATATGACCATAGTTGTATGAATACTTCTAGCCCACCACATAACCATCGCATCAATGTATCTGGTTCCAACGCAGATCAATTGAATTTATTTTTAATAAAACTAATTGCTCACTATTTAACTTACCATTCTTCCACCCAACGCCATTGGAACTATTCCCCCTTGGCATTTCTATTCTTCAATCGAACTTCTGATTTTCCCTTCGTTACTCTTTCCAATCCAATTAACATTCCCTTTCAGCTCTACGATTAACGCTGATGCTCTCACTCTGTTGTGTGATGACCCTCTGCATCCTTCGAACAGCTCCACCCTTCCTACACATCCCAAATGCTAAAGATTGATTTCAAAAATGTTCACAGTACCTCTACATGGCATAGATTCATCCATCACTTCTTCAATGCGGCTCTTCCAACACGCACCGACTGTTTCCTAGTTCATCATTGCAATTCGCTTCTGCTCCATTCACAGATTGTACAGTATCAACGAGACTTCAGAACCATTCACGCATTTCATTTAATTCTCAGATCGACTCTAAAACTTTGCTATGGTACCTATACTATCGATCGATTCATTGTTACTGCAATATGTTATTTTATCAATACCACTCCACCATTTATCTAAAGAGTCAATGCATACCATTTATGTTTGAATTGACACAACGTATAAAACCACTCCAATTCGTGAAGGTAAAACACTTTTCTTCGGCAATCCAACGTTGTAACTTGCCATGGATATTCCCATTCTATAGTGATTTTTAAATCATTTGATTTCCATCAATCCATGCAACACTTTCACGTTCTAATTTGAACGCCTTCACTTCAACAATATTCAAAATGAATTCCAGCCAGCAATATGCTCCAGCGCTGTAGTTCAACATATGATTCCTTTGTAGATTTCTGCATAGATTAACGCCCAGAATATGTTTATAATAGACACTTAATACGATTACTCCTTCACTTCCTTAATGAACTAGTCGATTCAGGATTGAACCTTAGTTTTCAAACTCATTTCCTGTGTAATCGATCTTTTGTGATCGATCCACCAGATTTGTAAAACTTCTCGTCATATCCAAATTGATATAACAAATACAACTTGTGGACTCAGTTTCAATTGGAAACAATCATCTTTGCAGAGGTTTAACACTTCCTATATTCAGTTTCAAACTGAATTCCATTCCAACACACTTATATGAATAGCATTCACATTCTCTTCTCAATTCCTAATTACAGAAATCTAAATATACGTTGCTCAGCAAATCAACCATATAGTTCTGAAAACACATTTTTTTTAAATTAACAAATGCAAATACTTACAAACTCTTGTCTTTGGCCAGATATTAAAAATTCATGGCCCTTCCAATTGCCCGAAGGCTTACAAACTTGGTTGTCCAAACCACACCTCTAATCACTCTATTTTTCCTGATCTATTTGCATTTGAGGCATATTAATTTATACAAATTTAATTGAACCAATTTAGGTTCACATCTCTTTAATAACTCAAGAAGCCCTCAAATATCTCAACAAATCCTATAATCTAGATTTATCCCTAAAATCTTGAAACTAAAATCTAACTTAGGCCTCTTAATTAATTCTTAGATATCTCATGTCTAATTTCTCTCATGTTTTCTAGTTGTTTGGAAACATTACAAATCCTCACATATAATTAATTAAAAATATAATTTAATCATTCAAAAATCTCACTAATATTTACATAAATTAATATTTTCTCAAAAACATGAGACCCCTAGGTTTAAATAAAATACAAGGTATTTTTCCGAGCTAATGCTCCTGCATCAGACTGCCAAGGTTGAAAATGATCATGATCTCCTGATCATGCGTTTAAGTCATTGTCCGCCTGGATCCCACACTTTGTTTTGTAACTCATCATCTATATCTGTTGTTTTCTGCTTTTCTCCAGGTCTCCATATCTTATGTTGTCTTGCTCCACTGGCTACACTTTCACAATCTGTCCTTGTCTTCATTTTGCTGCTGCTACTACTTCTCTTCATTGCTGATATCTTCCTATGATATACTTTCAACATGATTCTTCCGATTAATTCAATTTTTCAGTCCAATAAATCTTCAAATTGTTGATTTCTTGCTACCTGCTAAGCTCTTACTCACTCAGTTCTTACTTGTTCAGTTCTTACTTCTATGCTTGTTTCCGTTCTTACCGCTGCCCAATCATCCATGCCCTCTTGTCTTCTACAACGGAAAACTTCTTCTCTGTCTTCTCCTATCAGCAACTTACTAGATTGGTACATTGTGTACTCCTTTCTGCTATCTTCATCTTTCTGCATCTGTAATTCCCAATTCTGAAATTGATATTTTTCCTGCACTGAATCTTGACTATTCAAAATCATTTCCAACAACATAACTTCTTCATCCCATGGATTTGAAATTTCCATAGAATTCTCATCTTACTCCTTCATTTGACTACTCAACTGATTCAAATGTTCTTCAGCATCTGCAACAATACCTGCATTCACAAAACACTTGTTAAAACAAAAATCATAAGGCCTCAGTGCCTTTTCCTCCTTTGCCAGCATTTCAGTATGTTGTCTTGAATTTTCCATCTCAATCAGCACATCAATATGCTGATTCTCTCTTCCCAAAGAATTCTCTGAATAACTCTCAAGACTATCAACCAGTATTTTTCATACATCATCTGTCTCCATGATATCTTTTTGCTCTCGTTCACTATACTGAACTCTTTCTTCTGCCACAATCTCCCTGTCATACTCTGAATGTTCCAATAAATATTCCAACAATGCAATTTCTCTATGCCACTGCTGAAGAATATCATCATCATGTACCATCTCTGCATTCATACACAACTTGTTAGTTTGAATATCACAAAGTTCAACAGCCTCAACTGTTGCTTCACTTATCAGTGCTTCAAACTGATCCACTTCTTCTGCATCCACAAGAACTTCTTCATGTGTTGTAGCAGCTTCAAGTACAAACGCATCACTGCTTCCTTCTTCAGAGTATTTATCTCCTGAAAGATTATTTTCCATACTTGTGACATCTTCACAAGATTTCACATCCTCCTCAGTAAAACCTGTAATCACATCAAAATTGTCAGCTACAAAAATACACGGTTTTACGTTATCCATATGATTTGGATTTGCCCAATAACTCAAGAAATCATCAATGATCTCCTCTTCTGTTTCTTCAATGGAAACCTCCACTTTCAACTCAGCTACTCTGAGTTGTGTACACCCCAACTGTACATCCATCATCTGCTCGAGCTCCCTCAGCTCTTCTATTAACTGCATGTTTATCTGTTGATCTCTTTTCTGTTGTAGCCTCTGCCACTTCACTCTCTTCCTCATGAGCCAACCCACTCTCTAGATTTCCTCTATCCTCATCTTCTGTTTGTAAAAATGTTCCTTGATCTCAGCTAACTCTTTGTCATATTCTACATCAGCTAACTGTTGTCTTATGCCATTTTCCTTGGCATCTTCTTTCTCCCTCTTTCTACTGTGGCCTCTCTCTGAACCTCTGCTCCCTCTGTTATGAATTTCAGTAGTTATCTTCCTCCGCCATGAGCTTCTCACCCATGAGTTGCACCAAGCCTCTACAACAGAAAGCTATCCTGCTGCCACATACCTCACCAATCCTTTCCTTCGGATTTGGTCTTTTGGTAATCACCATTCCTCTGCTGGAACCTTTCGAGCATTTCTTCACTGCTCCTTCAGGCTTCACTCATCTTCATCTTTATTCAACCTCTTTCGAATCTCGGTACAAATTTAATTTAACCAATTTAGGTTCGCATCCCTTTAATAACTCAAGAAGCCCTCAAATATATCAACAAATCCTATAATCTAGATTTATCCCTAAAATCTTGAAACTAAAATCTAACTTAGGCCTCTTAATTAATTCTTAGATGTCTCAAGTCTAATTTCTCTCATGTTTTCCAGTTGTTTCGAAAAATTACAAATCATCACATATAATTAATTAAAAATATAATTTAATCATTCAAAAATCTCACTAATATTTACATAAATTAGTATTTTCTCAAAAACATGAGACCCCTAGGTTTAAATAAAATACAAGGTATTTTTCCGAGATAATGCTCCTGCATCAGGTTCCCAAGGTTGAAAATGATCATGATCTCCTGATAATACGTTTAAGTCTTTGTCCGCCTGGATCCCACACTTTGTTCTATAACTCATCATCTATATCTGTTGTTTGTTGCTTTTCTCCAGGTCTCCATATCTTATGTTGTCTTGCTCCACTGGCTGCACTTTCACAATCTGTACTTGTCTTCATTTTGTTGCTACTGCTGCTTCTCTTCATTGCTGATATCTTCCTCTGAGATACTTTCAACATGATTCTTATGATTAATTCAATTTCTCGGTCCAATAAATCTTCAGATTGTTGATTTCTTGCTTCCTGTTGAGCTCTTACTCGCTTAGTTCTTACTTGTTCAGATCTTACTTCTATGCTTGTTTCCGTTCTTACCGCCGCCTAATCATCCATGCCCTCTTGTCTTCTACAACGAAAAACTTCTTCTCTATCTTCTCCTATCAGCAACTTACTGGACTGGTACCTTTTGTACTCCTTTATGCTATCTTCATCTTTCTGAATCTACAAGTCCCAATTCTGAAATTGAGATTTTTCCTACACTGAATCTTGACTATTCAACATCATTTCCAGCAACATAACCTCTTCATCCCATGGATTTGAAATTTCCATAGAATTCTCATCTTTCTCCTTCATTTGACTGCTCAACTGAGTCAAATGTTCTTCAGCATCTGCAACAATACCTGCATTCAGAAAACACTTGTTAAAACAAAAATCATAAGGCCTCAGTGCCTTTTCCTCCTTTGCCAGCTTTTCAGCATGTTTTCCTGAATTTTCCATCTCAATCAGTACATCAGTAGGTTGATTCTCTCTTCCCAAAGAATTCTCTGAAGAACTCTCAAGACTATCAACCAGCATTTCTCGTACATCATCTGTCTTCATGATATCTTTCTGCATTCGTTCACTGTACTGAACTCTTTCTTCTACTGCAATCTCCCTGTCATACTCTGAATGTTCCAATAAATATTCCAACAATGCAATTTCTCTGTGGCATTGTTGAAGCATATCATCATCATGTACCATCTCTGCATTCATACACAACTTGTTAGTTTAAAAATCACAAAGTTCAACAGTCTCAACTGTTGCTTCACTTATCAGTGCTTCAGACTGATCCACTTCTTCTACATCCACAAGAACTTCTTCCTGTGCTGTAACAGCTTCAAGTACAAATGCATCACTACTTCCTTCTTCAGAGTATTTATCTCCTGAAAGATTCTTTTCCATACTTGTGACATCTTCACAAGATTGCACATCCTCCTCAGTAAAACCTATAATCACATCAAAATTGTCAACTACAAAAATACACGGTTTTACATTATCCAGCTGATCTGGATTTGCCCAATAACTCAAGAAATCATCAATGATATCCTCTTTTGTTTCATCAATGGAAACCTCCACTTTCAACTCAGCTGCTCTGAGTTGTGTACACCCCAACTTTACATCCATCATCTGCTCGAGCTCCCTCGGCTCTTCTATTAACTGCATGTTTATCTGTTGATCTCTTTTCTATTGTAGCCTCTGCCACTTCACTCTCTTCCTCATGAGCCAACCCACTCTCTGGATTTCCTCTATCCTCATCTTTAGTTTGTAAAACTGTTCCCTGATCTGAGCTAACTCTTTGTCATATTCTGCATCATCTAATTGTTGTCTTATGCCATTTTCCTTGGCATCTTCTTTCTCCCTCTTTATACTGTGGCCTCTCTCTGAACCTCTGCTCTCTCCTTTATGAATTTCAGTAGTCATCTTCCTCCGCCATGATTTTCTCACCCATGAGTTGCACCAAGCCTCTATAACAACAAGCTCTCCTTCTGCCACTTACCTCACCAATCCTTTCCTCCGGATCTGGTCTTTTGGTAATCACTGGTCCTCTGCTGGAACCTTTCGAGCATTTCTTCACTGCTCCTTCAGGCTTCACTCATCTGCAACTTTATTCAACCTGTGTTGAATCTTTAGGTTCTGCCACTCTCTCTTAGAATCCTTTGTTGGACTCCTCCATCACTGTTCTCCAGTTGTGATCTGCTTCTTTCTGCTGAGACTTTATTCAACCTGCTTGCAACCTGAATTTGTCAAGCATAACTTTCAAACCAGAGTTCAATAATAATGATCATAACTCACCTCAAATATCCTGTTGATCTTGCCTTATCTTTCATGCACACTGCATCCCTGTGTTGCAATCTTTATTAGTTTCAAAATCTGACATTTATTCATCACATGCAATTAGTTCAATTTAAAAACTTGAATCTTCACACAGAGCTATTCCCGATCTGATACCACTTGATGCAGGAGAACCCTGCATAACCTAGAATCTCTCCAACTCATGCATACACAAAATGCATCTCAAATAATTACCCCAACTGAAATTCCACATCTGGGAAATTTCATGAACTTTTGTGGAAGCTTAAAAATCATATGGTTCAAAACCATAACTCACTAATCTACTTTCTATGTGATTGAACCAAATCTCCAAATAGCATTAGAAACCTTTATAAAACTCCTATAAAATACTTTAACCAACTACTAATCTCTTTGCTTAATTTCCAGGCTTTTATGATTAATTCTCCAATGCTTATCATGGCATGAGAATGTCTTAACATTGTGAATTTCACTTCACATAACCCATGCTATTTATGGATTCACATATTCATAAACCAAATTTCTTCAAAGATTAATATGACCATAGTTGTATGAATACTTCTAACCCACCACATAACCATCGCATCAATGTATCTAGTTCCAACGCAGATCAATTGAATTTATTTTTAATAAAACTAATTGCTCACCATTTAACTTACCATTCTTCCACCCAACGCCATTGGAACTATTCCCCCTTGGCATTTCTATTCTTCAATCGAACTTCTAATTTTCCCTTCGTTACTCTTTCCAATGCAATTAGCGTTCCCTTTCAGCTCTACGATTAAAGCTGAAGCTCTCACTCTGCTGTGCGATGACCCTATGCATCCTTCGAACAGCTCCACCCTTCCTGCGCATCCCAAATGCTGAAGATTGATTTCAAAAATGTTCACAGTACCTCTACAATGGCATAGATTCATCCATCACTTCTTCAATGCGGCTCTTCCAACACGCACCGACCGTTTGCTGGTTCATCACTGCAATTCGTTTCTGCTCCATTCACAGATTGTACAGTATCAACGAGACTTCATAACCATTCACGCATTTCATTTAATTCTCAGATCGACTCTAAAAATTTGCTATGGTACCTATACTATCGATCGATTCACTATAACTTCAATCTGTTATTGTATCAATACCACTCCACCGTTTATCTAAAGAGTCAATGCATACCATTTATGTTTGAATTGACACAACGTATAAAACCACTCCAATTAGTGAATGTAAAACACTTTTCTTCGGCATTCAAACGCTGTAACTTGCCATGGATATTCCCATTCTACAGTGATTTTTAAATCATTTGATTTCCATCAATCCATCCAACGCTTTCACGTTCTAATTTGAATGCCTTCACTTCAACAATATTCAAAATGAATTCCAGCCAGCAATATTCTCCAGCGCTGTAGTTCAACATATGATTCCTTTGTAGATTTCTGCATAGATTAACACCCAGAATATGTTTATAATAGACACTTAATACGATTACTCCTTCACTTCCTGAATGAACTAGTCGATTCAGGATTGAACCTCAGTTTTCAAACTCATTTCCTATGTAATCGATCTTTTGTGATCGATCCACCAGATTTGTAAAACTTCTCGTCATATCCAAACTGATATAACAAATACAACTTGTGGACTCAGTTTCAATTGGGAACAATCATCTTTGCAAAGGTCTAATGCTTCCTATATTCAGTTTCAAACTGAATGCGATTCCAACACACTTATACGAAGAGCATTCACAATCTCTTCTCAATTCCTAATTACAGAAATCTAAATATACGTTGCTCAGCAAATCAACCATATAGTTCTGAAAACACATTTTTTTTACATTAACAAATGAAAATACTTACAAGCTCTTTTCTTTGGCCATATATTCAAAATTCATGGCCCTTCCAATTGCCCAGAGGCTTACAAACTTGGTTGTCCAAACCACACCTCTAATCACTCTATTTTTCCTGATCTATTTGCCTTTGAGGCATACTAATTCATACAAATTTAATTGAACCAATTTAGGTTCACATCCCTTTAATAACTCAAGAAGCCCTCAAATATATCAACAAATCCTATAATCTAGATTTATCCCTAAAATCTTGAAACTAAAATCTAAATTAGGCCTCTTAATTAATTCTTAGATATCTCATGTCTAATTTCTCTCATGTTTTCCAGTTGTTTGGAAGCATTAAAAATCATCACATATAATTAATTAAAAATATAATTTAATCATTCAAAAATATCACTAATATTTACATAAATTAATATTTTCTGAAAAACATGAGACCCCTAGGTTTAAATAAAATACAAGGTATTTTTCCGAGCTAATGCTCCTGCATCAGCCTCCCAAGGTTGAAAATGATCATGATCTCCTGATCATGTGTTTATGTCTTTGTCCTCCTGGATCCCACACTTTGTTCTGTAACTCATCATCTATATCTGTTGTTTGTTGCTTTTCTCCAGGTCTCCATATCTTATGACGTCTTGCTCCACTGGCTGCACTTTCACAATCTGTCCTTGTCTTCATTTTGCTATTGTTGTTGCTTCTCTTCATTGCTGATATCTTCCTATGAGATACTTTCAACATGATTCTTCTTATTAATTCAATTTCTCGGTCCAATAACTCTTCACATTGTTGATTTCTTGCTGCCTGCTGAGCTCTTACTCGCTCAGTTCTTACTTGTTTAGTTCTTACTTCTATGCTTTCTCCCGTTCTTACCGTCGCCCAATCATCCATGCCCTCTTGTCTTCTACAATGGAAAACTTGTTCTCTGTCTTCTCCTATCAGAAACTTACTGGACTGGTACATTGTGTACTCCTTTCTGCTATCTTCATCTTTCTGCATCTGCAATTCCCAATTCTGAAATTGAGATTTTTCCTGCAATGAATCTTGACTATTCAACATCTTTTCCAGCAATATAACTTCTTCATCCCATGGATTTGAAATTTCCATAGAATTATTGTCTTTCTCCTTCATTTGAAATCTCAATCGAGTAAAATGTTCTTCAGCATCTGCAACAATACCTGCATTCACAAAACACTTGTTAAAACAAAGATCATAAGGCCTCAGTTCCTTTTCCTCCTTTGCAAGCATTTCAATATGCTGTCTTGATTTTTCCATCTCAATCAACACATCAGTATGTTGATTCTCTCTTCCCAAAGAATTCTCTGAATAACTCTCAAGACTATCAACCAGTCTTTCTCGTACATCATATGTCTCCATGATATCTTTCTTCTCTTGTTCACTGTACTGAACTCTTTCTTCTGCTGCAATCTCCCTGTCATACTCTGAATGTTCCAATAAATATTCCAACAATGCAATTTCTTTGTGGCATTGCTGAAGCATATCATCATCATGTACCATCTCTGCATTCATACACAACTTGTCAGTTTGAAAATCACAAAGTTCAATAGTCTCAATTGTTGCTTCACTTATCAGTGCTTCACTGATCCACTTCTTCTACATCCACAAGAACTTCTTCCTGTCTGTAACAGCTTCAATTAAAAATGCATCACTACTTCCTTCTTCAGAATATTTATCTCCTGAAAGATTCTTTTCCATACTTGTGACATCTTCACAAGATTGCACATCCTCCTCAGTAAAACCTGTAATCACATCAAAATTGTCAGCTACAAAAATACACGGTTTTACATTATCCAGCTGATCTAGATTTTCCCAATAACTCAAGACATCATCAATTATCTCCTCTTCTATTTCATCAATGGAAACCTCCACTTTCAACTTAGCTTCTCTGAGTTGTGTACACCCCAACTGTACATCCATCATCTGCTCGAGCTCCCTCAGCTCTTCTATTAACTACATGTTTATCTGTTGATCTCTTTTTTGTTGTAGCCTCTGCCACTTCACTCTCTTCCTCATGAGCCAACCCACTCTCTGGCTTTCCTCTATCCTCATCTTCAGTTTGTAAAACTGTTCCCTAATCTCAGCTAATTCTTTGTCATATTATGCATCAGCTAACTGTTGTCTTATGCCATTTTCCTTGGCATCTTCTTTGTCCCTCTTTCTACTGTGGCCTCTCTCTAAACCTCTGCTCTCTCCTTTATGAATTTCAGTAGTCATCTTCCTCCGCCATGATTTTCTCACCCATGAGTTGAACCAAGCCTCTACAACAGCAAGCTCTCCTGCTACCACTTACCTCACCAATCCTTTCCTCCGTATCTGGTCTTTTGGTAATCACCGGTCCTCTGCTGGAACCTTTCAAGCATTTCTTCACTTCTCCTTCAGGCTTCACTCATCTGAAACTTTATTCAACCTCTATTGAATCTTCAGGTTCTGCCACTCTCTCTTAGAATCCTTTGTTGGACTCCTCCATCACTGCTCTCTAGCTGTGATCTGCTTCTTTCTGCTGAGACTTTCTTCAACCTGCTTGCAACCTGAATTTGTCAAGCATAACCTTCAAACCAGAGTTCAATAATAATGATCATCACTCACCTCCAATATCATGTTGATCTTGCCTTATCTTTCACCCGCACTTGATGCCTGTGCTGCAATATTTATTAGTTTCAAAATCTGACATTTATTCATCACATGCAATTAATTCAATTTAAAAACTTCAATCTTCACACGGAGCTATTCCAGATCTGATACCACTTGATGTAGGATAACCCTGCAAAACCCAGAATCTCTCCAACTCATGCATACACAAAATGCATCTCAAATAATTACCCCAACTAAAATTCCACATCTGGGAACATTCATGAACTTTTGCAGAAGCTTAAAAATCATATGGTTCAAAACCACAAATCACGAATCTACTTTCTATGTGATTGAACCAAATCTCCAAATAGCGTTATAAACCTTTATAAAAGTCTTATAAAAGACTTTAACCAACTACTAATCTCGTTGCTTAATTTCCAGGATTTTATGATTAATTATCCAATGCTTATCATGGCATGAGAATGTCTTAACATTGTGAATTTCACTTCAAATAACCCATGCTATTTATGGATTCACATATTCATAAACCAAATTTCTTCAAAGATTAATATGACCATAGTTGTATGAATACTTCTAGCCCACCACATAACCATCGCATCAATGTATCTGGTTCCAACGTAGATCAATTGAATTTATTTTTAATAAAGCTAATTGCTCACCATTTAACTTACCATTCTTCCACCCAACGCCATTGGAACTATTCCCCCATGGCATTTCTATTCTTCAATCGAACTTCTGATTTTCCCTTCGTTACTCTTTCCAATGCAATTAGCATTCCCTTTCAGCTCTACGATTAACGTTGATGCTCTCACTCTGCTCTGCGATTACCCTCTACATCCTTCGAACAACTCCACCCTTCCTGCTCATCCCAAATGTTGAAGATTGATTTCAAAAATGTTTAAAGTACCTCTATGATGGCATAGATTCATCCATCACTTCTTCAATGCAGCTCTTCCAACACGCACCGATCGTTTGCTGGTTCAACGCCGCAATTCATTTATGCTCCATTCAAAGATTGTACAGTATCAACGAGACTTCAAAACCATTCACGCATTTCATTTAATTATCAGATCGACTCTAAAAATTTTCTATGGTACCTATACTATCGATCGATTCACTATTACTGCAATCTGTTATTGTATCAATACCACTCCATCATTTATCTAAAGATTCAATGCATACCATTTATGTCTGAATTGAAACAACGTATAAAACCACTCAATTTCGCGAAGGTAAAAAACTTTCTTCGACATTCCAACGCTGTAACTTGCCATTGATATTCCCATTATGTAGTGATTTTTAAATCATTTGATTTCCATCGATCCATCCAACGCTTTCACGTTCTAATTTGAACGCCTTCACTTCAACAATATTCAAAATGAATTACAGCCAGCTATCTTCCCCAGCGCTGTAGTTCAACATATGATTCCTTTGTAGATTTCTACATAGATTTTTGCCCAGAATATGTTTATAATAGAAACTTAATATGATTACTCCTTCACTTCCTGAATGAACTAGTCGATTCAGGATTGAACCTCAGTTTTCAAACTCATTTGCTATGTAATCGATCTTTTGTGATCGATCCACCAGATTTGTAAAAATTCTCGTCATATCCAAACTGATATAACAAATAAAACTCGTGGACTCAGTTTCAATTGGAAACAATCATCTTTGCAGAGGTTTAACGCTTCCTATATTCAGTTTCAAACTGAATGCCATTCCAACACACTTATATGAAGAGCATTCACAATCTCTTCTCAATTCCTAATTACAGAAATCTAAATATAATTTGCTCAAAAAATCAACCATATAGTTCTGAAAACACACTTTTTTTACATTAACAAATGCGAATACTTACAAACTCTTGACTTTGGCCACATATTCAAAATTCATGGCCCTTCCAATTGCCCGGAGGCTTAGAAACTTGGCTGTCCAAACCACACCTCTAATCACTCTATTTTTCCTGATATATTTGCCTTTGAGGCATATTAATTTATACAAATTTAATTGAACCAATTTAGGTTCACATCTCTTTAATAACTCAAGAATCCCTCAAATATATCAACAAATCCTATAATCTAGATTTATCCCTAAAATCTTGAAACTAAAATCTAACTTAGGTCTCTTAATTAATTCTTATATATCTCAAGTCTAATTTCTCTCATGTTTTCAAGTTGTTTGGAAACATTAAAAATCCTCACATATAATTAATTAAAAATATAATTTAATCATTCAAAAATCTCACTAATATTTACATAAATTATTATTTTCTCAAAAACATGAGACCCCTAGGTTTAAATAAAATACAAGGTATTTTTCCGAGCTAATGCTCTTGCATCAGAAAATAAAAGAATAGAAAATAAATTTACTGATATACATCTAACTCCAACGACGTTTAGTCTAATTGAATTAAAATGGTAGGTTATTGATAAAAAGATAGAAACTAAATGGCCCCTAAATGGCCATATTACTGGTAAAGGATTTGAGAAATTTTCATTTTTCAAATAGTGGTGTAAAAGTGGTGATAATGTGGAGATACGTAAGTGGTGCAAAAGTAGAGTTAGTAAAAAATGTTAAAGTTGGTGCTAAATGCATATGTGGCATTTCATGTTGTATGGTGTAAACCGCCAAAAACCAATATGACGTGGATCAAGATATTGTGATGCAAAGCACCAAAACTAATTTTACAAAAATTATAAATTTATCGTAAAAATATCAAAACTATTATTATAATAATAAATTGTAAATGGTACAAAGCACTACAAAATAAAAAATGGTGAAAAAAAACTCTATTGTTATTATTATAATAAAATTGTATATGGTGAAAAGAACCATAAAATATAAAATGGTGGAAAAAAAATAATCTCGTTTATTTAGAAAGGTTATATAAATATACAAATATCCTTAAAGCAATAGTAAATGATAATTATCTAGTTTTGTTATATAGTAGCTCTGTCTGAAAATCTACGAACATTGGATTATAGAATAATATTGTACAACATCAACAAGAATAATATTGTACAACATCAACCAAATCAATCCATCCTTTCATTTTTGAATAAATTTATACTCTAAAAATAGCAGCTAATTGATTCACAATATTCATTGTCGCGACTCACAAAATCAATCCATCCTTTCATCTTTGAATAAATTTATACTCTAAAAATGGCAGCTAATTGATTCACAATATTCATTGTCGTGACTCATAATCTGGAGGTGGATAGAACCTGATAATCAAGTATTTTCTTAATATTTTTCCATATGGGGGCTTCAAATTGATGTGACAAATGCCACTCGATGTATTTTCTTGTATGGTGAAACTTGCTCTCAAGTACAAGAGAAAATTTCTCCCATGAGTGAACAAGATAAACCAAATCTTTAGGTTTATTTTTAAATACCCTGGGACTTTGTAACTGGGCTCAACATGGATCAGTTAGTTGGCACAAAACTTTGAATATAAAACTTTCATCACTGACATAACTTTACAAAATACTTACATAACTTTACAAAATACTTACAAGTTCCAATATAAAATTTTCTTACATAAAATCTTCCCTGAAAAATCAATAATCAAGAGAATAGAAACCAAAACTAAATGTACAATTAGTAATCAAAATAGGGAAGTGTTGCATTTACAAATTTTGCAGCAAATTTTTTTACATCCTCCTCGCATAGATTTCCACCAGGATTCCTCACAACAAATGAAATTGGTACTTGACCTCCCTCCTCATGAGGATAGCTAAAACAAATAACGCATACTTAAATTAATCATAAGGTATACAAAAATATAAGACACAAAATTACAGTTGAAATTAATTAGAATTTATGAAAAATTAAATTTTATACAATAAGTTAAAACTACTTGCGTTTTGAATCAGATTCCTTTTCATCACCATCATCTCCCAGTGATTTGACATCATTTGCATCTTCCATATCATCATCACTTGCTATAGTTGATGGCATCTCTGGAGTACCTAGTGAATCTAGGTGGCTAGAGCTTTGAACTTTGGTTGTTGATGATCGATATGAAAGGTTAGTTACAACAGAAGTTGATGAGGACTTATCCAAAAATTCATTCTTCCATGTCTGAGAGAACTTTGCGACATCTTTATCTTTCAAGCGACCATGTTCCGTGTTTCTCCATGTATTCCCACATTCAACTTTGGTAGTAGCTTCAATACTTTCTACCCCTTCCTGAATCATATGATAAGTTCCAACTATAGTCCAACAGCTAGGTTGGGGTTTAGGATGATTATGGGTACCATTGTAGAAAATCTCTATTATTTGTCCATGAGGAGAGCATTCAACCTTCTTCGTCACTTGAAAATTGCGGTGTTTACACTTATAGTAACTCCGAGGATACTCACTACATTTAACCTGCTTTTGCCCATAATTTCTCCAATTTCATCCATCCTCATATCGTATCCCTATGATGGTATGAGGAGCTAGACCATTTTGATCCCCTTCTAGAAGTTGTACAGTGAACATTTGAAACTTGCATTTGTTCTTGCTCCTCAAAAGGAACAGACTCTTATGAAGGAAAATCTTGAGGAACAACATGTAAAGGAGGCACAACTTGTAAAGGAGGAACATATTTTTCCTCTTCGATAACATTGTTATGAACTAATGATTCAGGCAAATAATATCGTACAAGCTCTTTTTTTTTCAATAGAGTTTGGAACAACGTGATCGCAAAGTTGTGTCTGGCCTTGAGCTGGAACATGAACTTGACCCTGATCGTGTGTCTAAGTTTTCACTTGGGAAAAAACTTAAGAATGAGCATTATTTTCAGTCTGCATGAAGACTCGGGCATCAATCATAGTTTGAGCTTGAGTAAAAGATTGAGCATGGCCTTGAGTTTGAATTTTGGTGCACGTTTGATCCTATCCTTGTGAATTGGACCGACTATGAAACTCAAAATCAAATTGAGACCAAGTTTGAGACTCCATCTGAACCTGGAATCCACCTACAACTTGTTGTTAACTGGAGCCAAAAGTAGCCACAATTAACTTATAATGCTATAAAGGATTATTCACCAATAAAAATATACCCAAAGTCAAATTATAATGAAAAAATCATGTTTTAATATTAATCACAACTTCAAGAATTGTATAACAAACAAGATCGAGTTCATCATTTTATCTTAAGCATAGCTTCAAGAATTGTAAAAGGAATATGACCACAACCATTTTTTAATTTCTTTTTTCTTTATAATATTTCATAAATACCTTATTTTTTACCAATGCATGCACAAAATGGAACATAATAAACAATTCAATTCCAAAATAAATAAGAATACTAATTTTCAGAAGACAATCTGTCTCGATAATGTCTGCTCTAATTCTTTGGAGTCTGGACCATGGAAAAGCTTGGACTTTTAATGAATTTACTTGACATGGAAAAACATACATGCACATTATGATGAACTGTCTCAGCTACTTGCCCAATACATACTATTGATTATTACAGTTTACATCACAGTGTCTATTATTTCTAAAATTACACAAAAGTAACCTTTAAAATTATAGTTACTATTTCTCATCAAATATCAATGTGCAAACAATGCATATTACCTTGTATATTTTTTCACTATGTGCATTCAATAGAAGACAAAAAAAAATCATGCTTAAATAAGTAAGAAGAAGAGGGTTACCATTCCCGCTAGAGGTGACAGGCAATAAGTAAAAAAATTTCCCCGATATCTATTGATAACTTTTATTTAATAACAACTTATTATCAAAATATCACTGGTGAAAATGAAGGAAATATATTGTTGGAGTTATCATATTAAAGGTAATTTGTATGTTGATTGTTGTGGACTGGTGAATTACTGGCAAATCGAAAAATGGATAATTACTAGATCCATAGAGGATGCATTAAAATGAAGCATAAAATCCATAGAGAAGTGTCACATTATCGAATTTTGGACCAAGTAGATCATTTGGTGTAGATCCACAATGTGCAATAAAGACAGCTTGGTGAAGAGAAATCATAGTTTCTAATTCAAAAGTTTATCACTCCTTCAAACCTTGTTGTATTTGATGTCTACAAGTCACACAAATATAAAGGTAGAGCTATTAACTATATGCCAAAATCATGGTAACGTTTGAATAATTATTATTTAATTTTATTGCATTGTGTTACTTTTTTGTTGTTCCCTATAATCAAGAGTTGGATGGATTATGAAATCGTATGAGGATAAATTTATGGTTTTTATTGTTTAGTAGGAGGAGGAGAATTGTATTGGTATTGGATGTAGAGTGTAATAATTTCTTTAAAGGACAGTAACATGGATAATTTTTTGGAGATAAAGAGAATCAGTCTTAATGTTCTGGTTTGACTATAAATTGTTTTAGATTTTTAGTTCATTGGTTTATTGATAGTATAAGGGTATTACAATATTAAATTTAAACAACTACTGATATTTTCTCATGGAATAGGTGGTTGAATAAAATCAGTAAATGAAGATGGAAATTATCGAGTCAGAAAAGGACTAATTAAAAAAAAAACAATAATGGTAATTCCATACTTCTAATTGAAATAGATAAACTCATGGTAAGTGGGACAGATTAAAGTGAATTTCACTAAGCTTCAAGTGTAGAGTGTTTAATTTAAGGAATGATTTTTTTTTTTTTTGTAAAACACCCAGTCTACAGTAAATTTCATGACTAGACTATGCAAACTCTTTGTGATGGAAGTCAAGCTATAAATTCTAGATTATATTTGAACATAAAATGTCCAATAAATTATATCCGTTCTTATGATTTCATGTATGCATATTAGTAGTAAATTTTTGAGACTTGCAGAAACTGGAATTACCTGTAGCTTACAAAACTGGGAAGGAAAATTTAATGAAGGAAAATTTCTAGTAACATGACGATTGATTGCTGGAAAATTAAACACAGATATTGGAAGAAACTATGAAAATGCTTGCATAGTGATTTCCTGAATAGCCACACAAAATGATGCCAATGAGGTGCTACTAAAGTCATGAGTGCAGAGATCATATCATTCGCTACGGAGTGTAAAGAAAAGTTGAGTTGAACTTTATGTTATATAGTCTTTGATTCATTGTTAAATTTTAAGTCAAATTCAAGCTTGAAGGAAATCGAATTCAAGGAAAATTTTAGTCATTATATAATTAGTTTTATATGAATATTGGATGCATTATCAGTGTTACTCAACTTCCAAGGTTTAGGTATGTTCATGTCATAGCATGAAGGTTATTGAACTTTTGAAAGTTAAAATTTGGAATTTAATGTGATGTTTGATTCTTATCATAGTGGCATTAAGGCTGACCAACTATTGTCACCAGTTGAGTCTATGTTTTAACTAGTCATTCTAATATTAGACAACGTTTTCACATACCAGATAAGTATAATGAAGATATGATGGATAGTTAAAGAAGATGATATTTGAAGATTAATGGATGAGAGACATATTGTGAATTTTGTGGGAATTTTGTAAGGGGGAGATGTCCTTCCTACAAATTATGTGCATGTATTGCAACAAGAAACTTAAGTATGAAGATGAGGGCTAAGGACAGAGAAATATGAGACTGCTCTGCTTGCATCATATTGATTCACGTCATCAAAAAATAGATACAAAACATTACTTCATAATAGTAATAAATATTGATGAGAGAAAAGTAAATCATGATTTGCAAATCTTTATAAGGTTAGAGGAACAAATTCACACCAATGTAGCTTTCGGATTGAAAGAAACATATTAAATTGACAACACCCACAAAGTGACCAGGAATTTGTATTTTTGTAACCATTTTTGTAGAGCACATAAAGGATAGGATGGCAAGGAAGAAAATCACTTCTACTCAACTAAGATTCCCCAATTAATGGATATGTAGAAGCTTGTTTTCTCTTGGCATCAAAATGCATTAGGTTACAAGAAAGATACCTACAATAAATAATGACATAGGAATCAAGCCCCTACTCCTACATGTGGCTAGTAATCTAAACTGAGATGGATTTAATATGATAAAACAAAATTCTTTTAACAAGGTAAAGCTAGCTATCCATGACTGAAATTGAGTTTAAGTGGGTTTTCTCCAAGTCAAATGAAGTTAATTCCATGACTCAATATAAATGGAGATGGGTTTCTCCACAGTCCAGTGTAAGTATGTTGAGATTGAGTTAAGTTCATATTGTAATATAGATATAATGGTTTTCTCCAGAGTTAGTATCACATGCATTATATTGAGAAAGGTTGAAGTCTATAACAAGAAGTTAAAATGAAATAAGGTGGGGAGTTACCTAAATAGTCCAGAGTAAAATATATGAAAAAAACAAAATCAATCTCCCTAAAACAAGTACAAATGGGTTTTCTGATCTCAGTATGAAATGTAATCATATCAATCTGTAAGGATGCACTGAGTTGATGAACAGTCTCAGCTACTTGTCCCAATACATACTATTTATTATTATAATTTACATTATAGTGTCTATTATTTGTAAAATTACACAAAAGCAACCTTTAAAATTATAGTTACTATTTCTCATCAAAGATCAAAGTGCAAACAAAGCATCTTGTCTTGTAGCCTGTTTCACTATGTGCATTCAAGAGAAAACAAAAAAAAACATGCTTAAATAAGTAGGAAGAAGAGGGTTACCATGCTTACTAGAGGTGACATGCAATAAGTAAAAAATTTTCCTTGATATCTATTGATAACTTTTATTTAATAACAACATATGAAGAAAATATCACTGGCGAAAATGAAGGAAATATATTGTTGGAGTTATGAGCTTGAAAGGAATTTGTATGTTGATTGTTGTGGACTGCTGAATTAAAAGCAAATCGAAAGTGGATAATTATTAAATCCATAGAGGATGCATTACAATGAAGCATAAAATCCATAGAGAAGAGACGCATTATCAAATTTTGGGCCAAGTAGATCATTTGGTGTAGATCCACAATGTGAAATGAAGACAACTTGGTGAAGAGCAATCACAGTTTCCAATTTAAAAGTTTAGCACTCCTTCAGACCTTGTTGTATTTGATGTCTACAAGTCATGGAACAATAAATGTAGAGTGATTAACTATATGCCAAAATCATGGTAACGTTCGAGTAATTATTATTTCATTTTATGGCATTCTGTTACTTTTTTCTCATTTCCTATACTCGAGAGTTCGATGGATTATGAAATCACATGAGGATAAATTTATGGTATGTATTATTTAGTAGGATGAGGAAAATTGTATTGGCCTTGGATGTAGATTGTCATCATCTCCTTAAAGGACGGTAACATGGATAATTTTTGGAGATAAAGAGAATCAGACTTAATGCTTCTGGTTTGACTATAAATTGTTTTAGATTTTTAGCTCATTGGTTTATTGATAGTATAAGGGTATTTAAGTATTAAATTTTAAAAACTATTGATATTTTCGCATGGAATATTTGGTTGATTAAAGTCATTAAGCGAAGATGGAAATGATAGGGTCAAACAAAGACTAATAAAGACAAAAAAATAATGGTAATTCGAGAATTCTAATTTAAATAGAGAAATTCATGGTAAGTGGGACAGATTAAAGTAAATTGCAGTAAGCTTCTAGTGCAGAGTGTTTAATTTGAGGAATGATGTTTTTTCTTGAATGGACTATGCCAAATCTTTCTGATGGAAGTCGACCTATAAATTCTAGATTATATTTGAACATAAAATGTCCAATAAATTATATCCATTCTTATGTGTTAATGTATGCATATTAGTAGTACAGGTTTGAAACTTGCGGAAAATGGAATTTCTTGTAGCTTAGACTACTGGGAAGGAAAACTTGATGAAGAATGATTTCTAGTAACATGATGATTGATTATTGGAAAATTAAACATAGATATTGGAAGCAACTATGAAAATCCTCACACACTGATTTCATGAATAGCCAAACAAAATGATGCCAATTAGGTACTATTAAAGTCATGAGTGCAAAGATCATATCATTCGTTATGGATTCTAAAGCAAATTTGAGTTGAATTTTATGTTATATAGTCTTTGAGTCACTGTTGAATTTTAAGTCAAATTAAATCTTGAAGGAAGTTGAATTCAAGAAAAATTTTGGTCATTATATAATTAGTTGTATATGAATATTGGATGCATTATTAGTGTTACTCAACTTCCAAGGTTTAGGTATGGTCATGTCACAACATGAAGGTTATTGAACTTGTGCAAGTCAAAATTTGGCAAGTAATGTAAAGTTTGCTTCTTATCATAGTGGCATTAAGTCTGACCACCTATTGTCACCATTTGAGTCTATGTTGTAACTGGTCATTCCGATATTGGACAACGTATTCACATACCAGATAAGTATAATGAATATATGATGGATAGTTAAAGAATATGATATTTGAAGATTAATGGATGAGAGAAATATTGTGATTATTTGATTACAAGTGAATTTTTCTAGAATTTTGAAAGAGGGAGACGTCCTTCCTACAAATTCTGTGTAGGTATTGCAACAAGAAACTCATGTATGAAGATGAGGGCTAAAGATAAAGAAAGATGAGACCGCTCTGCCTGCATCATAATGATTCACATCATCAAAAAAGAGAAAAAAAAATACTTCATAAGAGTAATAAATTATGATGAGAGAAAAGTAAAACACGAGTTGCAAATATTTATAAGGTGAGAGGAACAAATTCACACCAATGTAGCTTTCGGATTGAAAGAATCATATTAAATTGACAACACCCATAAAGTGAGAGGGCATTTGTATTGTTGTAACCATTTTTGTAGAGCACATAAAGGATAGGATGGCAAGGAAGAAAATCACTTTTACTCAACTAAGATTTCTTGAATAATGGATGGCAAGGAAGAAAATAACTTCTACTCAACTAAGCTTCCTCAAGTAATGGATATGTAGAAGCTTGTTTTCTTTTGGCATCAAAATGCATCAGGTTTTAATAAAGATACCTACAATAAATAATGACAGAGGAATCAAGCCCCTACTCCTACATGTGGCTAGTAAAATAAACTAAGATGGATTTAACATGATCAAACACAATTCTCTTAACCAATTAAAGTCAGCTATCCATGACTGAAATTGAGTTTAAGTGGGTTTTCCCCAAGTCAAATGAAGTTAATTCCATGACTCAATCTAAATGGAGATGGGTTTCTCCACAGTATAGTGTAAGTATGTTGATATTGAGCTAAGTTCATACTATAATATAGATATAATGATTTTCTATAGAGTTAGTAACACATGCACTATATTGAGAAAGGCTGAAGTCTATAACTAAAATTTAAATTCAACTAAGGTGGGGGAGTTACCTAAAAAATTGAGAGTAAAATTTATGAAAAAAACCAAATCAATCTCCCTGAAACAAGTACAAATGGGTTTTCTGATTTGAGTATCAAATGTAAGAATATCAATCTGTAAGGATGCACTGAGATGATGGACTATCTCAACTACTTGTCCCAATACATAGTATTAATTATTACAATTTACATCACAGTGTCTATTCTTTGTAAAATTACACAAAAGAAACTTTTAAAATTAGAGTTACTATTTCTCATGAAATATCAAAGTGCAAAAAATGCATCTTATCTTGTAGTTTTTTTCACTATGTGCATTCAATAGAAAACAACAAAAAAACATGCTTAAATAAGTAGGAAGAAGAGGGTTACCATCCCTGCTAGAGGCGACAGGCAAGAGGAAGGGCCATATTTCACATCGGGCTTGAAAATGTACGAGGACGAGGTGCCATCCTCATAAATATTCTTCTTTAAACCATTGGAACGAGAATTTAGTGGGGGAGATAAAGAACTTTCATCCAAAAAATGCAACAGAGGGAATGAACCTATTGTTGGAGACTATTTTTGCTGCATCACATTGATTCATGTCATCAAAAAGGAGAGAGAAAACAATACTTTATAAGAGTAATAAATAATTATGAGAAAAAAGTAAGTCACGAGTTGCAAATCTTTATAAGGTGAGAGGAAAAAGTTCACACCAATGTACCTTTCGGATTGAAAGAATCATATTAAATTGAAAACACCAACAAAGTGACATGAAATTTGTATTGTTGTAACCATTTTTGTAGAGCACATCAAGGATAGGATGCCGAGTAAAATAAATTTTACTAAACTAAGATTTCTTGAATAACATATGGCAAGGAAGAAATTCACTTCTACTCTACTAATATTCCCCAAGTAATGGATATGTAGAAGATTATTTTCTCCCAACATCAAAATGAATCAGGTTACAAGCAAGATACCTACAGTAAATAATGGGAGAGGAATCAAGCCTGTACTCTAGATTATTTTCTCCCAACATAAAAATGCATCAGGTTACAAGCAGGATACCTACAGTAAATAATGGGAGAGGAATCAAGCTTGTACTCTTACATGTGGCTATTAAACTAAAATGAGATGGATTTAATATGATCAAACATAATTCTTTTAACAAGGTAAAGCCCGCTATCCATGACTAAAACTGAGTTGAAGTTGGTTTTCCCTTAGTCAAATGACGTTAATTCCATGACTTAATCTAAATGGAGATGGATTTCTCCATAGTCTAGTGTAAGTATGTTGAGACTAAGTTAATTTGATACTGTAATTGAGATGAGATGTTTTTCTGCAGAGTTAGTAGCACATGCACTATATCGAGAAAAGCTGAAGTCTATACCTAAAAGTTAAATTGAACTAAGGTGGGGGAGTTACCTAAACAATCCAGAGTAAAATCTATGAAAAAAACCAATTCAGTCTCCCTGAAAGAAGTACAAATGTGTTTTCTCATCTGAGTATCAAATGTAATCATATCAATCTATAAGGATGCACTGAGTTAATGAACTATCTCAGCTACTTGTCCCAATACATATTATTGATTATTACAATTTACATCACACTGTGTATTGTTTGCAAAATTACACAAAAGCAACCATTAAAATTATAGTTACTATTTCTCATCAAAGATAAGAATGCAAAGAAGTGCATGTTATCTTGTAGATTTTTTCACTATGTGCATTCAATATAAAACAACAAAAAAAAATGATTAAATAAGTAGGAACAAGAGGGTTATCATTTTTGCTATAGGTGATAGGCAAGAGGAAGGGCCATATTTCACATGAGGCTTGAGAGTTTTTCCTATTTTGTATATTACAATGCTAAAGATAATCCAAAACAGTAGTAGCATTAGAGTTTGAGAAATATAAACCATAGGTGCATGATTAGAAACTCATTCTAATAATTGGGTGCCCCGAGCGATTTTCTCTATAATGGTTTCTGTAGTCGCGGTCACCAGCGTAGCATGCTAGGCTCGTACCTCCATATGTGTTTTAGGCTACAATTTGGCCTGTAAGTCAGTGATTTGCTGCTCCAGCTGCATCTTAATGACCTGCATTTCCATTCTTGAAGCCTTCAACGCTGCAACCAATCCTTCAACTTTAGCTTGGGGGGTAGCTACGACGAGGATCTATTCTATAAAATCCGTGCAGAGCTGGTGGATCAAGGTTTCAAGCTTCGCTTCATGTGCAACAGTGAGGAGTACTTTCGTGTTCTGTTGTGTGATGATTTTCTCGACCATAATGCGTTTTTGGTGTACTTGCCGGTCTCGATGGTCAATCTCCTAAAACACAGTGGTGTGGAGACCCTGCAATCCTCTATGGGGAAGCTTGGCTAGATTAAATTGCACCCCTATACCTTCCTAGAGTTGTATTCCCTGGTCAGGCAGACTGATCACAAGGGCAGTGCTAGGTAACGAACAGAGAAATATTTCCTCTGTAACTAGTGTCGTATTGCTAGATGTCAAGGGAATCCGTCCCAGAACCATGTTGGTCTGTATCGTGTTCGTCTTTAACTACACAATGTGAATCTCGGCATGGATGACATTGATTGCAACTTTTTGTTGTTCCTCTAAAGCTACCCATTTGTCTTTTGTGGCCAGTGTAACTAAAACTGCTATTTGTTCGAGATCTCCCTCAGTCAACGTAATCGTCTCATATAGGTCATTCCATTGGGCACGCTGCTTCTTTCGGGCTCCCTTGACAGGCTCACCTATACACTTTGTATTCTTGGGGGAGGTGGTACCTCCGATGTTTACTTCTTTTGTTCCCAAATCTGACTGCGAGTCCTTTTTCGCAGCTACACCTCAGTCCTTCCCCGTACTTTTTCTTGGACCTCCGGTATCCTTAATGATAACAAGTGGGAGAACCTGCATCGTCCTAATACCTGGGGTGCCTCTTGTGTTATTTTTGAAGCCTATATTCCAGGTAGGAGGCCACAACACAATCACATTGTCAATTTCCTCGTTTTCTACCATATAAGAAAGTGACATCCATGTTTTATCCTTGAGGCTGTAGATCTAAATGTTATGCATGCTAACCTAGAATTCTGCAATACTTTTGTATTTGTCATCTACTATTGGAGACAGTCGAGGTTAAGAATTTATGGATACCACACATTGGGCCGAGTTGAGGAAGTCCCCCTTTGCACATTGACCTGCTAGCCAAATGACAGAAGCAGGGACGATTGCAACCTGGCACTTTCGCATTAGCGTGCATGCCAATAACATGGTAACCATCCATGTAGCAGGGTCACTGATAGATTGGATGACGAAGCCCTGCATATTTCTTTTCGCATGGTAGGTCTGACGCACATATTTAGCGGTTTCCCCCTCATATTTCTTTCCCACATGCTCCAGAGGATGCGACCCATTCATTGGAAGGCCCGTAATTATGTGAACTAGCACAACATCAATGGGGACTCTATCCCGAATCCATAGGTAGCCATCATGAATTAAGGTGAGCAACTGTCAGGTCAGTCGATTCGTGACGTTGTAGTGGCCAAAGTGGGGCATCCGCAATAGGTTCAAGAGCTCAGATCTGGCCAATCCACATACGCAGTGCTGAGGGATGACTATGACCCCTTCATTTTTATAAATCATGTCAAAGTACAACGTGGGGGCCAGCTCAGGGAAGGCTTCATAATTCGCCAAGTCATGATCATTGAATTTGACGTCATGGAGCCTTTCACAAGGGTCACCAAGGACAGGGACCTCTCCCAAGGTTAGTGGCGTCTGCAGATAGGCAATCAGGCTGTCCAAGTTCTTTTGTGTGCACATCAAGGGCCTGCGCAGTCGGATGAAGGGAGATAACTAGTTAATCAGATTGGCGCGTTGGGCTTAATCTTGTACATCCTGATTCTGAGGTGTTGCCCGCGGGGACTTGAAATGCCTTGGGGAAGTCCTAGGCTTCCCTGTAGCCCATTTCACAGCTTTCAGGGGCTTCCATGAGCCCTGTTCTTTCTCTTTTCCCTTCCTCGTGACTGGCATCAACAACAGTTCTTCATCCTCAGACCCAATCTTCATTACTTCCTTAATTTTTGAGTCTGTAGGTGCCGACGGTTCAACAGGGTTAGTGGTCGTCATCCTAGTGTGGAAAATGAATCCCAACCCTGGGTGGCGATTGTCAGAAGGGGAAGGTTGATCAGGCATGAAAGGATCAGTGCATACCAAAAAAATCTTACAGCTCAAGCTCGTTTGACACAAAGATGAGAAGTATAAGCTTGGCAAGTGAGACGGAACCCTTATCTGAGTTTTCCTGCCCTTTTAATAGTGCCTATGGTCATCCAAAGGTAAGGTAAATTTCCTCTGGAACTTACCATAAGGTAAATGGTAAAAAATCCCCAAAATTCTCCTCATTAAATGCCAGCGACCCACTCCTTTCAACGATAACTTTTGATTTTTACCAGAAGCTATTGTGCCAATGGCTAGTTTTCATACCTCCTATGCACTTGGCATACTTGCTACGCTTGGGTTAAACACCTGTACCTCTTGCCCATCCTCTCCCAACACAGGCTTGATCACTAGATACTTCAAAATCATAAACATGTTAGCCTGACATATGTCATCCCAACATAATCGGGCCTCCTTCGTAAGGAATTCTTTTAGAGGTGCTGTGATCAGTGCATACCCTAGAATGAGCTTTCTGTAATATTCTGCATGGCTGAGAATTGAATGCAGTTGTTCCCTTGTTGTAGGAATTGTTGGATATATGATAACTCTGCCTCGTACCTCCGCATCCCCAATCATAGCCAACATGGGGTCTGTCTCGATGCTACCAGTTCGCAGCTCGAGCAGTCTGGTAGCTATGCACATCCTGTCCAATTCTAAGTTAGAAACAGCTTGTGGATCATCCATGCCTTCTGTTTGGGATAGGCTATGGTAGTTGAATATGCATGGTACCTTAGTTTCCCATGTGGACACTTTAGGTGCGACGTACGGGTGTGATTCACCCCATGCTACAGTGTCAATTTTTTGCAGAGTTCTGTGAAACACGTTTGGCCAGCCTATTAACCCAAATGTTCTCAGAAATTCATCCTTCAAGGTCTCCCAGTGGTGGGTGCGCTGATGGAGCTCTACATCTAAGTACCAAGCCGTGGGAATTGGTCTCAGAGCATGAATAAAAAAATTAAACCACTCTTTGGTAGTCCTCTTGCACCATTGTTCTATCCAAGCGAACATATATTCGCTTAGGTTTTTTGGCCCAAGGGACATCCTGATTCATATGTCAGCAGGGACCTTGAATCGTAGGATCATCATTATATCCTGACACTCCTCCCAATCCTAGAACACCTCCTCATGCATTTCCTACCAACGCACAGGTGTTCCATGCATGGATAGCCTAAGGTCCCATAGCATTTGATCCCTTGGAACCTCAGTTTCAAATTCTCGTATAAATTCCTTAGTATTACCAGAACTATCAAAATAAGGTAGGCCTCTTACCTCTAAGGAAACGTAGTGTAATTCCTTTGTGAACTGAAGACATCAAAGTGTAGAGACATCATGTAACTCGTTTTAACAATTCTCTATCTCCCCATCAGAGTCGGAGAAGAATTCACTGTCCTTTTCCCAGCAGAGTACTCCATCCGATGTGGGGTTGATCCAATCTTCATCCCATGCAATAAACTTATAGATGTGATCCACCTCCTCTTCATCACAGACCGTCTCTATGTATCATTCGCCTTCCACAAGATCTAATGTTACTATCACCCTTGTACCGTTATTCTCAAACACCATGCTTCTCTTCTTCAACTTAATGATACCTCCCATATCGATGGCCCAATCTAACTCTAGAAGTACAGGGTAGGGGTATGCATCTTCTACAATTTGAATGACTTCAAAATTAGCCCGAACCTTGACTGCTGCGATATCCACCATGATCTTTGATAGTCTCCCCAAGGGTATGATCTTCTACTGGTTGGCCATATGTTGCTGGATAGTGGACAATTCCAACTTAGGTTCCCCAATTCATTGCCAAGTCTATTTAGGTAATACATTTGCATCTAACCCTAGGTCCAAAATAACCTGATCCATCTCATAATCACCGATCTGCACAGTTAACCACATCTCCCTACCAGTGTGTTTCTTATATCTATATATTTTGTGTACATCGTTGATTTCCGGAGGGGGGCTAGGTCGTGTTGTGCATATATCTATTAATGCCTACAGATTTTTTAGAGCCTTTGGGTCACGCAACAGCTTCATACATGCCTGTAAAAAGGGTTTGACCTCCTCACCTGCCTTGAGGCCTCCTGGTGGCTGCGAAGTAGATGGCTTTGCCTCAACAAAGTCTGTGCAAGCGGTGACCAACATTTCCTCTTCCTTTTTTAGATCCAAACCTTCCTGCTTGATAATTGCTTGTCAGATCAGAGGTTCGGTCGCAGTCTTCTCTCCAGGCCCCGTGGTGACCATCCCACTACGTGTTACGACATTCACGCTTGGCTATTTTTCTCGTAGTTTAGCCTTGACCCTCTGCACATTCTGTGTAGGTGTTTGCTACTTCTCCTATATCTTTGCTATCAAGTTTGAACAATCTTTAATTGCACGGTCCAGCTGTCTGCAATACCGACAAGACTGCCTTGTAGGATTTGGATAGTCCCTGGCAAAGTGTCCTACTTCCCCACAATTATAACAGATTAGTTTCCCTTGTCCCCTACCTATGCTTCTACGTCTCCTGCCCCCCTTCCCCTGGCTAGGGAGCCACCTGCGCTCGAGAGGGATGCTGAAAAGGATGAATCCAACTATACCCTATAGAGGTTCCCTCGATTGATCATCGAATCATACGTTCAGCAGTTCTATTGATCATGTCCTATCGACCTGCAAAACCTACACCCTTGTTTATTTACCTCTGGGACATACACAGCAAGGAAGGGATAGTGGTTTGTATCGTGCATCCCCGTAACACGACAATCATCACACCATAATGTCGGCCCACTTGATCCTACAACTTGCCTAAGGCGCAACAAACTAGGTCCCCCGGCCTGCATATAGTCTGCTAATAGAAGGCAGTTATGCTTGGTGTGACCATTCGTCCTGCATTGTATGCACCACCTTTCAGGGCTAGCTTTTTCCCCTCGCTCTTTTTGCAGGTTCTAGATATCAATGTGAATCACCTCCAATTGTCCTTGGATCTGTTGACGGCCCAGCTGGGCATCATCTCTGGGTGTAGCTTCTAATTTCATAGCGACATCCAAAGCTTTTTGCTGAGATTCAAAAGTTTCATGAGCCATAGGTACATGCAGGTGAGGCAACAACATAGAAATGAACCATTTTGTGTGTTGTTCATCATCATACTCAAAACCTCCTTCTTTGATCACCTTCTTTAGTCACTAATCGACCTCCCACATAGACTCAAAGGGCCCCTGTTTGAAATATTTTAGATCAACCACTATTTGAGAGTAGGAATTAAGCTTCTTGAACTGTTTCTTCAAGGCTTTCTTAATCTCTTCAATGGTCATGTTTGCATGTTTCCCGATGTATCCCATGTACTAGTCCAAAGCTCTTCCTTCGAAGGAAAGGGATAGTTGTGCCCTCTTCACTGTATCACTAGTTACATTCTGCATAGTCCAGACTGATCCTGTGACAAACCAGAACTAATCCATGTCTTCATCTCCCACACCCTTAAAGGTATGAAACTTCACGTGCGTAGCCATGTCTTCTTCCGGTGGTGGCAGAGGTGTAGGTGAGTTTTTACCCCCATGCTGGTTAGAAAGTGGTGTGGCTGGAGGACTCTACACACCTACTTCTCTTATCTAACTATAGATAGATCTATCTCCTTCTTGGTTAATCCGATAGTATTTTCCACTTCGTGTCGTACTCCCATCTATATCATAGGTCATTCATTCGGTGTGGCTACACATAATACTCTTTTCGCACAGTAATATCTTAATTAGTAGTGGTAAGGTCTTCAAAAACTTACCTTGGAAACCCTTAAAAAATCTTTGCTCTGCTTCAGAGTAGGAGACGAACTGATCGATGGAAAATTCTGTTAAGAACCATCCTAGCACACTGTCCACCCAGTGGTCCACCGTGCAAGTGATGGTGTTATCAGCCTTCTCTAACTACTAGATCAGCTTAGGGGTACACTGTGTGACCCTCTTGTCCTTCCAACACTTCTTAAATTCAACCAACCTTACGAGCCACTCCTGGAGCTCGGTCCTAATTGTTACAAAGAAAATCTCGTAGATCTCTGTGAAAATATACCTATTCTTCCACTCTTCGGTGGTCAACCTCTTACTGTAGTTTTCTTTTACTGCCAATTCCTGAACTTGCTATTCGAAGCATTCATCAATTTCTTTTCTTTTAGGTTTGCAATATGGCCTTGGCATTACCCGATCCCTCTCTCAAAATACTCCCGGTCCCGTCAATCGAACCATTTTTTGGCTCGAGGGGCCTTGTCCCTAGTTCGGAGGTGAAGGTTTTCCAACAAACCCCTATACTACTGGCCCTTTTGGCAGTGACATTCTTGCACAGGCCAAAGTCTCAATGGAAGCAGTATGGGAGGGTTTTGGAACCAGGTTTCTGCACCCTGGGAGAGGGTAGGTAAGTCAAGTAGAGCTACGTTTGACTTCACAATTACCAGATCGTATACCGTAGAAGGGTGATTCGCAGGGTTCTGACGTAACCAGCCTATAATTCTTATCATATCTATTCTTCTAGGCTCGCATCCACGTGCACATCATCAAGTATAACCATAAAATAGCTTAATTGCAGCCAGTATCGTCAACATAGATAGTTCACGTTCATTAATAAAGATGTAATCAACAAGTGCAGTTTCAGTCTTATCACAGTAATATACTAAAGGCAAAGATGTTCATATCACAGAGATAAAACAGACAAGTTCATAGCTTAATTAGATGATCTTAGTTTGCATTAATCATAACAAAACAGATCCAGATAACAGCAGAAGGTTTAGCAATACTTTGCATATATTATATATAAAAAATTTTATACATTCCCCAAATACCACCTGCGCACATAGCCAGTAGGGTCCGCACATAGCAGGACAAAGGATCTCCGCGGACACAGCCAACAGGAGTCCTAATTCAATAAAACCCAACCCAGATCTAGCAATTCGTACTTCGTTCAAACTCTATTCATTCTCTACCTATCAACTAAAAAAGGTTCAAATATTATACTACTTTAGCCTATGCATCCAATGGTCCACAAACCATGGTTTGCAGACTCTTGGTCTACCCTTGACCCGCTTACAATGAATTCAGGGCTTTGACCCACCCCAAAACCCTTGTGTTAGACTAAATATAATAAAAAATATACAAAATGGACTAGATTCACAGCTTTGTAGGAGACCTTGTTCCAACAGTCCCCCAACACAATCTTGTGACTCATCTCGAGTCGCTGAGGTGCTTGGTTTTCCACCTGCGCATGTAACAGTTTGATCGCTTCAACTAATGGAGGCAGCACAACTTCGCTTTGGGCAGCAGCATTCTGGGCGATGTCGACCAATGTTTATGAGATCGGGCCTTTTGTCGTAGTGGTGGCACTTTCCAAAGTTTGGTTGAGTTTCTTTATAGCTACATCAACATCCTATGACAGTCTAAGGGCGTAATCAGTCCAAGGCTTCAGGCAGTCAGTGAGGGCCTTCTTCTTTTGTTCAAGCATTGCTATTTGAGCTTGGAGGTCTTGGCTGGTGCGTAATTTTGCCAAGCGTTGAGTAGGAACCAATGTGCATAGGGTGGCTTCCAGCATTCCAAACACATCCTGTTTATGCCGCAGTTTCTGGGTTATTTCATGTAGGAGCGGATCGCATTGGACCTTGGTCCATAGTTGCATGGAAGTATCTAGTAGTTGAGCACCCTGCACGATCTACCTTGTCATGACATTCGTAGCGGCAGTGACCAGCACAGATCACTAGGCCCGCACCTCTGGAGGTGTTTCGAGCTGTAATTTTGCCTACAGATTGACAATCTCCTTCTTCATCTAGGACATAACTTCCAAAACTTCTGTTCAAGACACCCTTAATGCACAAACCAACCATTCAAACTTTTCATGGGGCATACCAGTAGCCGGAATCTCTATTGGAACTTATGCACTGAGCTGGTGAATGAAATTTTGAGGTCCTTCTACTGCATGGTCACCAGAGTAGTTGTCGCATTACTTCCGCTGATCATTCAATCAGCCACGTCTAGATGTTGGTGAATTTGTAGGTCTTGGTGTTGAATCTCTTGGAATATACCTTAGTGGAGTCCCTATAAAGCATCTTGAGGTAGTCTGTCTAGATGGACCTCCTGGCAACTATGGACCTGCGTGCTCAGGTCAGGCAGATTGAACATAAGGATAGTGTTATGAAAAGGGCAGAGGCAGCTTTCGGTTGTTGTGAGCATAGCACTGCTGGTAGGTTGCGGCGTTTGTCCCAAAGCCGCACTGGTGTGCAATGTGTCTATCTTTAGCTATAGCTCACGGAGCTTGGCTTGTAATGCGATGAGTGCATCCTTCTGCTACTCTTTGAGGGCCTCCCACCAATCCTACATGGCTAGAGAGACTGCATCCACAATCTATTCAAGGTCACCGCCAGTCAAGGTGAAAGTTTCATCATGCTCTATCCTTAGAGTGCGTTGATTCTTTTGGGGTCCTTTGGCAGGCTCTCCAGTGCGCTTGGTTCCTCGAGGAGATGTATCCCATCCTTCTGTCCCTAAATCAAGCTGCGAGTCTTTCTGTGTGGCTCCTTCGGCATCCTTCTCCTCAGTTTGCTTCTTTTGTGCATATTTATTCACATACGGTTCCGTGTCCTTCTCGGTACTTTTGTTGGAACCTCCAACATCCTTACTAGTGACCGGGGAAAGTACTTGTGTGGTGCTGGCATCTTTAGGGTCCTTTTCTCCAGTTTTGAAGCCAATCTTCCATTATGGGGGCCAGAGTGCAATAGCACTATCATTTTCCTCGTCCACGACCATATAGGGGAGCGAGGTCCACGCTTTCTCCTTTCGGCTCAAAATCTGTATATTGTGCATGGTCACCTGAAATGTTGCGATGCATTTGTACTTATCATAGACTATGGGTGATAAGCATGGGCGAGATTTGATGGAAGCTACCACACCGCTCTGGAAGAGGACCCAGAAGACCTGATTTTCATCTATGCATTGTGCATCCTTGGAGTCCCACAAATGTGCATAGTGGGCTCCTTCACACATATCTGAGCTAAGCTCAGGAAGGAAAGACTCCGCAGGACCTTCCCAGGTGACCAACGTGATGAGGAATAGTAGCCATGAGTAACAAAAATCACGCCCTAAGTCTTGGGATTCTCGTATGTTGGTAAAGAATTCATCGCATAAGTACTGAGCTGAATTAAACAAACTCCCTCTGCACATTTTCTTGTTAGCTGGATCACGTAGGCGGGGACAGTGGCGACTTGGCATTTTTGCATCAATTTTCACGCTAGCAACATCGTGCTCAACTGCGTAGCGGGATTATTAATGGATTTGATGATAAACCCCAGAGTATTCCACTCCACCTTGAATTTTTAGTGCATTAATTCAGCCATCTCGGCTTCATATTTCTTACCCACTCACTCTCGAAGGTTTGGTACTTTCATCGAGAGGCTAGTAATCCTATGAATCAACGGAACATTGATAGGAGTCCTGTCCTGGATCCATAGGCAGCCTTCATGAATTAGGGCGAGCAGCTACAGCGCGAGCTGGTCCGTAATATTGTAATGAAAAAATGGGGCATCCTAAGCAAGTTCAGGAGCCCAGACTTGGAAAACCCCCACACCCAACAATGTGGGACAACTGTAACTCCATTTTCATCATCAATGGTGTCAAGGTATAGCACAGGTGCTAGCTCCAGGAATGCCTCCCCATTGGCTAGGTTGTGGTCATCAAAATTGACCTCATGAAGCTTACAAACAGGTTTGCCAATGATGGGAACCTCGCCTGGGGTCAGTGGCATCTGTAGCTACGTTACCAAGCCATCAATATTATTTAGCATGTGTGTTGATGCCCTCCGTGACAAAACAGGGGGTAACCACTGAATTGGATTGATGGTTTGTGCTTCCTCTCGAGTTGCCTTTGGGGATTTGGCGGTTCGTGGGTATGTTTGTGGCTTTCCTATAGCCCATTTCGTGGGCTTCGTGGGCTTTCCAGAGCTCTGTGCCTTTTCTTTTCCTTTTCTTGTGGTTGGGCTAGGCGTGGAGAGAATCTCTTCAGCCTCAGACTCAATTTCCACTACCTCCTCAATCCCCTGTTCCACCAAGGATATTGGTTTAGAAGGTTCATCAGGGTTCGTAGCTGTCATCCTGGTGCAAAAAAAAAACTCTGGGTTGCTACTGTCTGAACGGGTAGGATGTTCAGACATGAAGGAGACACTATACACACAGAGCATCTTGCAGCACCAAATCATCACAGCAAGATATGCCAAGTACAAGCTATACAATTGATACAAAACCCTTTTCTGGTCTATTCAACCCCTTTTATAGCTAGTACGAGTGGTTGACGATTGGGAAATTAGTACTTGGAACTTACCATCATGTAAATGGTAAAAAATCCCCCGTAATAGCCTCATTAAATGCCCGTTGCCACTCCATTCAATGGTAGATTTTGCAATTTACTTGATTTGACTGTACCAACGACTAGTTTTCATAGCTCTCATGTGCTCAACGCACATCTGCCCTGTCGACACACCTATGTACATTTAGCGGGCTTCCTATGCGCATGGTGGTCCATCTGATGTTCCATCTACGTTCTGAGTGGGCCGATTGTTTTCTTTAATAATTCAAGGATCTCTTGAAACCTGACGTCCTTGCGAACTAACATGGTCCTGCGAAATAGTTCTTTCAAAGGTGTTGTGATCCATGCGTACTCCTGCCTCGTTTTTCTGTAGTAGTCTATGAAGTAGAGGAATGAGCGCTGTTGTTTCATATCCATAGGTGCATCCAGACCCGCATCGCTCATAGTATCCATAATATTGAAAGAATTTTTGGAAGGGACACCCCTATCATTCACATGCTCTTTTCTGTCATCAGTAGTCATCGTGTGCAAGTCTGCACAGCTTTAGATTATCAATCCAGGTTGCTTCCTATGTAAGTGAACCAGTGGGTCAAAGTCTGGAAGTAACACAATCCTGAAATGCCCCCCACTCATGGAACGTTGTCTTACACTAACCCCACCACTTCATAGGTGTTGCGCGGAAGGTGAGACCGAGGGCCCATATCCTTTGTTCCTTTGGAACTTTGGCTTTGAATGCTTGCAAAAATCTCATAATGCTACCAGAACCGTCAAAGTAGGCCAGATCTTGTATTTCTGAGGAGATATATGGAAAATGCCTTGTAATCCTAAGACATCGCACCGTGGACACATTGTGCAACCGGTTTTTCCACTTCTCTGTCAGAGTCAGACAAACAATCGTTATCCTTTTCCCAGCAGAGCATACTATCAGTCGTAGGGTTGATCTAATATTCATCCTGCATGGTTAACTTGTATATTTGATCTACCTCCTCGTCAGTTCGCACCGTCTCCATATACCTTTCTCCTTCTGGGGGGTCTAAGGGGACTATCACTCGTACCCCTCCATTCTCAAATACCATGCTCCTCTTCTTTAAGTTGATAATACCTTCCATGTTGATGGCCCAACCTAACCCTAGGAGTGCAAGGTAAGGGTCTGCATCTTCCATAATCTAGATGACTTCAAAGTTGGCCCGTACCTTGACGCCTGCAATATTCACCGTAATCTGTGATAACATTCCTAACGGTATGATCCTCTGTTGATTGGACATGTGCAACTGGATAGTGGACCATTCCAACTTGGGTTCTCCCATGCGTTACTATGTTTGCTTGGGCAGCACGTTTGCATCTTATCCTAGATCCAGAATAACTTACTCCATTTCATAATCCCCTATTCGTGATGTGAGCCGCATTTCCCTACCAGTGCATCTCTTGTAGTTGTACAGTGTGTTTACATCCTTCACTTCCAGGGGCAGGTTAGTTTCCTTTGCACAACTGTTTAATAGTGCCTGGAGGTTCTCAATAGCCTACTGATTGTGCAGCAGTTTTATGCATGTTTGTAAAAATGACTAGAACCCTTCTCCTTTGGTGGCCACCAAAACCTGCGATGTAGCTGCTTTTGTGAAATCCCGCGAAGCTGCGATAAAGGTCTCCCTTTCCTTTTGTAGGTCGAGGCCTTCTGATTTACTGACTGCTTTCTTGATTAGAGTCTCAGCCGAAGCTTTTTCTTCCGCCCCCGGTGGCTAGGCCGCTGTGGGTTAGGATGTTAATACCTATTCCCTCATTCTGAGGCTTCGTTGTAACCCTTTGCACGTTCTACGTAGGTGCATGTTGCTTCTCCTACACCTTAGCTATCAAAATTGGGCAGTCCTTGATCATGTGTTCCAGCTGCCTACAATACCTACAGGATTTCCTTGTAGGGTTCGGGTAGTCCCTTGCAAAGTGACCTATCTCTCTGTAGTTATAACATATTAGTGGGCCTCTTCCCCTACCTCCGCTTCCCCCTCAGTCCCCTCCTCTACCCCTAACGGGGGAGCCCTCGATACTGGAAGGGGTCCTTGGTGACGAGGGATCTGCCTGTATCCTATAGAGGTTTCCTTATTCTATCATCAAATCATAAGTTTAGCAATTCTGCTCATCATGCCCCACTGACCTACAAAACCTGCACCATTGCTGCTTAACTTCCACAATACAAGTGGCAAGGTGAGAGTAGTGGTTGGTGTTGTGCAATCCCGTAACACGACAGTCATCACACCATAGTGCTGGCGTGCTCAGTCCCACAACTTCTTTAGGGCGCAACGGGCTAGGTCCTCCCGCCTGCATGTAGTCTGCTAATAACAGACAATTGTCCTTGGTGTGGCCATTCACCCTGCATCATATGCACCACCTACTAGTGCTAGCCTCCCCTCCTCATTCCTTTCGCAAGTTCTGGATCTCCATATGCGTTGCTTCTAGTTGGCCTTGTATCTGTTGGACACCCAACTGGGTTTCATCTCGTGGCATAGCCTCCAGCTTCATTGCTATTTCCAAGGCCTTCTGCTGTGACTCAATGTCTTGGTGGCACATCGGTATGTCTACGTGAGGCAGCAACATAGCAATGAACCATTATGCATGGTTCCTATCATCATACTGGAATCGTCCTTCTCTAATTACTTTTTTTAATTGATGATCAGCTTCGCATACCGACTCAAATGAACCTTGCTTGAAATCTTTCAGGTCGTTCACTATCTGGGAGTAGGCCTTAGGCTTCTTGAACTTCTACTTCAAGGCATCCTTAATGTCTTCAATGCTTGCGTTCACATGCTAGTCTAGGTATCTAATGTACCAGTCCAGGGCCCTTCCTTCAAAAGCAAGAGACAACTGCGCTCTTTTCACAATGTCGGTTACTACATTCTGGGCAGTCCATACAGACCTTGCGACAAACTAGAATCAATCCATATCTTTGTCCCCCACACCCTTGAAGGAGGGTAACATCATTTGTGAAATCATATCATCTTCCCATGGTGGAAGAGTTGAGTTCTTGCTCCTGTGTGGACTTGAACATGGTGTTGATGGAGGGTTATGCGCAACAAAATTAGTCACTGGACTATAGATAGATCGAGCTCCCTCTTGATTATTTATGTAGTACTTACCACTGTGCGTTGTACCCTTACTTTGATCGGAGCTCATTCACTCAATATGGCTATACATGATACTCTTTTCTCATGATAAGATCTTAATCAGTAATGACAAAGTTCTTAGAAACTTACCCCGGAAGCCCTTGAATAACATTTGCTCCACTTCTGAGTAAGACACAGATTGATCGATCACAAATTCAGTTACTGCGAATTCTTGAACTTGCTGTTCAAACCATTCATCAATTTATTTTCTTTCAAGTTTCCAATACGACCTTGGCATTACTCGATCCCTCTCTCAAAATGCTCCTGGTCCCAGCAACAGAACCATTTTTTGGTTCGAGGGGTCCTGACCCAGGTTCGGAAGTGAAGGTTTTCCAACAAACCCCTATACTACTGGTCCTTTCAGCAGTGACCCAAATTCTAGGGGTCCTGACAAGTCAAATTCTAACCCAAAGCATTATGGGAGGGTACTGGAACTAGGTTTCTAAACCCTAGGAGAGGGTAGGTAAGTCAAGCAGAGTTGTGTTCGACTTCACAATTAGCAGATCATATACCACAGAAGGGTGATTCGTAGGGTTCTAGATGTAACTATCCTATAGTTCTTATCAAATCTCTTCTAGCAGGCTCACATCCATGTGTGCATCATCAAGTATAACCATAAAACAACTTAATCGCAGTCAGTATCGTCAACACAGACAATTCGCATTCATTAACATATATGTAATCAACAAGTGTATTTTCAGTCTTATCACAGCAATATACTAAAGGCAAAGACGTTCATATCACAGAGATAAAATAGACAAGTTCGCAGCTTAATCAAATAATCTTAGTTCGCATTAATCATAACAAAACAAATCAAGATAACATCAGAAGGTTCAACAATACTTTGCATATATTATATATCAAAATCTTCACACATTCCCAAAATACCACCTGCACACACATCCAGCAGGGTCTACACATAGCAGGACAAAGGATCTCCACGCACACAACCAACAGGAGTCCTAACCCAAAAAAGCCCAACCCAGATCTAACAATTTGTACTTTGTTCAAGCTCTATTCATTCTCTGCCTATCGACTCAAAAAGGTTCAACTATTTATACTACTTTATCCTATGCTTCCAATGGTTCGCAAACCATGGTTTGCAGATTCTTGGTCTGCCCTTTACCCACTTACAATGCATTAGGGGCTTTGACTCACCCCAAAACCCATGCGTTAGACTAAATATAATAAAAAATATACAAAATGGACCAGATTTGCAGCTTTGTAGGAAACCCTATTCCAACAAACATTCAATAGAAAACAACAAAAAAACATGATTAAATAAGCAGGAAGAAGAGTGTTATCATTCATGCTAGAGGTGACACGCAAGAGGAAGGGCCAGATTTCACATGAGGCTTGAAATTTTTTCTTGTTTTGTATATTACAATGCTAAAGATAATCCAAAACAGTAGTAGCATTAGATAGTAGCACTAGAGTTTGAAAAATATAAACCATAGGTGCATGATTAGAAACTCTATAAATATAGTGTGAAAAAGTATATCATAGAACAAAGAAGATTCGACACTAAATAAAGAAAGAAAGTTTGGCAATGATTCTAAATATTGTAGCGATACATCTTAGTAATGAGACTTGGAAACCCTTATTAAAGAAGTTAACTTCTATCTAGTTACAAATCAACAGATAAAAGAAGAAAAAGGATTTTACCCTTCATATCCCAGTGTGATAACCAATTACATCCACTGCTAGAGTGACCAAAGGAACACCATTATCTATATAGAGAAAGTTATGGAAAGACCTTAATTAAACGAACTCAGAATTAAACAAAAGGACACAAAATTTTTACAGTAAATTTTCCCTATATTGAATGCATTTTAAAGATGTGTTGCTAGAGCTATCTCTTGTGAATACAATTTCAAAGAATGAGACTAGTGTCGTGGCATATTGGCTAATAACCCTGTGAATGAATATCAAAATGTGAGCTAAACTTATAAGACAAAGAAAAAAAAGGAAATAGGTACCAAATTCGGCCGTACTGCAGGAAAATATTCGAAAATTCAATCGTTTGATAGGGTAAATTTGAAATTCGATACTAGCTAATAACCCTACAAATGAATATGAAAATGTGAGCGAAACTTATAAGACAAAAACAAAAAATTAGTTATAAAATTTGGCTGTACTGTAGGAAAATATTTGAAAATTTGATTATTTGATTAGGTAAATTTGAAATTTGATATCGTGTAGAGTAATATTTGGTTAAAGGATTATACTAAAATTGGCACTGGAAGGTGCTTACCCAATGTGATCGGGAAATTCGTTTGCTGCATGGGGAGCAAGGCCACCACGTGGAGGCAGCATGCAACCGCTGGGAGGATAATAGTGATGGGACCTCTAGCACCAACTATAATTAATGCTTTGTACACTTAGGTGACTCCATCTGAGTCGGCCAGCAAGGATGTTAGAAACATTTAGGAAAAAGAGCCAAGGGCACGATGATATGGACGGTAAGGTTATTCGGCATGACATTGTTTGGTTTTTTGTTCTGCGGTTTTATTTGGAAGTTGGTAGCACTTGCAGAGGGTTTTACTAGAGAAGATTCAGGGTGACGGCTCGGGTGGATAAGTGGTATGTATCTCCATACTTACCTTCTCAGCCATAGATTTTTCTCTACCGTTGTTTGCGGATAATGGTAATGGTCTTCTTAGATAATTTGTTTGAATGGAGGTTTGGTTGGTTTCGGTATGAAAACATGCAGAAGGTTCAGGAAGTTGGTTGTATGCTCATTCTTCCTCAACGAGTTTCTTTTCTGTTACCCAAATATCTTTCTGGAACTTCGTCTTGGCCTTTTCTTCTTCCTTTTGATCCTGGTATTTCTAGAATTATGGTGATTGAATTATACTATAATTTTAGGTTGTTGCAACTTTGTGATGGGTTCGTTAAAGGTTTTAATGCTACACTGTGGTATTCGGGTTTTAGATGGGTCATTTTATCTGATAAAAACTTCTCTATATATAAGCAGAATGAGTATGGCCTGGTCCTTGTCCCTTTTTTGGGAAATTTATGGAGTCTGTTGGGGATTCTCTTGCAGCCGCTTATGCTTCTCTTCTGTATGTTTAATTTTTGCAATTATGCAATTATGGTTTCGAAGTTTCATTTTCCCATATAAGACTTTTTTATTGGTTACAATCTTTGGGTATTTGGTAATGAATTTAGTCTTTGGGTTGTGCTTCAGTCTTTTCATGCTCCGTTCAGGTGTTGTAGTGTGTGGTTTATCTGTTTATCTCTTATCTTTCTCACGACGCTTAACATGGGAGATGGAACCACTCTTCGATCTCTGGCTCACATTTTATCTATGAATCTGACTAGTGTTGTTGTTTGGATGGTAGTTTTAGTATATTTGTTAGGTTTATTTACAATGGTTAAAAGAGGAAGGAAGCCTGCTGGAGGAAAAGGCAAACAACCTTCTTCTAAACTGCACCAGAGAGAAGGAAGAAAGTCTGCGCAGCAACATCTGGAACCGCTGGTTCAAACATTTATGGCAGAAATCCCAAATTCAGTACGTTCGCACATTTATGGTTGGGAAAGAGAGGTTTTAAATAATATAGAAAAGGAAGATGATATGGCTTCGGAGGATATGCAAAATTTGGTTAATGACCCTGGGCACACTCATGGCCGAACCTCTTTGTTTCAACAATCAGTTAGAAATTACTGATTAATTAAATGCCTGTTAGCTAAGGCAGTTATGTTGATAGCAGAGACAAAGTTGGAATCAACTTTGGCAGGTATTAATAGGAACATTCAGGAAATCGATCTGTGTCAATTGCATCAATATGTGAGGCTTGGAAGGTTGGAGAAGGAAATTAAGTATACGCAGCAGGTCACAGTTGACTTACCAGGGTCTAATGGCAAAGATCCAACACCAGTGGAATCTGAGGAAGATAAAGGTTATCTTGATCAAATGTCTTACTTTCTTTTTTAGCGGTTGGCACGTTTTGTATATATCGTTGTTTGCAAACTTAGATATTAAGTATCATCAGATATGGTATAGACTATTAAGGCTTTTTATGTTTTGTTGACATACTTTGAACTTCGATGGCCAAAATACATGGTTTCTTGTGAGCAGGTTGAGGTCTAGTTTTGCATATTTTTGTCCAACTTTATTAATAGAAAATGAAAGGAACCACCTAAGCTTAAAAAAAAAATTAGCACATAATTCTAAACGAAATTTACTCTCGAGAATCCTGTTTCCTTCGCGATTCAGGAAATGACATTATAGAATAACGTTTGATTTTTTTTCCGATTCAGAAAATGGCATACAACTGGATAAGGTTTTTTGGCTTTTTTTTATTCAACACGAAATTCATTAACAGGCTTTAATAAACTTTTTATTTATACAATAATATATAATAATTTTATTTATAAAATAATATATAATATGGTATTTAAATTTTTTTTTTTTTAAATAAAAATAAATTGGTAATATTTTATGAACCAGTTCAAAAATGTTCAAAAATAGTTCTTACATTTTACCAATACTAAGGGCCGACGCCCTGTCAATTCACTATACATAATTCAGTTGACATAGGAGAAAAAAATACTCCCCCATAAACCAATATGGTATTTACACAATGGGGTCATGTAATTTATAATTTTATTTAATTAAAGAAATGAATGTCAAAATTTTACAATTTTTGTTATAATAGAATTTATTTTGAATAAATGTAAAATTATAAGATTTAATATTTTGTGTTAGGGTTATTGTATGATATAAATTATAATTTTGGTTTTTTTTTGGTAAGAGTAATTATAACTGAAGAATATAAATGTATATTTTGAAAAATATTTGTACAAGATTAATATACTATTTTATTTCAAAATTAAAATTTTTAATAAAATGGAATTTATGTGGTTCATTGTAATATAATATTTGTAAGGAAATTTAGTTTATATTGAGTAAAATATAATATATGATGTAGTTAAATGAATGAATGAATACAAAAATTCTCACAATTTTTTTTTTTAAATGTAAAACTAAATGCTTTGGTACAATATATAGTTTTATTTGCAAAACTTATAATTGAAAATAATTGTAAAAGAATTTATGGAAATTTCAATATTATAATTACTTATATTAATATTTTAAAATATTGAAAAAATAATATATTTAAATCACTGAAAAAAGTATACTTCTGATTTTTTTTCATATTGAATTTTTTCTTGGGTATCTATTTGAGTCAACTTCGAATTTGGTAACTACTAAAAAATTAGAAAATAATAGTAGAAAATGTTTATAAATTGTAGTAAAATTACCAATTCTATTTGGTTAAAAAACTTACTGACTAAAACTTCCAATGTCCAACATGATTCAGGGCCACAACTCTAACTCTAGGCTTTAGTGAGAAAAATATAGACAAAAGGTGTCACAGGTTGGGCGACTGTCTCGCAAATGAGTCATAGGAGTACGGTTTTCATTCTTTGAAAAACCATAGAATTACTTCCACCATTAGATCAGAAGGTCAAATACTAACCATTGAAGCTGTGTGGGTAAGGGATCCATGTGAGATGATTAGTTTCAGAAAAGAACTTTGTGCTTTATACTTTTCACAATTTTTTGGATTAGGTAAAACATGATTCCTTAGGACAAAAATTTAGAGAAATATAAAGCAATTTTGTCTATCGTTATCATCACAACGATAAATTCGAAATACATGGAAATTTTGTGTAAAAATTATAAAAATAAATTATAGCTCTAACCCTTAGCAAAACCAACTCTTTTCTGCAATATATAACATCACAACTACATCACGCCAAATATTTTCTTAATTACCCAATAGTAAAAATATACGATCATACTAAACCAAATTAACAAGGTAAGCTTAAAACTGAATTGTCCAGAAACCTTTTGGAGGTGTAAGTTTGGTATCTCATGTAAACATAAAATTGAAGTGTCCATAATCCTTTTGGAGGTGTAAGTTTGGAAGTGTCATAAACGTTTTGTGAAGTATAAGTTTGGATTAATTCCATATGATACTTTATTATATTAATTAAGTCAATATCTTTATTTTGAAATAGGGTTTTTAAAAATTGGATTAATTCCATATGATATTTTATTATATTAATTAAATCAATATTTTTTTTGAAATAAAGTTTTTAAAAATTTTATATAATTATTCAGTATATATGAAGATTTTAATTTTTAGTAAGTTATTTACATGATATCTTTTAATAATAAATGTGATAATAATTTTTTTTTTTTTAAATTACTTATAATTTTTTTACTGTCAATTTAATTTAAAAAACATTATTTTACAAATATCAAATTGAACTTTTATTTATAACTTTCTGTTATTATTACTTATTATCACTTATTCTATAATTTTTTTAAACAAGCATATTTTAACCATTCATAACCATAATAACTTAATGATAATAATAATTTAAATAAACTATTTAGAAAATACTTATCATATCAAGCTGCGAATTCAATACGTTTCTTTCCGTTATAAGTCTCTTTCATACGGAAGGACAGTTTATTTCCTTCCTGTGGCCGTTGGTTGTCCTTTTCTTCGAGTTACTTCTAGATTCTTTTTCTTTTCCTGCGCTCGCTGAGACGCTTTGGAATATAACCAACTCGAAACCTTTAAGCCGTGTACTCCGAGCTGTAAAAGGAAGTGAAATTTTATTTCGCTAGGTGCTCGTGATTCTGTACAGCGCAAACAAACGTGCATTTCTTTTCTCTGTTTTGTTGTGGTTGTGTACAGCGGAAAACCAATGGAGGTATTTATTGAAAAGCGTTCAAAGCGACATGTTCCTAAAGGGAAGAGAAGATTTTATGTGACGGTTATTTTTCCAAGAGACTCTGATCCCAACATTTTCACGAACGTTGTGGTAGACAAAAAGTATCAGCTTCTTGATTATTTGGGTGGCGGATCTTCTGGACTGGTGTGCTCCGCCATGGACACATCCAATAATGAGATCGTTGCCATCAAGAAAGTAGATAGTATTTTCAAAAACGAGGCTCAGACGCAGAGAGTCATGCGTGAAGTGCTAATTCACAGCCAAATCAACCACCCTTTTATCGTGACGTTTAAGGAGATCATGCGACCTATTAGTGAACATGATCTTGACGATATTTATATTGTGATGGAAATGGTGCATGAGAATTTGGAACGATCTATTATTACTAGAAGTCAACCAGACGAAGGCAGCAGCCACCAATCAGCGCCTCCCTTAGATGTTAAGTTGATTATGAACCAGGTATGCAGACTAAATATGCCTGTTCTCCTTTATAACTACTATAAGGAGTTCACAGTGTTTTTGTTTATGCATACACTGATTTGAAGTTTTATTGTTAATATTTTCCACTTGAATTTTCGCTTAATATTTCTAGGATTGTTTTTAGTTGTTAGTCTTGAATGGTAGATTTTGAGAAAAAAATTCAACAAACGAAGTAAAGTAAATCAACCTAGCTCTTATTCATGATATTTTACAAAATTGAGGGTGATAGATAAAAATCAAAGTTGTTAGTGATGAAATTCCAAAATTCTTAAGAATTAACACAGTTCATATCGAGTAACGTAGAATATTAAAGCATTATCGGCATGAATAGGGATATCGAGGTCTGAAACCCATAATTTCTTTAGGTAAACAGCCATAGGCACGTTAGTTAATTAATTCGTTTTTTTTATTTGAAACCCGTTAACTATTGTTCGTTTGATTTTGAAACATGATAGCTACGGAAAGATCGCCGTGTTTGAATTTTTAAGTTGGATTTACTTCAATTTTATTCGACTTTATTATACTTAAAATTTTATAGGTATTAGGGAATGGACATTTTCACTTGAAAAAAAATATGAATGTTAAAAGTTTCTGGAAAATTTTGTGAATTGCTTGTAAAGCTTAATTTTTCGAGTGAACACTTCACCTATTTTCAGGAGTAAGAGACCAAAATATAAAATGAGAAAGGTGCTGGACCACGATTTTATAGGGAACAAGAATTTAACCATTAGATTAAGAAGGACTAAGAGTATTGAATCTTAGTCCCTTAATATTCTAAATTCAATATTAAAATATTTTGATCTCCCTATTCGTTAACTATCAATCATTAGTTATCAATCATTAGTAAATTCGATATTAAATTTAAAATTTTCTACTATCTCTGAAAATGAGTAAAGTGTTCACTAGAACGTTGAACTCTACAAACAATACACACAATTTTCCAAAAACTCTGAAGATTCTCTTTTCTGAAGATTCTCTTTTTTTTTTATAGATACTATTGACCATAGAAAGATCGCCATGTTCGCCGTGTTTGTGTTTTTGTTTATGCACATGCTTGAATTTTTAATGTTGATATACTTCAATTTTGTTAGACTTTGCCTTGTATATTTTGGAAATATTTTAAAGTTTAAATAATTTATTTGATTTCTTTCCATTAAATTAAATTCCACGCTACTTTCAATATTGCAATTTAAATTAAGATAAAAATTGTTATTCATGAAATCTTAACATTCTCTCAACCGAGTTCAAATTAGCACAGTGCATATATAGCAATGCAGAATATTAAAACAGTACCGGCACGCATAGGGATATCGCACTCTGAAACCCATGATTCCTTTAAGTAAATTGCCATGGCACGTTATTGAGTTAATTATTTTTTTCTTGAAACTGCTTAACTATTGTTAGCTTGACATTCAAACCTGATAGCTACTGTTAACTATAAAGAGATCCCCGAGTTTTTGTTTATGGATACACTCTTTTCACGTTTTAATCTTGATATTTCCCGCTTCAATTCTGAATGAACATTTTTAATATTGTTATTAGTTGCTGGACTGTACACTATGGAAATATTTTAGGATCGGCCAATGTACTGGAGTACTTCATTCCTATCCGTTAATACATTATAATTGAAATAAAGATAAAAGTTATTAGTAATGGAATTCCAACATTTTCTAGAATTAACACATTAAGACGGTTCATATATAGTAGTGTCGAATACTAAAACAGTACCGACATACATAGCGATGTCGCACTCTGAAACCCATAATTCCTTTAGGTAAGCCACGTTTCTTAATTAATTATATTTTTTCTGGAAACTGTTAACACTTGTTCGTTAGATTTTCAAACCGGATAGCTGCTGTTCATTTCGATTTTTTTAAGAACCATTCCAGCCATTGTTTGGAAATTTCATTAAATCTTGGAGGCGTTGTTCGAAATTTGTCCACCGTTAGTTTAAGTTTTTCCTCTAGCTGTTGTCAACATATTTTCCTTGTCAATATTATAGCCGTTGTTAACTTGATTTAACCGTTGTTAAACCAAAGCTTCATTTTTCTTGCAAATCTTGTAGCCGTTTATAGGTTAAAATTTCTTGAAACATGTAATAAATTGAATTTATGACGACCGTTGCAATTCCTAGCGGTGCAATTCGTTGCGACGGCACAGAAATCCGTTACAACTGAATGTCTTAAAATCAGATGGTGTTGAGCATGGTTTAACAAATTCATTGTGTGTTTTGATTCTCAGCTATTGAGGGCCCTTCAGTATCTGCACTCTGGGAATGTGCTGCATCGCGATTTGAAACCCCAAAACATTCTCATAACGGAGAACCAGAGGGTAAAAATATGCGACTTTGGTCTTGCTCGAATACAAGCACGTGGAATGAATAATCAGGTCATCACCAGAGGGTACAGGCCTCCGGAGCTGTTTCTGAGAGATATGGGCAGTCGATCTAATTACGGTCCCGCTGTTGATATATGGTCGTTAGGTTGCATTTTTGCAGATTTGCTGCTCCAGAGACCATCATCATTGGGTTACGCAAATGCCATTCAAGATATAGACGTTGTAACGAACATCGCTCAAACAATTCGTCCACCCGACGACGAAGATCTCTCAGAAATGATTGCGGATGAACAGACCCGCAGACTGGTCAGAGCTCAATTGCCTCCCACTCCTTCGCGTCCCTTGAGGGATATACTTGTCGATTTAGCAGACCAACGAGCCGTAGACTTGTTAGAGAGAATGCTTGTCTTTAATCCCAGGAAAAGAATCAGCACAGCAGGTGCGCTTGAACATGAATATATGGCCGAGATTACAGTGGAAGCGCTTACCGAGAAGCTGAATCTAAATCCTGATGAGGTTGAAAGGTTGCAAGATTTGACTTCTCCCCGCATTGAGAAGCTTGCGCAAAATCCCTGCCAGTTGACCAAGCCAGAGGTATGGAAGATTCTTCTCGATCGATGCGCCAACTCTTCGAGCAGCTCAGTAAATGTGAAACATTTTAACAAAGTCAGGACATTGTTGAAGTCATTGGTTAATTGTAGGGCGATATGATGACTGAATTGACGTTTGATCTGTTATCTGTTATCATTGGTTGATGATTTGTTCTACAATTACACACACTACATCATTTGTACCAAGTCTTAATTTGATTCAATCATAATGTAACGTTAACAGTTTATTGCATTGTGTAACGTTAACAGTTTATTGCATAATGAACATAACAGGCGTTCTTGTTGTTCGTAAAAAAAAACAAATTTAATTTATTGAGTTCGGAAATATTTCAGAATTAAATAAATACAACTGACTTATAAAACAAAAATAACTGAAATTTAATAAAATATCAAAATTTTATCAAAAATCTGCAATCAAAATATATAGCTCCCGACATAGAGTAACAGACTAATGATATCCAAGGAAAAAAAGAGTGTCTGAATGTTTTCAAACTCAGCTACATTTATGAAATGTTAATGTAGCATAAAGGAAATTAAATTGAGTAACCCCATGAATTATTCTAATGATTTGAATATAACTAAGAGCACGAGTTTCAAGAAGCTTCCGTCCTCCCTATTATTATTATCCCATCTAAACCACTATAGCAATGTTTTTTTAACACTATACTGGGTGCAGTATTCTTATCAATCTAAACCACTATAGTGATGGCCTCTTAGCATAATATCGGGGTCCATTTATTTCTTTTCTTTGCACCGATAAAATTTGTTTAACATTTAGCATACCAATTATAATGCGTTTCAAGTTTGCCAGCGGTTTTAGTCTATGGGTGTACCTCTTGCCAATTAGGTGTACCACTATTTCGTCGTATATAGGTATGCTAAACATGGCATAATCGAGAGTAAATTTATTTTGATTTGATGTTTTTATAAAATAAAAATAAAAAATATATTATTTAGCATGGAAAAATTAATGGATGGGTGTAAACTAATCATTATGATAGGTTGATGTAAATAAAAATATAAATAACAATAATATATTAATTTGGATGTATTATTTTTATTAATTTCAAAGTGAATCTAAGTATGATATAATAACATGACTTAAAGAATTGAGGCTTGAATTTCCAGAATTATGTGTAATATGATTCAAGAGTTTGATGCTAGAATCTCTAATCTACATTATAGGTTAAAGAATTGAATTGTCTTTTTGAATATATTATTTTATTTGTAGAATTTGTGTATGATTATATGAAATTTGAGGTTTTTTTTTTTTTAAGAAAAATAATAATAATTTTATTATGTAATAAGGAAATTAAATTACATTATGTAGACACACTATATGCATATGCACTTGGTGAAGAAAATTCGTGGTATGAAATTCTAGGGTCAATGAACCTCATACCATAAATTTCACAAAATAAAAATAAGCAGGGCACACAAGCCTAAATATCATAACAAGGCATGTACGTCCACAAAAAAACCCAAATATGGGGCAATATACAACAAAAAAATGGAGTTTGACACTTGATAGGAGAGGAAAGACTAGGAAAAAACCCATGCCATGGAAGAAAAACTAAAATTGGATAGAAAGAACCAACAACGAGAAAAAATAGCAAGATTTGGGTATAATCCCCCAAGCTAACTCAAAATAGAAACCCACTAACAGGAATTAGAGAAATAAAAGCTGGGTTGAAAACCCCAATTTGAAAATGCGTTGAAGACCATACAACGAGCTAAGAAGTCGGCACCATAGAAGGCTTGGAATAAGCTGAGAAGAGGCAGAGATGAGGGAATTCCAAAACACGTGTGTAGAACCCAAGCCAGAGACATATGGTGACGAAACTAAAAACGTAAAGACTCTATCGAACAAGAAGACTGCCCAAATGACTAGAACCGAGCACAAAAAAATCCCTTCAATTGATGCCAAATAAACCATGGTTAGAAAAGGAATGAAGAAGAAAGCTAAGTAGCTAATGGCATCCCAACCCTCCTCCCCCTCAACTCTTCCACATAGACCCATGAAACGACACAACCAAGTGATACTTGAAAAACTTAACCCATAGAAAACTATGGTACTCTTCTGACATATCACAAAAATGGCACCACAAATGAGGAACATCACCTACAAGGAAGGGGCCAGGTTGCGAAAATGTGAAAGGGAGGCACAAACCACGGTTGAAAAAGCTACGATTAGTTATCTCGACCCTTATTCCTCAACTCCTAGACTTCACTCCATGAAATTTGAGTTCTTATTCTTAGTTTAAAAATATTTATTTTCCTCTTTACACTTTTCAAGACATAGATATTTTTTATTTAATAGATTTGGGGTGATTAGCTTCATATATTATCTTACTTTCCTTTTTCTCTCCAACTCTTTATCACCCCACAATTTCTCTTTAAGTTTTGATATAATCTTATTTCTAATAATATTCTTATTTGATAAAATCATCTTCTTCTTTATTTACCAACTGAAACATATGCATTGCATTTTGCATGAAATTTAACATACATCTATATGAAATTTGAGTTTTTTAAATAGTGATATGTTAATTTTCATGCAAAATATAATGGATATGTTTCACATGGGCATAAAGAAGGAGATCATTTCATAGAATAAGTATAATGTTAAAAATATTATCCCATAAAAACTTAAGGATAGATTGTGGGGTGATAAATAATTATAGAGAAAAAGTTAAGTAAGATATTATATGGAGGCAATAAAACAAATTCTCTAAAATAAAAAATAGTTCTACCTTCAGTAGTGTAAAGAGGAAAATAAATATTGTTAAACTAAGAACAAATTCTCACGAGCTTTAAAGTGAAATTCTGCATTGGGAAGTTCGGCACGATGAGATGAAACAATCTCTCGCCTTTGTGAAAGAAATTTCATTTATATTGTCTAGCTTATATTGAATCATCGTCATACTATCAACCTTCTTGACCTTTTAAGTTAGCAAAGCTCTGTTGATCTTGGAAAGTTTCTCTTAATGTTTTTCGAGCATAGAAATAACATGTCAAAAACATTTGAGTAATATTTTATATACTTATGTTTTGATAGAGAATTTGTGTCTTAATCATTATCATCATCACGTAAATCATCAAATTTCCCTTAAAAGAAATAAGAAATTGTAGAGAACATATAATTGTTTTGCATGCCTATTTTTTCAAAATTTATAAAGTTAGCTTTATATTTTTAAAATTATGAATGTCATTATATCCTTGAATTTTCAAAGCTATGTGTTAGTACATGCTAAGAGGTATTCAAATAGTAAAAAAATTATCTTATTTTCTAAATAGCATGAATGAATGATGTATGTGATTTAATATTATGAGATATGTTATGAAAAATAATTGATTATATATCTATATATATATATATATATATATATATATATATATATATATATATATATATATATATATATATATATATATATATATATATAATCTACACTGTAGACTATATATGTGTGTAGACTCATGAACAATGGATTCATGTAGCCCATAAGAAAAGAACATGAAAAATAGAGACATGACGTGTTAGAAAAATTTAGGATTTGATGTATTTGAGGTGCAAACCACTATGTTTTTCATTTTGAACTTAAATCCAAGGAAACCAAATCAACAAAAACATACACTAATGTTGTCACTCCTATTCAGGTTTTCCATTACACCAAGCTCACATTGATTAGTAAAATTCCATATCGATTGCATTAACTTGAGTATGTAATTAGTCCCATGTTTCCACGAAAAAAAATATTTCCATAAAATCGATTCCCGGAAGTGCAGTGGTTATTCCAACATTGCCCCCCTCCAATGTAATACAAGGGAATTAAGCATGGCCTAAGGCTTTGATACCATGTTGAGGTTTTCCATTATACCAAAACCCATAGTAATTATTAAACTTACAAAACCATAATGTTACCTTAAGTGGGTGGCTAGTCCCATGTTCCGAGGGTGGTAGTTACTCCACGTGATCAATTTATGAAGGTATGGTCATTAGTCCAACAAATCCTACCTAAAAATATAAATGGAAATAACTATTACATGTTCTAAATCACGTTCTTACAAACCACATACATTATTTTTTCCGAAGGTTAGTCTAAGAAGAATATGCTCTATCATTCATGAACATTTTGAGCATAATGCCCTTGCTGAAAAACTAGACCCGTTGAATTGAGATGTCACTAGGGCCTATTTTTCCTCATAGTTCTAAATGTCATTAAGATGTTTCATGAAACATAATTTGGCATGGAGGCCTTGACCATAGTCACGGTAGGGAAACAACACCATCTTAGGAATAGAAGCAATCAATTACCTTAGTGTATAAACATAGCTTCTTAGGCTTATGTTACATAAACAATACTAGTAGACTTCATGTCCCTTGATATAGTTAAAATGGTAACCTAACCTTTATCCAAATTACAAATATTCTACACAACTAGGGCTAAAAATGATGCCTTAAACAACAATGCTTGACCTCCCAAAGTTTTAAGTTTATTCCAAGGCTCAAGGGTCATGAATGAGGCATAAAAATATTATAATATACCTGTAAAGACGATATTTTCCCTTTCAGTAGGAATATGAGGATCAATATGATATTTCAAGAATTAGGCATGGCTCTAAGGTCATTGGACACAATCAAAAGAGTAAACCTAGGCACTGAGTGCTAAAAAAATATTCAGGGAATCTAGGTCCATCATGGACATGTTGAACCACCACAAATGACCTTACGAGGGTATTGTTGTCCTCAAGATGGAGATATGCAACATTGTGATTTTCTAAAAATTGAATATCAACCATTGTATTTTTAAGGATTCAAATATTATACATATGTATAGTATCCTAGTTGATTATTCAATAAAAAAAATGTAATTAACTATTAAACTGATAGTTTTTTAAAGAATGTTATGAATTTAATCATATCTATGTAAAATATAAATGAATTTCTGACCAAATGGGTGAATATTCTTTTCAGAAAATGGAAAACAAGTAGCAATTGGAAAAAATTCACCCCAAACTTATTTCTTGGTTTGAGCATCTGGAACATAGATACTAAGAGAATGAAATTTTGAGTTAGGCCTTAAATGAATCTTATAGTCTTCTAAGTCTAGGAATGATACCTTGAATGAAAAAAAGTGACATATGAAATGCATGCCTTCCCTCTAACTAAGTATATAGGTACCACTTGAATTTTCAAGCACTGGGTATAGGTCTTTGAGACCTAGACATGGCTATATGAGGACACAAAATTTTAGCCCTAAAGTGACCTTATAGCCATCTATGTCTAAGAAGAATGACTCAAACAATAATACATGTGATATTGAGGGTATCATTTATATATGATTGTGGTTGTAGATTTTAGATTTCTGTGATGAGAGTTTAGAGTTTCTGGTTTCAGAATCTCCATAGTGAACATTTTTGGACACAAAAATGTTCACTGTGGAGATTCCGAAACCAGAAACTATGATTATGGTTTTCATTGTGTCTAAGTTGTTTTCAGTACTAGGTATGTCCCCCAAGGCCCTGCAAGTGATTTATAGAATATGAGCATGTGTTAGGTACTATAAAACAGTTTAAGGAATCTAGAGCCATAAACAATGCCTTGAAGCAATACACTCTACTTGTAGATCCCAATTGATCTAGTGGATCAAATTATGCTTGAAATTCAAAGTTCTCAAAATAGAATGAAACTAGTGTGCTTGCATGGATCTCTTCATTTTGAATATGACGTAACATGTTTCATGCAAAAACGACATTGTATGCTTGTGTAATCAATATCTGAATTTTTGGGAAAATATGCGTAATTTTTGCAGACATGTTGACTTGGATGCTGATTATATAGGTGATGTAATGCTAATGTCAGCATGATGACTTGGCCATTTTGGTTAATGGCTAGTTAACACTTGGCATCACTTGATTGGCTATGAATTGGGTGATATTTATTTGTTGGTGGGTGGACTAATGAGAGGTCACCACGTGGCAGCTCCCCATTCGCCGAAATATTCTCAAGGTTCAAGTAGAGGTCAGCAGGGGTCAAACTTGGGACCTCCCACCTAAAAAACCAGCACCAAACCACCACGCTACACGTTGGTTCTTATTAATCATATGTTATTGGAGCAATTTTTTTGTGTGGGTCGGGGCTAACCCCAACCCTGGTCATTGTTGAGCCTCTATTTTGTCCATATTTCTATGTTTTTCACTTAATTACTCTATACATATACTAAGCATTCATAATTAATTATTATTCTTTTCACGAATTATTGAGTTCTTTAGAGGCATTTAGAGCTGGCAATTGTTGATCTATGAACTATTCTTGTTTTGTTAATTCGAAGAATTTTAATGTGAAAAATTCATTAATGTTGGGTTTTGTTATGGTAGGTGCTAAAATTCTTGCACCATGCATTGAATTCCTACACCACATAGTCCTGCACCAACATTCCTGCACCAGTTCTGCCTATACCAGTTCAGGTTTCTTACAACGTGCCTACGCTAATTTGGGGCATTCATACATTGACACATTTCTAGGAAAATATAAAAGAATTTTATGTTTGAAATGTCATTTGAACACCTTCCCATGGGTTGGATTGCACCTAGGTCAAATGTGTGGGCTTCTAGAAACAAATCAATAAATTTGCTCAAAATTCACACAAATTATAAACTGCCATATTTGACCTCAGTTTTCGTGCAGATGGAGGTGAATTATAGAAATCCAATACAATTGGTTTTTCAAAAATATAACCAATTACCTAGAACCGAAACCAGTTTCTAAGATTCAAATTATTTCAAAAGTTATCCACAAGTTGTTGAAGCAATTATATATATATAAAAAAAAAGACCTTTTCCAAAATTCTAGAAAACACATAGTGAACAATTTTCAAACTTCCAACTCTTGCCTCAATTTTTGTTCTAGTGAAGGTGACTAAAAAAACTATGGAACATGGGTTTTGTCCTAGTATATAAAATTGGCTAAGCCTCAAATGGTTTCCCAAAATTCATAATGGTGAAGGAGATACAAAGAGCTCTTTGAACGGAGTTTGATAAAAATACCAATTTTTCCAGAATTCTAGAAAAATGACCAAACATGGAAAATTAGTATCACAGCTTCATTATTTCAATATTAAAAGAATACTTGGAAATAGTTACACACTCTTTAGGTGAACTAGTAGATGTGTATGGAAAGATTGGGCCAACTACTGATATTTTTGTAGAAATCATGAGAAAATAAAGGAAACAATGATGGGTCTCGATAAATGGGAGGTTTTTAAAGAAAGAGTTAAAACAGAAATGGCCAAGTCTATGTTTAATTTCAAAGAAGGGCCAAAATAAAATATGCTGAAGGTGCGATATTTCAAGCACCCTCATATAGCTCACTATTTGTATGATAGACACCTTGCGGCCTATGGAAGACTCCCATGGAGCGATGAGGTTGTGCTTTATTTTGCAAAATTATTTTATGAAGAATTATTTTTTCAAATGTAACCCAATTACAATGACCTTCCCTCTGAATTTTTTGGTCCTGGGAGAGGTCGATTGTGTGACCATATGGGCGCTAGGCGTGATGTTGAGTTGCCTCACCCTGAGCCACCATTGATTAGTCAACATTTTCGTGTCGAAAATTTGTGGTGAGAGATGGAAGCCACTTCTCAAATTAGTCGAGAAGCAAGGGATGCCATCATTGACAATGTTCATAGTGGATTGGGTGGAGTTGATGTTTGTCTAAACTGACAAAGGACACGTAAGAATGCACGCGCTAATTTTGTGTATTATACAGATGAAGATATTGACAACATGAGTGTTGAAGATTTCAAAAGATATGCAAAGAATTGTCGCAATGGTTGGAAGGACATAGTTGTTCATGAGGAAGAGGGCATGGGAACGATATGTGTTAGTGGTTAGGGTTAAATTATTTTAACACATGTACAATTTTCAATAAATATATATATATATATATATATATATATATATATATATATATATATATACATACATTTGTTTGTATACATTAATCTAACAAAAATGTATCATTATTTTTTAACACCATTTGTAGTTGTCACACTTGATGAATGAAGAAAATGTTACTATCACAGTCAGAGCCTCCGATTCAAACAATCAAGATGGCTGCCACCATCAATCATACAATCAAGATGGTTCTCACCATCAAGACATGTTGGAAAATGTAAGTGTTTTTTAAGTGAATGTGATGATGTACAGTTATTTATTATTTATTATTATATATATCAAAATTTGATGAGATTTTTTTAAAATAGATAATTGTGCACACATGTACATGTACATATATATAATAAAATGTTTTAACAGGTTCTGATTCCATCCGATGCTTTTGGGATGGTGGTACCTTCTTCCTTGGAAGATGTACCTTCTACTTCCTTAGGAGATGTGCCAAATCCAAAATAAAAAGTATGGACAATTTTTCACTTTTAAAATTTATGTTTTAAGTTATATATTCCGCCTCAAAAATTTCCATTAAGTGAGATATATCTATATCTTGAGTTATTTTAAATTTTTTGAATTTTAGGTTTTTGGAGATTTTCTTTGTGAACTACTCTTAGGAGATGTGCCAAATCCACCATCACAAGTATTCAATTTTTCACATATATATATATATATATATATATATATATATATATATATATATATATATATATATATATATATATATATAATATATATATAAGTTATAAGTTATAAATTGAAGTTTAAAAGTTTTATTATAAATTGAGATCTAAAGATTTTGAGTTATTTTAAATTTTTTGAATTTTAGGTTTCTGGAGATTTTCCTTTGGAGCCTCTCTTAAGAGATGTGCCAAATACACCAACATAAGGATTCATTTTTTCACTTAAATATATGTTTTTAAGTTATAATTTATAAATTGAAGTTTAAAAATTTTATTATAAATTGAGACCTTGATCTTGAGTTATTTTATACTTTTAAATTTTTTTGAATTTTAGGTTTCTATAGAAGATTTCTTTTCTCCACAGACTCTAGCGATGGAGATAGGAACATCCACACCATTTCAACCATTTGAACAAGTTTTCTAACTTTTTTATAATATTATTGAAAATAAGTTTATATATGCATTTTCATTTGAAAATTTTTAATACACACACACACACACACACACATGTATATTGTACAATTTATTGTTGGAGATGTTCCTGTGGGGAAGTTTTAGTGGACGAGCAACAAATGGAGAGGGATCCTCATAAGGTGTTGCATGATTTTTTTTTACATTTTTTTTTTACATGAAGTTCTATATATTCTCACTCAATTTTGAAACATCAAATTTTAATGTTTGTACATATTGTGTACAGGTTCCCCATGCTTCGCAGGATAGCTCGAGGATTGTGACTTTGTTGGGAGAGACACTACATCCATCTGTATTTAATGGATGATGGACATGCACACGTGCAACATTATATTTTCAATAGATGTAGTCTTAAGTTTACTTTTTTATATATAGTCTTATCTAGATGCAGTCATATATAACTTGATACTTGTGAGATATACATTTGGCATGTGAATTAATGTTACCTGATACTTGATACTTGTGATCTACAATGTTTTGTTTTTTAAACTCAAGTTTTGGATGGATGAACTACATTTGGCATGTCAAGTAATGTTGTGTTATAATTTGTTTTATTTTTAAGACTTAAGTTTTGGATGGTTGAACTACATTTGGCATGTGAAGTAATGTTGTGTTATAATTTGTTTTGTTTTTAAAACTTAATTTTTGGATAGTTGAACTACATTTGGCATGTGAAGTAATGTTCTGATCTATATTAATGTTTTTCTTTTGAACTACAATTGGCATGTGAAGTAATGTTTTGTTATAATTTGTTTTGTTTTTAAAACCGAGATTTTGATGGTTGAACTACATTTGGCATGTGAAGTAATGTTGTGATCTATATTAATGTTTTGTTTTTAAAACTTAAGTTTTGGATGGTTGAACTAAATTTGGCATGTGATATAATGTTTTGTTTTTATTGGATAGTTGAACTACAATTGAAATGTGAAGTAATGTTGTGATATAATGTTATTGTTTTTCAAACTCAAGATTTAGATGGTTGAACTATATTTGGCATGTGAAGTAATGTTGTGTTATAATTTGTTTTGTTTTTAAAACTTATGTTTTGGATGGTTGAACTACATTTGGCATGTGAAGTAATGTTGTGATCTATAATGTTTTGTTAAATTAAAACTTAAGTTTTGGATGGTTGATCTAAATTTGGCATGTGATATAATGTTTTGTTTTTATTGGATAGTTGAACTACAATTGGCGTGGCATGTGAAGTTATGTTGTGATATAATCAAAAAGTTTTGAAAAATTAAGTTTTGGATGGTTTAACTCCATTTTACAAGTGATTATGATATTATGTTTTGTTAGATCTAAGACTTTTTTGATCCATAATGTAGATAAAAGTACTTTCGGAAAAATCACATCACTAGGATTAGGTCGATGTTTCGAACCAACTAATGTGGTTCAACCTAATTTGGTTGATATATATATATATATATATATATATATATATATATATATAAACAATAATAATATTATAGGCCTTGTTAGATGTGTCAAACAATCATAATTTTTTTTAAATGTATTCTATAATGTATATATATCCAATACATGCAACATTTTTCATCAATGCATGTATAGAAAATCTACTTTCGGTTAATTCCATTCTAGAACACATATATCCAATACGCTAAAATTTTTCATTAATGCATATAGAAAATCTACTTGAACATTTAATTGCATTCTACAACATATATATCCAGTACTTCAACATTTTTCATCAATGCACATACAAAAACTACTTTCAATTAATTGCCTAGAACATGTATATATCTAGTACATGAAACATTTTTCGTCAATGCACATAGAAAAACTACTTTCAGTTAACTGCATTCTAGAACATATATATCCAGTACTTGCAACATTTTTCCTTAATGCACATAGAAAAGCTACTTTCAGTTTTAATTGCATTCTAGAACACACACACACACACATATATATCAAATACTTCTAGAACATATATATCCAATACTTGCAACATTTTTCATCAATGCACATAGAAAAGCTACTTTCAGTGAATTACATTCTAGAACATATATATATCCAATACATGCCACATTTTTCATCAATGCATGTATAGAAAAGATACTAGTGTGCATGTACCAAAAAAATGTACATGTGCAAAAACTTGCACAAATAACATAACAAGGCAGCTCAATTTTTAGTTGAGTTTTGGAAGTTCTAAAAAATCAATCCAAAGAGAGGAAATTTTTGGGCAGTTCAATCAAAAAAATTCCAATGGAATTCCATCTTCAATGATCCGTTCATGATTGGATTTTGACATTTTCCATTTCTTAATTTTCGTTTTTTTCTTTGATCGAACCTCTATCAACTTTATGCGTGCTGCACACACCAAGTGACTATATTGACAACTTATGACATCAAGTTCATAGTCTTGAAAGTAAACAAAATCCCCACTTTGGTTAGTTTGTCTGAAAAAATAACCTTTCAGCATAATAGATCCTCTTTCATATGGAAACCCATGATCATTGTAGTTTTCTAATAATTTCATTTTTCATTCAGTGCAACACATCAAATAATACTTCACATTTTCATCATTGTTAATAGGTGCAATTACAACAAAAACATCTCCTGCACAATAAAACAAACTTAAAAAACCTATGTATTTAAATTTATTTCTAGATCTCTATCATTTGAACTCAATTCAAATGTTACCTTCTCTAACAAGATCAGAAACTTGATCATCATCAGATGATATTGTAGTATCCTCTGATTTCATTTCTTCAAACATTGCAACGAACATTTTCCCCTTTGTATTTAGCTCTGTATGTTTCTAATAATTTACATACATTTTGCTTTCACAAACATCATTGGATTCCGTGTTGTCTATACAAACATGATAAAAACAAGAATATTTTCTTTTATCCAATGCAAACACATTTGTGAACAACTTTGTTTTAATTTAATGCAATTTTCGAGTCCCTTTTATTGTTTCAATGTCATTTCCAATTGATCTATCTACAGCTTCAATCCCAATATGCCAAAAAACCTATATATAGAAATTTCAAAAAAGAATGTAAATATGATATCAAAATACCATCAAAGATAATCATTGTGATAAATGTACACTGTTTAAAATTAATTATCCAATAAAAATTAAATTGAATGTACCTCCACACTTCCCTTTATCGATTAGTCTCATAGCTTAGAGCAGCGATGCACCATTGAACAACTTCTTTAGCGTCACAAGTCGGTTTGCAGAGGGGTTCATTTGATATCTTCGAGGTGCTGATTCTATGAATGCCCCTGCACCATCATGTTCTCCTTTTCCATGGCTAGTCTCAAAGAAATTCCAGCAATGTTTAATGCCAGTTTCCTTATGAAGACAACACAACCAAAATAATGATCATGAAGATTTGAATTGGCGTGTGCATCCATCTGACCATATCCAATGCTCATTGAATTTTATTCCACGACTTTTCAAGGAGTCATAAATCTTTCCAAAACAATGTTGTACAAAATATGTATCATGTGTACAATCTTCACTGATATAAAAGTGATATTCTTTAATAACAAGTTGATTTTCACTGGTGCTTTCTATATGATCGACGTTTTTTTCAACATGTCTATATAGAATATGGACGAGCATGAAGACTTGGTCAGAATGATAGTATTCACTCTGGATTTCTTTTCGTGGAACAAATGTATAGTTTTCTGCAAAATCAATTACTGACAAAATGGTACCTGGCAGAAACAATTCACAGGATTTTTTGAATTGCAAGTCTTTCCATTGAGCTCTATGGGAATGCATGGTGCATTTATAAATTTTTGCCTCAAACTTTCTCAAAAAATCTATCACAAAAATTTCTTCTTCTTGTAATTCAATTCTTTTAAAACTATTTGAACCTTGAATTGATGTATGGATATATTCATATCTCTTCCATTTCAATTTCATATTGGAAAATGATTAATCATTTATATCAGTACGATATTTGTTTTGAAATTTACTCAAATTTCCACAATCATCACATTTTTTACCACCAACACATTTCTTTTCGTAAAATAATTCATCGCTTTCTCTTTCACATAGAATTTGAGATATGAAATCACGGATAGTGGAAGGAGGAGGTGAATCTTAACAAAAATTTCTACCAAAATTAAGGAATGTGTCATAATATAACCAAAATTCCACATGATAACGACAACAACAAGTGTCGCGTACGGTGATAGGTTTTACATACCATGTTTTTTATTGAACAAAAGCATTGATTGAGACATTAATTTCATGATTCTCTTCTTTGAACTTGTTGAAAAACTCTATCTAAGTGGTTTCCAAGAAAAAAATTTCATGTTCTTCGTATTGATTTCGTTCTATTCTTCTTCGCATCACATCCCTTGCATTTTGCGAAACACGTGAATTTTTCGTCCAATATTCATATATTGTTTTTTTAACATTTTCTCCAAGTCTACCTTTGTATGGTTGTCGACAAATAGCTCTCCAACAAGTGAGTTCATCATTTACATCTATTTCCAACTAAAATTTATGATGTTTGTGCAAAGCTTTTCGTGAGGTTACTAATGCGCGTCCCATAGATTTTACCAAGCGATTCTCTTTAGTAGTTGATGAAACCATTGCCATATGTATTTCTCTACGTACAACTAAAATATTTTTCTATTTAGATCTTCTAATTGAATTTATAACACTATTTTTTTTTGTATCGCATTTTCCTTCATTTTTTAATCTTTTGTTGATTTTTGAATACCCAATAAAGTCATAGCTTCTTTTAATTTCCTTAATGATAGGAGATCTTTCAACATTTTGGCTTGAACTGTCACATTTTCCTTTATGAATTACGTATCAAAAATGTGTTTAACAACATATCATATAGCATGGTCAGCTCTTTTATCTCCATATGTGTGAGTGTCAACATTTTCTAACATCTCATCATCGACATTAATTTCATCTGTACATATTCGAATGAATAGTACATAATAAGTTTACATATTGAATAAATAACTAAATTAATAAATATGTATAATTTCAATAATACGTGCATGTGTTCAACACACACACACACACACACCTTGTGATTGAATTTCCTCACTTGAATTTCTTTCAACATTTTCACCATATTCAATCATTGGTTCAATATATCTTTCTCTTTCTCTTTCAAATTTTTTTATCTCATCATCAATGTTTTTAGGAATATCTCTCTGTTTACATTGCAAAATATTTTTCAAATTAGTTCATTAAATAAAAATTAAGTTTGAAGACATTAGACACTAGGAAATTTTTAAATATCAAATTCATAATAGTTACATTTACACACCTGCTTCAACTTCTAGTTGAGGTTGATTTTCCTTTTCAATATTTGACAGTGCTTATGTTGAACCTTTAATTAAACTAAGAGGGGGGGGGGGGGTGAATCACTTTAATACATTCCCGATCTTTTAAAACTTTTCATTAAACTTATTGACATCTTCATTTCATATCCAATTTAATGTGTGAGTAATCTTAGAATGTAAGCAGCAAGTATTAGTTTAATATAGCAGTAGACTTAATATGAGAACAACAGGTATTAAGAAGATGATACATATCAGATCAATACATAAATATCATGCACAGAGACACCAGATATAAGTGGAAACCCATAAAGGGAGAAAACCACATCTTATTATTGTTGTGATGCAAAGGCAAGCTCCAACTCCCTCTCACCACTGTTTTTCTGCAGACACCAACCTACAGGAGGCTCCAACCTCAATTATGCAAGCTACAACTTGCAAGGAAGCACCAACTCCCTTCAATTTATCAAACTGAATGTTTGCTGATTTACTTCAGATATCAGCTCTGTTCTGTAGCTTCTCTTTCTGCTCTCCTTCTCTCAATCTTCTCTACCTTATTCTTCTATATTCTGCATTCTCAATATTTGCTCTCTCTCACTCTCTAACCGCACCTTGTGCATATCAATGTGATATTATATATAGAGTTCATTACATGACTCTTTACATTCCTCAGGGAATTTGAAGTGAGTAGTCCTGACCTTTTTCCTTCTGCCTTTTCATTTATCCAACTCATTTTAAAATTATAGCAATATGTACAAATTTCCATGCTACAGTGGGATTTTGTCTTTTCTTTAGGATACTTGCCTTTGCATCACAAACAATAAAAAATAATTACATCATTTACATTCACATTCTTAATTACATATTTCAATATCACTTAGCTCCTCTTCTGAACTTTGGCTTTACTGGATTTTGTCTTTTTCTACTACAGTTAAGAAGTTGTTCTGCATCTTCTTTGTTTACTGTCGTCTGTACATTTCACCTGTTCACTGCTCTTTTGAATCCCTGTATTTTTCTTTTTCACGAACTTTCATCTCTGTGTTTAATCACCTCTTCACTATCCCAGTGTATATAATATCTGCAATTCGTTCACATGGATAACCCGTCATTCACATATTTAAACTATATTTTAATTGATCAAATGTCAAGACTCGTGGTAATATGTAATATATTTACGAGTTTCAACTTTATTGTCGAACATTATAACGAAGGTTGTCGCCTTATATTAATAACCCGAATGCATTACACATATCTCCGACTTATGTATTATCTCCGAACCTTGGAAACGCGGTTATAACTCTTTTAACATATTTCGTCGAACCTCATATTAAGATTATAATACATCGAAAAAAATAAATAAACCAATTCATTTTGTATGACTCCGCCCCAATCTGACAATACAGTCAAAGACCAGTCAAACGCGCCCACTGTACCTAGCTTAACCTCCGTACTCCTTCGTGTGGGTTCAACAAGCGATCACCATTAGATGTCAGCCCACCAGATCGACGGCTCCTGTCTATTTCGCTTCGTGTCCTGGTACGATGGTTAATGCGCGAAGGCACACGTTAGACGGCGGTTTTGGTATGTCGGTCGAGGACACGTGTTGATCAATCAATGGAATTGCTGCTCCTCTGGGCAATACCACTTATGGTCGATAGGCGGTGCAATGAAATCTACTTACAGCTTTTACTGTTCACGCTAAACCACTTCACTGTTCCTCTCGCAAGGTTCCGTTCTCCATTCCAGGGTCCAATCCAACGTTTTACTCTGGGTTCTGTTCTCCAACGATTTAAATTTTATATATATATATATATATATTTTTACTATTATGGTTTCGCCTTTGACTATGGTTCCGCCTCCATTCATACTACGTATTTCAACACGGTTTGTTGTTATAAACGGTTCTTTTATATTCTGATGTAGAGTTCCACCATACATAACACGGTTTCGTTTATTCTTATGCATAGGTTTATTATGCATTTCTTATAAATATTCTACTACAGGGTCTCATTCATACGAAATTCTCGTCACAGGGTTTGTATATCCTCCCCACAAGCGCATACAGTTTGGACTCTGGATCATGGAGCATCCAGTTAGACTTTTATTCAGATTACTAAAGACAGAGGCAAAGCCTTTCATCGGGAACACATTCTCATTACTGAACTGCCTTTTCTTCGTGTTTGTTATTTTGTATTCATTCTCATTACACAACTGTCTCTGCTTCATGTTTGTTATTTTGTATTCATTTCCTCTTTGCTGCCTCCATTTCTACCTCCTTTTCCATCAATGACAATCATTTCCAATAGTCTCCCCCTTTGGCATTGATGGCAACACTCCACCAATAATCCTCTGCTTCTTCTGCTTGCCTATTAGAAGTCCCTTTTTGCTTTTCCTCCCCCTTTGTCATCAATGGCAAAAGAGTTTCTCATTTCCTAGTTTGCATTCTGCATTTCCTCTCTCTGAGTTATGTTTAGGCCCTCTTCTGTTGATTTTGTACCATGCTGCTCCATAGTGATGTATAAGACTTGTTGAGAGAACACTTTGAGATGTATGATTGTATTCAGCAACTAAAAATGTTGAGAGGCTTCAAATGATAGTCAGTACTCATATTTTATGTTTCAGATTCTTAATATAATGTTTCAAAACACAATACGGATCCTTTTGCTCTGTAATTGACCTTTTAATGCTTGAATAATGTAGATAACTCTAGGATAGTAACTTGGTGTTCTTTTGCCTTTATCCTTTGATCCTGAGGACCTGATAAATGCTTTCCTTGCTGGTTGATCTCCCCCTAAGAATGATATTTTCGTTTTTGTTCTCCCCCTGAGATTGTGCTTTCTCTTTATATCAGAGAGTAGCATCTGCAGATACTACCCCTATTTTATCTCTCAAATATTGAAATGGTTCTCTAGCAAGAGGTTTGGTAAATATATCAGTTGTCTGTTCTTTCGTTGGTACATACTCCAGCTTTACTGTCTTCTGAGCCACTTGTTCTCAGAGGAAATGATACTTGATTGGAATATGTTTAGTTTTTGAGTGAAGTACAAGATTTTTAGATATACTTATAGCACTTGTATTATGACATTTGATTGAGATAGGTTCATCAATGATTACCTTCATGTCTTGAAGAGTTTGCTTCATCCACATGACTTGTGTACAACATGCTGCTGCTACTATATATTCTTCTTCTACTGTAGACAGACAGATGGATGTTTGTTTCTTACTTAACCATGCCACCAGACTTTCTCCTAGATAGAAAGTACCTCCACTTGTACTTTTCCTGTCATCCACACAGCTGGCCCAATCTGCATCTGTGTATGCTGATAAAGTGAAGTTTTTTCTTTTTGGATACCAAAGTCCATACTATGTTGTTCCTTGTAGATATCTGAGTATTATTTTGACTGCCAGAAGATGGTTTTGTTTAGGTGTTGCTTGATATCTTGCCACTAGTCCTACTGCTAGCATGATGTCTAGTCTTGATGCAGTCAGATACAACAGGCTTCCTATCATGGATCTGTAGAGTTTTTTATCTATATCAATAGACCCATCATCAGCACACAGCTTGCAACCTGTGGTCATGGGAGTTGACACAGGTTTGCAGTCCTCCATTTTAAACTTTTTCAGCATTTCCGTTAAGTATTTTTCTTGTGAGATGAATTTACCTGTGTTCTTTTGCTGAATTTGCAGTCCCAAGTAAAAACTTAGCTCTCCAATCATAGACATTTCAAACTCTGTTTTCATCTCATCAGCAAACCCTTTTGCTAGTTCATATTTGTTGCTTCCAAACATGATGTCATCAACATATACTACAACAATTAGGAGTTCATTTTCATGGGATTTTATGTATAGATTGCTATCTACTCCACCTCTCTTAAAGCCTTGTTTTTGCAAATATTTATCCAGTCTTGAGTACCAAGCCCGAGGAGCCTGTTTCAGTCCATATAGGGCCTTCTTCAGTCTGCACACATAGTCTTCTTTGTCTGTCAATGAGAAGCCTTTTGGTTGTTCCATGTAGACTTCTTCTTCTAATTCTCCATTCAGAAATGCAAATTTTACATCCATTTGATATACTTTGAAGTTTTGATAGCATGCAAATGCCAGAAACATTCTGATAGCTTCCATTCTGGCTATAGGGGAAAATGTTTCTTCATAATCAAGTCCTTCAATTTGTGAGTATCCTTTGCAAACTAGCCTTGCTTTATTCTTGATTACTTGTCCTTTCTCATTAATTTTGTTTTTGAATACCCATTTGAACGAATGATATTCTTCCCAATTGGTCTAGGAACTAGTTCCCAGGTATTGTTCTTCTCAATTTGGTCCAATTCTTCATTCATTGCTTTTACCCAATACTTGTCCCTGCTGGCTTCTTCAAACTTTTTTGGCTCTATTTGTGATAATATTGCTATGTATACTTCTTCTGTCTATTCAGTTAGCTGTCTTCTTGTTTGCACTCCTACACTCTTGTCTCCTATGATTTGTTCTTCTGGATGGTTCTTTTGAGTGTATCTTGAGGGGGTTTTTGAGTTCAGTCCAACATCTTCTGATGTTTTTCTTGTTTCATCATCATCCTGGTCCTCTTCTTCATGATTTTCTGATGGACTGTAACAGTCTGTATCTCTTGTATTGTTTGGAAGTTCTTCATCGAATCTCACATCAATACTTTCAACTATTTTCCGAAGAGTCTTTTCATAGCACCTGTACCCTTTACTTTTGGAAGCATATCCTAGAAAAATCCCTTCATCTGCTCTTACATCAAATTTCCCAAGGTTTTCATCATTATTCTTTATGTAACATTTTCTTCCAAAGATTCTAAAATGTTTGATTGAAGCAGGCTTTCCATGCCATAGTTCATAGGGAGTCTTGTCACTGCTTGGCCTTAAGTGAGCTTTATTAAGGATATGTACTGCTGTGTGCACTGCCTCTACCCAGAAGGTTTGAGCAATATTATTCTCTTGCATCATGGCTCTAGCAATTTGTTGAACATATCTGTTTTGTCTTTCTGCTACTCCATTCTGCTGAGGTGTTCCTACAATAGTGAATTGTTGTTTTATGCCATGCTCATTGCATAGGTCAGCAAAGTCATAATCTATAAACTCTCCTCCTATGTCTGATCTGATACATTTTAGTTTGCATCCTATTTGATTTTCTGCTAATGCTTTGAATATCTTAAATTTGTCCAGTGCTTCTGATTTGTTCTTGAGAAAAGCAACCCATGTCATTCTGGAGAAATCATCTATTATCAGCATGAAGTAGGATTCTCCACTGGGTTTCTTAGTTATAGCAGGTCCGCATAGATCCATGTGTACAAGCTGAAGTGGTCTTCTTGTTGATAGCTCATCTTTAGATTTAAAGGATGTGCGAGTTTGTTTCCCCAACTGACAAGATTTGCATATGGTATTTGAAGGCTTTTTTATTTCTAGCATATCTCTGACAACTTTCTTCTTTCTCAGTCTGATGATATGGTCAAAGCTGAGATGTCCCAGTCTCCTATGCCATAACCATGACTCCTCAAGTTTTCTAAGATGGCAGGCTTCATCCTCCTCTTTTACTATGTAAACATTACTCTCTGTTCGAACACCTTTGAGCAGAGTCTTTCCTATTGTGCTTGATCTGAATTCACAAGCTTGTGCTCTAAAGAGAACTTCACAGCCTTTGTCACACATCTGACTGACACTCAATAAATTTTCTTTCAGCCCATCTACAAATAGTACATCTTGGGCCTTTCCTCTGACATTATCTATGCTGACTGAACCCTTTCCTTTGATCTTTCCTAGACTTATCATTGCCAAAAGTAACATTACCAGATTTATTTTCATCAAGAGTAATGAACTTACTTTTGTCTCCTGTCATGTGTTTAGAGCAGCCACTGTGCAAATACCACTGGCTTTTCAGATCTTGAGCAGTTAGAGCCAGGTCACACTTATTCTCCTTCTTTTTCCACTGGAGGCATCCTTCTGTTTAATATCTTTTGTGAGGTGATGAATTGCATCCTTTTAGAGGAAATTTGGAAGGCATCTGTCCAGCTTGATTGCACATAAAGAATTTTATCATAGTTTTTGCAGAATTGTAAGTATGAGCAGACTTTCTTTGATTCATAAACCTCCTTGAAGTGTTGAAAATCAATCTTTGTCCATACTTTCTACACTCAATGATTTTATGGCCAAATTCTTTACAATAAAAACAGTAACCATAGAAGAAACTTGCATACCTGATGTGAGGTTGTTTTCTATAGTTGTTTATTTGAGACAGTCTCTTTGCTGTTTACATCTTTAGCTGGTTTGAATTACTCCTCCTTGCATGACAGTAGGTAGCAGTGTGTCCCAGATTGTGGCAGACATAGTAGGTGGCATTCTTCATGGGAGGGAAGGATCTCCTTTGATGGTTTGCAAAATTGACAAACTCAGGAGTATATGAACCTTTTTCTGTTGTCTGAGTATTTCTTTCATTCTTTGTTATTCGAGGATTCTTCTGGGTTCTGTCTTCCTCCTTACATGCTTCTTCTTTTGTAGGAATTATTTGAGGTGCTTCATCAGCCTTCTTTGCTATCACAAAAATTATATTTTTGTTTTCTTTTTCTTTGCCTTTACTTGATTCTCCTTCATAGCCTATCCCAGTTTTTACTAGAGGAGATCTTTGAGCATCCAATATTTCATTCAACTTACCAGAGCTTGTCATTTGAGAAGGGTATATAGACACTTTCTGTTGGGAACATTCTAATTTCTTCCTCAGACATACAATTTCTTCTTCCAACTTCTCTTGTTCTCGAGTTTTATCCTTGATTTGTTGAAGTAACATATCTTCAATATTCTTGGCTTCTTCAAGCTTTACCTTCAGCTGCATGAGGACTTCTAAATTTTTTTCTTCTTTCACACATTTGAGGAGAATCTCTTTTTGTTTTCTGCATTTTAGTTTGAGTCTATCAATCTCCTCCAGAGCACTTCTTAGCTCCCCCTCAAGGTCGACTTCCCCATATTCTTCTTCTTCTAGCAAGAGTCCTTCAAGATCTTCTATGGCCATCAGTAAAAATTCAGAGGTTCCTTCTTCTCCTGAGGATTCATCTGAGTCTTCAGACGTACTACTGTCTTGTTGAGCATAGAAGGATTTTATGCTGAATTTCTTTCCTTTCTGCCAGTTCTTTGATGTATTTTTCTCTGATTCTTGAGCCTGATTCCTTACTTTCTTGTGAGGACACTTAGTAGCATAATGTCCAACTCTTCCACAATTAAAGAATTTGAAGGGTATTTTACCTTTCTATCTACCTGAGCCTCTATCTAGTTTCTTGACAAATTTAGCTTCTTCTTCATCAGAGCAAGAGCATATGTCTTCCTTTTCTTCTTTCTTCTTTTCTGTTTTAAAATTTGCCTCCCTCGTACTTGGTTTCTTCTGTGGAAGCCTCATCTCATATGCTGTTATATTTCCAAGTAGTTGGTTCATGGTCAAGGTCTCCCAATCGGCTGTTTCTTCTATAGCAGACACCTTGGGATTAAATCTGGATGGAAGAGATCTTAGAATATTTTGAACAATTATACTTTCTGGCATGGTTTCTCCAAGAGCTTTCATATTATTAACAATTTCTGCAACTTTTAAGAAGAAGCTTCCAACCTCTTCATCATCATTCATTTTTAAATTTTCAAATTGGGCTCTATATACTTGAAGTTTGGCAGTCTTTACCTTTTTATTTCCCTCATGGATATTCTCTAGAGTATCCCACATATCTTTGGCAGTCTTGTTGTGCATTACTTTAATAAACTCAGCTTCACATAGTCCATTTAAGATTGCATTCATTGCTTTTGCATTAGCTACAAAGTTTTGTTTAGCTTCTTTTTCTGAATCAATTGAGTTTGTGGAGTATCCAAATTCCACAGCATCCCAAACTTCTAATCCTAAAGACATTATGTATGCTCTCATCCTGATTTTCCAGAAGGCATAATTAGCACCAGTGAAGAAAGGTGCTTTATTGGTTGAGCTTCCTTCTTGACTAGCCATCTAGGGGACTTATGATCTCCTTTCAGTTGTTAGACTGGTACACAAGGAACCTGCTCTGATACCAATTGTTGAACCTTTAATTAAACTGAGAGGGGGGGGGGGGGGGTGAATCAGTTTAATACATTCCTGATCTTTTAAAACTTTTCATTAAACTTATTGACATCTTCATTTCATATCCAATTTAATGTGTGAGTAATCTTAGAATGTAAGCAACAAGTATTAGTTTAATATAGCAGTAGACTTAATATGAGAACAGCAGGTATTAAGCAGATGATACATATCAGATCAATACATAAATATCATGCACAGAGACACCAGATATAAGTGGAAACCCATAAAGGGAGAAAACCACATCTTATTATTGTTGTGATGCAAAGGCAGGCTCCAACTCCCTCTCACCACTGTTTTTCTGCAGGCACCAACCTACAGGAGGCTCCTACCTCAATTCTGCAAGCTACAACTTGCAAGGAAGCACCAACTCCCTTCAATTTATCAAACTGAATGTTTGTTGATTTAATTTAGATATCATCTCTGTTCTGTAGCTTCTCTTTCTACTCTCCTTCTCTTAATCTTCTCTGCCTTATTCTTCTATATTCTGCATTCTCAATATTTGCTCTCTCTCACTCTCTGACCTCTCCTTGTGCATATCAATGTGATATTATATATAGAGTTCATTACATGACTCTTTACATTCCTCAGGAAATTTGAAGTGAGTAGTCCTGACTTTTTTCCTTCTGCCTTTTCATTTATCCAACTCATTTTAAAATTATAGCAATATGTAAAAATTTCCATGCTACAGTGGGATTTTGTCTTTTCTTTAGGATACTTGCCTTTGCATCACAAACAATAAAAAATAATTACATCATTTACATTCACATTCTTAATTACATATTTCAATATCACTCAGTTCCTCTTCTGGACTTTGGCTTTACTGGATTTTGTCTTTTTCTACTGCAGTTAAGAAGTTGTTCTACATCTTCTTTGTTTACTGTCATCTGTACATTTCACCTGTTCACTGCTCTTTTGAACCCCTGTATTTTTCTTGTTCATGAACTTTCATCTCTATGTTTAATCACCTGTTCACTATCCCAGTGTATATAATATCTGCAATTCTTTCACATGGATAACCCGTCATTCGTATATTTAAACTATATTGTAATTGATCAAATGTCAAGACCCGTGGTAATATGTAATATATTTACGAGTTTCAACTCTATTGTCGAACATTATAACCAAGGTTGTCGCCTTATATTAATAACCCGAATGCATTACACATATCTCCGACTTATGTATTATCTCCGAACCTTGGAAACGCGGTTATAACTCTTTTAACATATTCCGTCGAACCTCATATTAAGACTATAATACATCGAAAAACATAAATAAACCAATTCATTTTGTATGACTCCGCCCCGGGCCCACAATACAGTCAAAGACCAGTCAAACGCGCCCACTGTACCTGGCTTAACCTCCGGACTCCTTCGTGTGGGTTCAACAAGCGATCACCGTTAGATGTCAGCCCACCAGATCGACAGCTCCTGTCTATTTCGCTCCGTGTCCTGGTACGATGGTTAATGCGCGAAGGCGCACATTAAACGGCGGTTTTGGTATGTCGGTCGAGGACACGTGTTGATCAATCAATGGAATCGTTGCTCCTCCGAAATACCTACCAGGTCAGGCTGTGGTGGCTTGCATGAGCTGGCTGCCACTGCTCACGCGGCCCGCCCACCGTTCCTCCTTGGGTGTTCCGTCTTCATTCCGTGTTCTGACATCCAACGTTTTACTCCTATTCCGCTTCAAATTCATTTCTATCTTATATATATATATATATATATATATATATATATATATATATATATATTGTTAATACAGACCTACCCTCGGACTATGGTTCTGCCTCCATTCATACTTTGTATTTCAACACGGTTTGTTGTTATAAACGGTTCTTTTATATTCTGATGCAGAGTTCCACCATACATAACACGGTTTCATTTATTCTTATGCAGAGTTTTATTATGCATTTCTTATAAATACTCTGCTACAGGGTCTCATTCATACAGAATTCTCATCACAGGGTTTGTATATCCTCCCCAGAAGCGCATACAGTTTGGACTCTGGAGCAGTGAGCATCCGGTTAAACTTCTATTCAGATTACTAAAGATAGAGGCAAAGCATTTGATCAGGAACACATTCTCATTATTGAACTGCCTCTGCTTCGTGTTTGTTATTTTGTATTCATTTCCTCTTTTCTGCCTCCATTGCTACCTCCTTTGCCATTAATGAAAATCATTTCCAACAACTTCTCTCTTTCTTTTATGATATTCTCTCCCCTATTCTCTGTGTTCCTCAGGGTGTTTTGTTCGATCATTTTTTCTTGCACAATTTTTTCAATTTCCCCTGATAATAGAGTATGAAGTTCAAAAAGTTTCCTTCAAAAGTTTAGACAAAAAATCAAATAAAAAAAACATCACAAAAGATTTAATTTAAAAAAAAACTCATTTTAATTTTTTTGCAAAAAATACATACTCCAATCCAAAACACTTACATTAAAAAATCCGAGAAAAAAATGTCTTATAAAAATGAAACGAAGCTCAAAATATTTTCTTCCAAGTCTTGCAAAAAAATTTCATTTAAAAATTTAGACAAAAACTCATTTTAGAAAATCATTATAAAAGATTTACTTCAACCCAAAACATGCACTCTAAAAAAATGTCACTTCAAAAAATACCCTAAAAAAATGTCCATTGAAAATTAATTTCAACTTCTTAAAAAATGCCACTTTAAAAGATACTTCAAAAATACCTCTAAAAAATATCACTTTAAAAAATACCTCCAAAAAATGTCCTTTGAATATTAAGCCTAAAAAGAGTCCTTTCGAAATTGAGTCAAAAAATTGTCTTTTGGAAATTAAGCCCAAAAACCTCTCAAAACAAAATACATCCAAGAAAATGCATTTTGAAAATTAAGCCAAAACCTATAAAAACAATGAAAATTAAGTCCAAAACTTCTAAAAACAAAATACTTTATAATAAAAAATTTTCTTTTGGAAATTAAGCCCAAAAACCTCTAAAAACAAAATACATAAAAAAAAAATGTCCTTTGAAAACTAAGCCCAAAACTTCTAAAAACAAAATACTTAAAAAAAAAACCAATGAAAATTAAACCCAAAACTTCTAAAAACAGAATACCTTAAAAAAAAACAATGAAAATTAAGCCCAAAACCTCAAAAAACAAAATAACTTAAAAAAAAATGAAGCCCAAAAAACACCCAAAAAATGTATCACATACCTCCAAGAAATGTCCTTTGAATGTACCTCCAAGAAAAGTCCTTAATCCCAAAACAATCATTTGCAAAAATTTCCTTTGAATGTGCTTCCAAGAAAATTCCTTAAACCCAAAACAACCCTTTGCAAAAATGTCCTTTATATGTACCTCCAAAAAAATTCCTTAAACCCAAAACAATCGTTCTCAAAAATGTCGTTTCAATGTACCTTCAAGAAAAATCCTTAAACCCAAAACAATCCTTTGCAAAATCAGACCAAATGAAGAAATGTGCGAAATTATGCGAAGATAATGAATGCTTTTACGTCAATTTATATTGCCGTGAAATGCTTTTTTTGGAGGGGCTTCATTGTATTTTTAGACCGATGGAAAGTCAAATAAATGTTCGGCCGAACTTTTATAATAAATTTGGCCGAACTTTTGTGTCATGAGACATGACAAGTCGTCAGCGGAAAAAATAATTGGGCTAAACTTTTGTACAAGTTCGGTCGAACTAACAAGTCTACAATTGCGCAGATCCAAGCTCTAAAAACATACCTTCAACTTTGTCATGATTAAACTCCATGAAACATTCTGAATTAACTGTCAGAACCAAGACAAGCATTTTCAGAATTCAATCTACTTTCAAGAAATATAACTTTTATGGAATTTCATAAATATTTACTAATTTTAATTAATTTTGTAATAAAACAAGTGCAAACAATTTCTGAAGGTCATTATGATTCAGTGAAATCAATATTCTGTATCTTCCAAGATACGGTGTAAAAAAAATTGAAAAAATTATGGTGCATTACATTGGTCTGTCCTCTGTAATGGTTAGTTTTTAGATATTTATTTTATAACTTATATATTCAGAAATTTTGTGCGTCGCGAAACATATTCAAAATATGCATTTTATTCATATTGGATTAGTTCAAACAATTTTAGTAATTATGATATGCATCAGTTGGTTTTGTAAATATAACGAAATCAAAGTGGACTCTGTCTATATTGTTGTAACACATTTTCTTTCTCAAAAACACAAAGTTTCAAAGAATACACCAGTGTGTATTAAAATGACTTCTTATGAATCCTTTGATTGTTAAAAAACACACACTCAAAGAACTACTAAGTTGACATAACAAATGTGTATAAAAAAATTCCAAAAAATAAGTAATAGCAAGCTAATAAAATTTCTAACAACTTTGTTTTTTATCACAAAATGAAATTCTAAACAGAAATTTTTTTTTGGCTTGCAAAAATTTGAAGAACAGAAAAAAATGAAATTTTTTTCTCAAAAAAGGGAAAAAAGTGTAACCCAACTTCACATTTTCACCTATTTTCTTTTAATAAATCTTTTCCATTCAACCAAACTCAGGAATTGGCCTTCGCATATAGTTATTTCCCCAAGAGGTAGCTTGTAAGTCGATAAGGCTACTGCCACGCTACTCCCGAATACGATATTATGGATCTCCACAACCTGCAAAAAAATTTCAGGAAAAATATGCTCGATCACGTAGGCAGCAGCACGCAAACTCGGCCTCTATGTTGCCCAGATAACACAACAATAGGGGAAGGCAGCCACATAAAAAAATCAATTGACTAGCAACGACACTGAACTTCGATCCACGCAGTCGATTATCCGCCTCTGCAGCAACAATTAAAAAAAAACACACAGTGAGCGCTACCTTCCAAGCTCCTGATCCAAGTGTCCACACCAACAGGCACATTGTTGATTTTGCGATGAATCAGATGAGAATCTCGTTACAAGGTCGAGGACTTTGATCCACTGGATCATTCACAGACATCATCATCATGGCAGCAAGGGTAGGCATGACATCTGATCAATAATGGGGAGTACTGATCACTGAGACGAATTTTCAAACTTAGCCTTGTATTCATAGCCCTCGCTCCAATGGTTATTGACGCTGAACTTAACCCACCTAGTAGGGGTGAGGTCAGCGCTCAGGCGAACATAATCTGCAATGACTTCGATCAGCCCCATCGGCGCAACACAATTTCCTTTCGAATTTTTGTATGTTGTCATACAATGCCCGTCGAATCCAACAGCGAAATCTCTAACTCGCATTCACACAACAACACCCATCCTTCACGTATCCTCACATCCTCACGTCCTCAGATCGTAGACGTACCACAGATCCATTTAGCTTCGACCTGAAGCTCCGATACCATGTTAAAAATTAGATTCTATTTATCTAAATGGGTTTTCCAGGTGAGATACCTAGAGAGTGCCCAAGCACTCCACAAAAAATGAACTGATCATTCATGCTGAAGAAATTCGTACATATAGATTTTCACACAAGGTGGGTGGTTTTAACCACTCCCTAGATGGTAGGATTTGAGATCTAATTTTAGAGTCTCAATCTTTGTGAGCACCACTTCGTCCACTAATAAACTAGCAAGAACAAGGAAGTTTGTAAGGAACAAGGGCATGAATGAAGAAGAATCTGAACATCAGGCTTGTAGTCCAAAAAGAGCTTGGTAGTAGATACTAAGAAGATTAATACTTCCACAACAGATTTTTCTCGCATAAGGTCTTTTGTTGCTTCTCATATAAAATATCCTTGTACAAGGAAGACAACATCTATGCTCAGTGGTCAGCCTTAAGAGGAATTCCTCGTCAATCCTATTCAAGAACTAGAGTTCTGAACCACTGAATCTAAAGAATTTGTAGCCTACAAGGGTCCTACTCTCTCCTCGTCCGATGTGGCTCATTTAGAGTGCATTGGTACTACATATGGGGACTATAATGAGAAGGAAGAGGAACTAGTCACATTTGAATTTCGTATCTAGGAGACTAGAGGAGCTACCTAGATGAAAAACATTCCTCCGGCAGCTTTGCCTAACTTTCAGCATCTCTAGTGAAGATCGTGATGCCTTCTTATTTGGATTTGATGTATTGTGCAGAAGCTATGGCTATTCTTCCAATGCTCAGAAGTTGAAGTTGTTTCCTGCTACATTAAAGGATGCAACCCTCAGGTGGTTTATGGGGTTGGGCTCAAACTCCATTCCAACTTGGGATGAAATGAAGAACGTATTATTGAAAAAGTATCAAGATTATTGTAAAACTAGGGACATAAGGGAAGAAAATTATGGGAGCACTGAGAAGGAAGGGGAGAGTCTTGAGGACCTAGTGGAAAGATTTCAATATAATCTGCCGAGATCCAAGATGAATCAACTGAGTAAAGAGATCAAGAGAACAATTTTGATCAGGGAAATCAACTAAAATTTCTAGAGGTTTTGAACATAATGGGACCAGGTGATATATCAAAACTAAGTTTTAATGATGTGTGTGAGTTGTATCGACGTTATTCAAGGAGAAATTCTAAAGTTTGATGAAGATCAAGAGACACTTCTTCCAGGCTCATCAAACCAGTTTCCAGAGTTGGAGTAACCAGAGCTAAAACGGGTAATTTATTTGAAAATTTTAAAATTGATATTCTTAGCACTTTTTCTTCAGAATTGGATCTTTTGTAGGCTAAGAAGAAACGGGAGGAAGTGGAAAAGGCCCTGGCTCTGTTCTACTCCAAATGTAGGAATAAACATCCCTTAAGGGAATGTCCTGTAGAAAATATAGAGGTATGTCAAATGTGTGACGTTGATCATTCTACTAATCAATGTCCTTCTCTTCAAGAGATTAAAGCAACATATCTAGCAAATCAAGGAGTTGTAAATTCACTCTATGTAATGACACTTCAAAAACCATGGAAACCACGTCTTACAAGTATGTCACAACAACATTTCCAATTTCCTTATACTCAAAATGAGATGTGGAATATTCCGATGCCCTGGTAGCCTTGGCCTCCACAACAACCTTCGCAGGGGAACTTTCCTTACCCTACTCCACAAAATTTTCAATCTCAGAATTTATGTTCACCACAGCCCATACTACAACAACAACAACTTCAGTTGCCTGTCCCACCAAATCAAACCCGTCTCACACAACTTCCTGCAAAGTCAGTATCCAACCCAACAATAAAGCCCTCCAATCTGCTCACAATATTGGAGTGGCCACTTATCTTACTTTTCCTACCTATTGTGTTGCACCACAGTCTCTATAGGAAATTTATATTTCTTTATTGCAAGAATTTCTTGTGTCACTGCAGGAAATTAAGCTCAGATCAGGAAAAGTGGTGACTCAACCCTGAAACATTGAGGAGATTATAAAGGAAGACATTTTGGATAGACCTGAAGTAGAAAACATACCAGAACCAACAGAACAAACCATTTCAAAGTCACAAGAACCTTCCTTGTCCCATACTGTCCAACCTCCTTTTCCAGAAAAGTTGGAGATGAGAATAAAACAACCCGAGTTCGATCTTGTGTCTGAACTGAGAAATGTATAATTGGCATCATATAAATCTAGCTTTCTCCATTAATTCTAACAAAAAAATCCATAAAAAGTCTAACCCTTATATTTAGAAATACAATAAGAATAAGAAACCTTAGTTTTAGTGTGACGAATTACAAAAATTGAAAGAGTCATCCATAGAGCATCATGCAGATTCTAGTCAACTAGTTCTAAAACTAAAACTAACATACGAATTGAAATGGGGACTTATTGTTGTTGTGTACAGAAAATCAATAGAGGTATTTATTGAAAAGCGTTCAAAGCCACATGTTCCTAAAGGGAAGAGAAGATTTGATGTGACAGTTATTTTTCCAAGAGACTCTGATCCCAACATTTCCACAAAGGTTGTGGTAGACAAAATGTATGAGCTTCTTGATTATTTGGGCGGCGGTTCTTCTGGACTGGTGTGCTCCGCCATGGACACATCCAATAATGAGAACGTTGCTATCAAGAAAATAAATAATATTTTCAAAAACGAGGCTCAGAAACAGAGAGTCATGCATGAAGTGCTAATTCACAGCCAAATCAACCACCCTTTTATCGTGACGTTTAAGGAGATCATGCGGCCTATTAGTGAACATAACCTTGACGATATTTATATCGTGTTAGAAATGATGCATGAGAATTTGGAACGATCTATTATTACTAGAAGTCAACCAGACCAAGGCTGAAGCCATCAATCAGCAGGTCCCTTAAATGTTCAGTTGATTATGTACCAGGTAAACAGACTATATATCACAGTGTTTTTGTTTATGCATACACTCATTTGAAGTTTTAATGTTAATATTTTACACTTGAATTTTGGGTTAATATTTCTACGATTGTTTTTAGTTGTGAATCTTAAATGGTAGATTTTGATAAGAAAATTCAACCAAGTAAAGTTAATGAAGCTAACTTTTATCTTACAAAATTGATAGTGATATATACAAATAGAAGTTGTTACTCCTGAAATTCCAAAGGAATTTAGAATTATTAACACAGTTCATATCGAGTAACCTAGAATATTAAAACATTATCGGCATGCATAGGGATATCGCAGTCTGAAACACATAATTGCTTTGCGTAAACAGCCATGGCACGTCTGAAAAAATTAATTTCATTTTTTCTTGAAACCCGTTAACTATTGTCCGTTTGAATTTGAAACCTGATAGCTGATGTTCATTATAGAAAGATCGCCATGTTTTTGTGTATGCATACACTTAAATTTTTAATGTTGATACACTCAAATTTTATGCATACGATACTCTGCAAACTACAATTTCGCAAAATTATTTTTAATGAAATCCCAAAATTCAAATTAGCAAAATCGATATATAGTACTGCAGAGTACTTAAACAGTGTCGGCACGCATAGGCATATTACACCGAATATTAAGTTAATTATATATTTTTTTTCTTAAAAATCTTTAATTATAAACAGAATACACCGGTTTTTTTTTTTAATTTGACAGAATATTTTAAAGATGGGTTGGTTAGAGTGTTTGAATTGCATTTTTATAGTGAAAATAGACTCAGCACTAAAAACACTTAAACCACTCAAAATACTAAAATATTTTAAAATTTAAAATTTAACAATTGTAACTCAAATTTTCAAAAATCTTTACCAAAATTTTTGATAATATTACTAAAACTTCTAAATTATTCTATATTATTATTATATGTTTTTTTTTAAGGCTACGGCCTTAACTTAACTCTTGCTTGACTGAGTTTGCAACCTGATAGCTGCCATTAATTATAGAGGAATCGTCATGTTCTGGTTTACCCGTACCATCATTTGACATTTGAATGTTGATATTTCCCGCTTGAATTCTGATCAACATTTATATTTGTTATTACTTGCTGGACTGTAGGTTATGGAAATATTTTATAATCCCATAGAGGAATACTTCCACTTCTACAAAATTTTCCAAATTCATTATTGAAATAAAAATAAAAGTTATTGGTAATGGAATTCCAAAATTTTCTAGAATTGACGCAGTTCCTGTATAGTAAACAGTAGCGGCATGCGTAGGGCTCTCTGAAACCCTGAATTCCGGTAGGTAAACTGCGAGAATTAATTTTCTTTTTTTCCTTGAAACCCATTCACAATTTTTCGTACGATTTTCAAACCTGGTAGCTGCTGTTGATTTCGATTTTTCCAAGAAGCATTCCAGCTGTTGTTTCGAATTTCCTTCAAATTGTGAAGCGTTAGACGAAATTTGACCAGCGTTAATTTAAATTTTATAGCGGTTCCTGTAGCTGTTGTTAACTTATTTTTCTTGCAAATATTGTAACCGTTGCTATCTTGATTTAAACGTTGTTAATATGAACTTGATTTTTTCTTGCAAATCGTGTAGACGTCGTTAGTTTAATATTTCTTGAAACCTGTAATGAATTGAAGTTTTGATACTGTTAGAAACACTATCGGTGCGAGTCTTTGGGACAGCACAGAAATGCGTCGCAACTGAAAGTCTTCAAAACGGATGGAATTGAGCATGGTTTGACAAATTCATTTTGTGTTTTGATTCTCAGCTATTGAGGGCCGTTCAGTATCTGCACTCTACCAATGTCCTACATCGCGATTTGAAGCCCCAAAACATCCTCATAACGGAGAACCAGACTCTAAAATTATGTGACTTTGGCCTTGCTCGAATACAAACACGTGGAATGACTAATGAGGTCATCACCAGAGAGTACAGGCCTCCGTATCTGTTTCTGAGACATATGGCCAGTCAGTCTAATTACGGCCCCGCTGGTGATATATGGTCCGTCTAATTACGGTCCGATCCGCCTCTTGGGATCCGATCCGTGCAGCAGATCCACGCTGGAGGGAGACGTCACTGTAATGGGAGCCGTGCCCCCACGCCGTTGCACTCTGCGCGCAGTCCACGCAACCGCTCCAAGCGATGAACATATCCAACTTTCAAAAACATAGATGGACAGCAGCCTATGAAGTATTCACGCACGCAAATGTCAACACAATACTGTTCTCTCTTACGCAGTGGATCACTCCACGAATCTGCTCACGCTGCAGCTAGGTCCATTTAACCACGTTGCAATGAAATCCCTTCTTCAATCAATTGTGTCGACCACAGGCAAAGCGTTATTATTCATTTGCCTCCACAGCCAGACCTCGCAGTAGCTGCCACCGATCCGATCCGCACGAGGCTCTTTTGTCTTCAAGCTCGGCCTTCTCTGTCACGGACTGCTCCACCGATTCAACGCCGCTGCCTCTCGGCCTTCGCAGGGACACAACGAACACCGTGGCCTCAGTGCTCTACGCGCAACACAAGCTGTCTCTCCAATCGCTCATTATTTATTTCTCGGCGGAGAAAAAAAAATGCTGCATTTTCTCCCACAGATCCAGTTAGGTTTGACCAGGAAGCTCCACCATGTTAAAAACTGTTAATTTATTAATTAAGTGAAATGGATCTCCAGGTTCTCACCTCGAGTGTACACAACACACTCATACAAGCTCTCATTATTGAGTGAGTCTAAATTATATAGGTTTTCATACTAACAAAATGGTTTATTAGATTCTCAAATCTATCGTCATCATAAAAATAATCTAAGTTTAAGTTTTTCTATTACTTCTAACATAATATTATTAAAAATAAAAATTAATATATATCTATTACTAATATAGCGAATATCCATAAAAATGAAATCTTTTTAAAAACTTTTCCACAAGTTTTGAATTCACAAATAAATTTATATATTCAGACATTTACAACTGTTAATAAAATCAAAATACAAATAACTTTATTTATTTTAACTTTTAAATTTTATATTAACAAAGTGTACAAAATAAATAAATAAATAAATAAAATATTATAATCTGAAAACAAAATTAAAAAATTATTGATATTATGAATAACAGTTTACAAAAATATCTTAAATAAAAAAAATAACATAATTCTTGATAATTATTTCTAGTTAAAATAAAAAATTAAACAGATTAGTGTTCCATTTAAAATAAAAAGCTAAGTGATCAAGATTTTCTATCAGTACTTCAGGTTTTAAAAAAATCATTTTAATATATTATTATTTAAAAAATAAAAAATCTATCATTATCTAACAAACTTGTATATTAATTCACTTTTCTAACCTATCATGAAAAGGGTTGATACGGTAACTATAGAGAACACTTGTTATACGTCTTCACAAGAAAGTCTTAGATAAATAAGAATTAGGATATTAGGAATATTGAAGTAATAGACTTGTTAATAGCTATATCCTATAGTCAGAAATATAAATTCCTCAATACTTTAAACACTCAAAAAAATAATAAGAAGTTAGGTAGAATTATATTAGAGATCAAGAAATATAATACTAAAAAAAACAATGACAAGTTAGCTAGAATTGCATAAGGGATCAAGAAATTTCAATAAATTAAGTAAGGCAATTAAGAAACCTTTTGAAGAAAAAAATAGTAAGACCATGAAAAAAAAATACAAAGTTATTTTAAAAAAAAAACATGATGCAATATTTTCATAGCGTGCGTTAATCCAATCAATTGAAAAACACAGAAGAAAAACATTTAATGAAAAGGTTATATTAATTAAATGCCAAAAGTTATCAGTTAATCCATTCAATTGAAAAATACATCAATGAAAGCGTTAGTTTAATTCAATGCCAAAATTATCGCTGGCACACATCCATGATCCATCCTCAAAAGGCATCCATAATTGAAATTCATGAAAATGAATATAAATAAAATAAATCATGTGTAAATTCAAAAAAATAATATTAGCAAGGAGTCATTACTTTATGATACACCTTCAAAAGAAAATTTTTAGGGATTCGTGGGTATCATGACCATTCTATTGACCAATCGCATCTCTAAATAAAATAGTATATGACTAAACAACCAGAATCTAACAACCAGAATCTAATGTAAAAATATCAGAAAGTCACTGTTAAAGATTTTGTTACTTAATATGTTTTATTACATCAAAATAAGTATTTTATAGCAAAGTGCGGGGAAGATATTGTAGTGTTTTTAAATTATATAAACATTTATATTGTAATTCAATATGAAAGAGATATTATGAGAGAGATATTGTATTAGTTTTAAATTATTCTAAATATTTATATTACAATTTAATATGAAAGAGATATTATTGTTTTTTATATAAAAAAAGGTAAAAAAAAACCTAATGTAATCTGAATTAAAAATGTAACAAAAATTAGAAATTGATTCAATTTAATTTGTTATATAATAAATTTATTTTTGATATACTGCTTCATTGTGCCAAAAGGTTGGCAATATGGGGGAGATGAAGTGGTTGTAAATGTGTGGAAACATTTAAATGTTAGTTCAATATTAGAGAAAATTTGGACTATTTATCAAATAAAACATTGGATAAATTAATAATAATAATAATAATAATGGAAAATAAATTTAAAAAGTAATAAAAATAATGAATTGAATCGATAAAATTTATTATATTGTAAATAAAATTACAAACATTTTTTCCTAAAAACTCACGATCTACATATGACATTAAAATAAATTTAAATTGTGTGGGTTTTTATTTCAAAACAAACTTGTATCCTCATTCACATTTCTCACATGTCATCAAAAAGTGGCTTCGTAATAACAAAGAGAACATCTTGTATCCTAATTATCCTAATTCACTTTTCTAACATATCATCGAAAATGGGTGTGTGGTAATAACAAAGAGAACATGTTGTATCTTAATTCACTTTCCTAACATATCATCAAAAAGGGGCAGTTAGTAATAACAGAGAGCATGTAAGAAAATAATAATAAATATGTTAATCTAGATTCTAAGACTTAAAATAGGTATTAAGAATATTGATGTAGTAGACTTGTTAATAATTATCCCCTACACAAATAAATATAAATTTCTCAATTCCCATTTAAATACACAAGTGTAAATTTCTCAATTGTCATTTAAATACACAAAAACACAATCACAGGATAGCTAGAATTGCATCAAAAGATCAATAAATTTCAAACAATGTCAAGTAAGAAATCATTAATCAAACTCAGGCGTACAATATTTTCATCATGTGCATCAAACTAATTAATTGAAAAACACAAGGAAATCATTAATCAAATTAACAAGCATCAATAATACATTTTGAAAAATCATATTTTAAGAGAGTAACCTATAATTAAGATTTATTAAAATTAATATGCATAACATAAATCATATTTAAATATAAATAACATTTAGTATTAACAAAAAGTCCTTATCATTATCTCATGGTACATCTCCAAAAATAGATACAAAATTTAATATTAAGAAAAAATATCTGAAAAATAAATAATTAAGATATCTTCGGTCAATTGAATACTCTAATATCACAACAAAATAGTGTTTCACCCAACATATGTTGAAATATCCATAACCTAATACAAAAGTAATCCAATTCTGAATTGTAAAAAAGTAACCTATATAAATGTAAAAATATAAGCAATTCACTCTCAGCCAATTTGTAATTTGTTATTTATTATTGTATATTTGGCTAAGAAGAATTGTTATTTATTATTGTATTATAAGATAGATTGGTTCATCAACACTTACTATATTCCTTAATCGTACTATATTCCTTCGATTAAGGCTAGGTAGGGAATACTAATAAATCTATAATCATTTATGAAAAAAATTATATGTAGAAAAAACTATATGCTAATTCACTTTTATAGAAAGGGCATGCCGTAACGAGAAATAGGACATGTTTCATTCGATGGGAGCCATGGGAATAGACATCTATCATGGAATAAGTGCCGGCATGGCGTTGCACGCGCTTCCTCTCCACCTTCAAATTCATCAAAACAAACGGGGCAGCGGCAGCTATTCTGAATCCAAGCTTCATTCTCATTTGAATTCGAATTCCATTTATTGATAATGATTTTTTTTTTTTTTCTTTTTTTTTTTTTTTTTTTTTTTTTTTTTTTTTTTGCATATTTTCATAAAAAAAATTTGAAAAAAAATAAAAAAATTAGTATGGATCATAATAAAATTTTGAAGATAAGAAAAGCAATTAAAAGTTCAAAATTTAATAAAAGTTTGTATATTAAGAGATTTGATCCCTCTCAATACTTGGTAAATTCAGAATTAAGATGAATCTATGTTAGTTTACATATAAAAAATATTTATTATTTTTTACTTTGAGAAAATGTAACTCACACAAACATTTTTATCTATGATATCAATTTGCTTAATGTATATATTTGAAATACTAATTATTTTTTACTATGATGTAATTTACCTCACACCAACCTAATGTTTTTTTTGCTTAACATTTCAGTTTTGTAAGTCTTCCAATTCTAATTTCATGCCAAATTTCACACTTAACATACAAAATTTTAGTGTTCTAAGCATTTGAATCTCATGCAACATTTTAAACATAATAAGAGTTGGACATTTTAGTTTTGTAAGTATTCCCATTTCATGTAACATTTTAAATGTAATAAGAGCTAACTTGTGATTTATTAGTTTCACACTTTGAACATTTTAGATGTAATAAGTTTCCACTTGTGATTTATTAGTTTCACATTTTGACAAATAATCTTATATCATTTCTTAGATTACTGAAAAAACATAATGTAGTTGGTATGGGAAATAGGCTATTGGTAAGATTTACACTAGGAAGGTAGAGAAATAGTCATTTCAGTACTATAGGTTATAAATGATATGGGTTAATAAATGATATGGGTTAACTAATTTTGAAAATGAAACATACCCTAATTGAAGTTTTTATCTTTTAGAAACAACCTTATACTATCTTTTTTTCTTGATTTGTGTGTACTTAATTTCCTTTTGTGACTCACAAGATTATTATATGCATGATTGTTGTTAAACACATTATTTGAGCAACATTGTATAATATTTTGTATTTCTGATTAATTAGTAGACATATTTTTTTATTTTTTTTTGTGTAACATTACATGGCATCTCCTACATATTCTTTAATTTTCATTAATTACCATATATATATATATATATATATGGTTAAACATAATTGTCCAGAGATGCTCTACATCCCACTATATGAGGGAGATATTATTAGGTAACATTATGCTTAAAAATAATAAGTAACACAATATTTAACAAAATCTATATCATATTATTTATTTTTGATTAATTAAGCTTATTATTTTTTGGGGAAATAAATAAATAAATAAATAAATATATATATATATATATATATATATATATATATATATATTACAAAAAAATTCAAAAAATTTAGTTAAAAAATTTGAAGTGATTTCATTATTTTACCTTTGTAGCTATTTTTATATATACATTTTTGGTCAATTTTATTTGAAATAAAAAAATATGTATTTTAATTGAAAACTTCAGTTGTTCAGAATCCAAGTTTCAAATAAATTTTAAAGACAATAAATTCATTTTAATCCTCTCTGCTCTTGCTAGAACTGTAATTAAAATAAAATTATAATTATTAATATAAATAATACTTTAATACACTATATTAACCATTAACTAGAACAAAATAAAAAAAACCTATTAATTAGTGTTGGAATTTCTGAACAATTCCTTAACGCATAGAGGAAATAAAATTCCTCAACTCAATACGCAGATTTAATTAAAAATGAGGACAGAGAGGTGGCATAAAAACTTCTATTTCATTAAAAAAAACTATGTTACAAGATGAAATTCTTCAGAACTTTAGCGTTCTGGATTTACAAAAAAAAAAAAAAACCTTTTGCTACTACAAAACACAGCTCTTCAAGTTCTGGCATATGCTGCTACACACAACGTTCTTCTAGAAACTCATTTAAATGCCCTCTCTGTCTTTTTCTATTTTTTTATACTCACATAGTGCTCTTGGTTTTTGTTTTCTGCCTTCAGGCTTTTTCTCATAATACACTGATGTACTACTCTCTATTTCTTTTAATGCACAGCCACACTCCTTTTTTTTAATGCATAAGACATATTACATTACAATAATTATATATATTATAAATATAAAATATTTACAACAATTATTATAAAACATCTATGTTCTGAGTTCAAACCAAAGTTAAGTGGTAAATAAAATATTAACCCAAAGTTAAAAGTTAAAACATACATTACGACAAAAAAAAAATAAAAAAATCAAAACATTTAAAACAAGAATTCCCTTTATACTTTCCAGTGGCTGCTTAGAGATCATTCACGTGAGTTCTCTTATCCCCCAGAATTGTTGTAGTGGGTCTAGAGAGGAGATGACATCACCCATTCCGGTGGGTCATCTTCCTCCTTCGCTACCCATCCTTGCTACCTCCCAGAATGGTGCAAGCCATCGAATCTAAAATCTGGTAAGTCAAACTAGTTGGCGTAGAATTTATTTCTAGTGGGTGGATGGTTAAGTGTGGAAGGCTACGTGAAGATCACAGGCTGGAGGTTGCTGCTCCGGTATTCCTTTAGATTTCCCATCAGCGTTTAATTCTGCTGTCATGCTGTTGTGTGCAATAGTTGGAATTAAATTCCAACACTCCACCTTAATTTCAATTGCTGTATTTTCTTCCATACTCAGACATTTTCTCAAGTAATTAAAACTTTTCTTCCCTAATGGTTTTGTCAATATATTAGCAAAGTTCTCCTCTGTTATACAATGCTCTAAAACAATTTCTCCATTGTTCACTAATTCTCTGATGTAGTGATACTTGGTATCAATGTGTTTCGTTCTCTTGTGAAACACTGAATTCTTTGATAATGCTATTGTTGAGCTATTATCACAATAAATTGTTAAGCCTTTTACCTATTCATGGCACAAACTCCTCAACATTCTCCTCATTGAAACTGCTTGACATGTTGCTGCTGCACTTGCCACATACTCTGCCTCTGCTATTGATAAAGCCACAATTGGTTGTTTCTTAGAAGCCCATGAAATGGCTCCTGAACCCATATGAAAAACATAACCAGAAGTACTTTTCCGGTCATCTATACTTCCAGCCCAATCACTTTCAGTATATCGAATCAATTAAAAAAATTCTGAAGTTGTATATAAAATTCCATACCTCTTTGTTCCTTTCACATACCTTAGAATTCCTTTTGTTGCTTGCTAATGTGCCTCCTTTGGATTTTCCATAAATCTGTAAATTAAACTCACATCATGCATAATATCCGGCCTAGTTGCAGTCAAATACATGAGGCTATCAACTATGCTCGTGTACAAACTAGGATCAAAATCCTTGCTGTTGTCTTCTTTGCTGAGTTTCAATCCCATCACTGTAGGAGTAATTGCTGCCTTGAAATCCTGCATATTAAATCTTTCCAAAACTTCATTTACATATTTGGCTTCAGAGATAAAAATTTTATTTTAATTTTTCTCTACTTCTATTCGTAAGAAGTATCTAAGTAATCCCATGTCAATCATCTCAAATTCATCCTTCATGACTGTTTTAAAATTCTCAATGAGGTAAGCATCATTACCCATGAATATAATATCATCAATATACAAAACAAAAATGATCATCTTACCATCTTTCTCCTTGATATATAATGTGGGTTCTCCTTCACATTTTTCAAACCCATTTTCCAGTAGATATGCATCTATCTTACTGTACCATGCTCTTGGTGCTTGTTTAAGCCCATACAGAGCTTTCTTCAATCTACATACCTTGTGATCTTGGCTTGCATTCTCATATCCAAGAGGTTGCTCAACATAAAACTCTTCCATTAATACTCCATTTAGGAATGTTTATTTCACATCCATTTGGTAAACTTTCCACTTGTGTTGTGTTGTTATGTACAACACTGCTCTTACTGTTTCCATTCTTGCAACTGGTTTGAAAGTTTCCTCATAATCTCTTCCTTGTTGCTGCTTGTAGCCTTTGACAACAAGTCTGGCCTTGTGCCTTTCAATCTTACCTTCAACATTTCTTTTGGTCTTGTAGACCCATTTCATTCTAATTACTTCTTTCCCTTTTGGGAGATCAACAAATTCCCATGTCTTATTTTTCTCTATGGAATTCATTTATTCATCTATAGCATCTATCCATTTCTTATCTTTTACGGCTTCTTAAAAATGAATAGGATCATCTATACAATAGTATAATGAAAATAAAGAGTTCATACCTTAATTTTTTGCCTCTTGCTCATAGATTTCATTCAGACTTCTGAATCAAGTTCCTCTTTCACTTACTGAACTTGTGCTTGTAGAAGCACTCAAATCTACTCCTTGTGGTGTGCTTGGAGAAGCACTCTCATTACTTCTCAAAGGTGCTCTCATACCTGCTTATGGCGTCCCTTGTTGTCCTTTTGTTGGTGGAGGTGGTGCTGCTAATGAGGGACATATTTCAGCCATTTCTTCCTCATCACCATCATGAGACAAACAACTTTTAACCTTCACTATTTTCTCAATGCTTCCATCCCAAGCTTCTTCCTCAATGAATTGTACATATTTTCTTATAATAAACTTCTTGGTGGATGGGTTATACAGTTGGTATGCCTTTGATTCTTCACTATATCCAATAAATATGCACTTCTCCCACTTACTGTCGAATTTCTTCCTTAGCTGATCCGGAATGTGTGCATAAGCCACACAACAAAAAAATTTCATGTGGGTGACATGTTGCTTTTATGCCGCTCCACGCTTCTTCCAAAACTTTGTTCATGACAGATTTGATTGGGCATCTATTTAAAATATACACTGCACAATGTATACCTTCATCCCAATATTCATTTGGCAAATTTTTTGCCTTCAGCATACTTCTTATCATATCCATGATGGTTTGGTTTTTCCTTTCAGCAACTCCATTTTCTGCGGTGTATACCTTGCCGTAAATTATTTATTTATCTCATTTTCTCTTCAAAAACGCTGAAATTCTTCTGAGATATATTCTCCTCCTTTTTCTGTCCTTAAGACTTTAATACGCTGCCCACTTTGATTCTCTACAACATCTTTAAAGTGGCGGAATTTCTCAAACGCTTCACTTTTAAATTTCAAAAAATAAACCCATGTTTTTCTTGTGAAATCATCAATAAAAGTCAGCATATAGTGGTTTCTTGTTAATGATGGTGTTTGCATTGGTCCACACAAATCTGAATGGACAATTTCTAAGGGTGTGTTTGCCCTTATGCTCTTTCCTGATGGAAAGCTTTCTATGTGTTGTTTTCCCAAGATGCAGCCTTCACATAGGCTGTCCAGTTTTTCAATAAATGGTAATCCCTTTACCATTTGTTGGCAATATGATGCAGAGTGTTGTCCTTGACGGAAACCCACTGAATGAATATGAAGACATGAGATTGTTCGCATGTGTTGTCCTTGATGGCAATACACCTGATGAAGTTATTCTTGACTTGATGGACTTGGTAAATGATGTAAATATGATGTGATATGATGTAGAGAGTTGTTCTTTAATGGAAACCCACCTGATGAAGATGATGGAAACTTACTTGATGAAGTTGTGCTTGATATAATATGTCTTGATCAACTAAATATGATGTATCTACAGTGTGTACAGAAGGCAATGAAGAAAGGAATTCAGCATGTGCTAAATCTATGATGAAAAGAGTATGTCTCAAGGCATACACGGATCTGTCTAGGAGAAGTCCCATATGCACGCGGAAAAGAACATGCCAAGTTGCGTATGGGAAAAAGCGCTCAAAAAGTGAAAAACCAGGGGTAACCACCATGGTATTGACCCATTGTATTGGGTAATGATTCGTCTAAATGACCCCGTCCAGGAATACCATCGAAAGTAATGTAGTTTTGGGCTCATGGTATTGAAAAAGGGGCTCATGGTATTGAAAAAGGGTAAACCTATATAAGGAGAAGAAATTCATTGTGCAAATCATGAGTGTGGGAGCAAGATGTCTGAGCTTGAATGAACACTTCTCTGTGAAGTATATCTGTATGGAAAGGGTAAGGGTTTGATGATAGATCTGAATCTATGGTGCTCTAATAAAAAAATGTTGAAGAAGGGAATCTACATCTGGAATGTATTTGTATCTGCTAGATCTGTTTATGGAAGGCTTATATCTGAGATGAGGCGAACATCTGACTGCAGTAAAAGGGTAAATCTGAACTGAATATCTGATTTGAAGAAGTATGTTGCTCTATAATGGTTGAAGAAATATACGCTAGTTCGCCGCAGAGGAAGCGCGTATATACGCGGCTTTGCTGAAGAGAAAGCGTGTATGCGCAATGAAATTGGCTCTGTAATGTGTACAGAAGTATACGTTGGTTTATGTGAACATAAGCGCGTATATACCCGACATCAGAGAAAGGAAAGTGCGTATGCAAACTAGGGTTTGCTAAAGTCTGTGGTAAGAAATGTCTGATCTGTTCTGCTGGTTTACTGATATCTGTCAGTAAGTTATATGTATCTATTTCAGTTTGGTTGTATCATGGAGCTTAAATATGTGGAGAGGGTCAAGTCTGAAAATATGATGAAACGAGGCCTGCAAGTTGTGTCCTAGAGGAAGCTTTGTATCTAGTGTGAAAATTGATGAAACGTGGTCCATAGATATGCTGAGGGTTGTAGCCTTCAGTCAGTGGGTTGTAGCTCCCTTCCAGGAGAGGCTGGTAAACGAGATCAGGGGGTCGTAGCTCCCTTTCAGGAGAGGCTGGTAAACGAGTCAGGGGGTTGGAGCTCCCTTCCAGGAGAGGCTGGTAAACGAGCGTAGGTGGGTGCCTACGTGCTGGTAGGAGTCTACACCAGCACATATGTTGTAAGATGTTTTCTCTATAATAAAATATTGAAGGGTGAGAAACTGCAGCGGTGGTTTTCTCCCGACTTGGGTTTCCACCTAAAAATCCTGGTGTTCATGTGTGATGCTTTGTGTGATGGTTTATTCTGTTCTTACTGCACATGTTTACTGTTTATTAAACATCTGATGAATGAATGATGGAATGATATAAGTGAAGAATTAATGATTTAACTAGATCTTTGTGTATACGCGAGTTTCATAAAGGGTATCCGCGTATATACGAGAGTCTGTATCAGGAAAGTAGCGTATGGGTTTTAGAAGCAAGAAAAAATAAAAGTTTTAAAATATTGATTCACCCCCCCCCCTCTTAGTATTTTTCCCAACAATTGGAATCGGAGCAGGTCCTTCTGCAGAAGCTTGATCGCTTGAAGGAGATCCGTCGCAATGGGAAGAAAGCAAAAGAAGAAGGCTACTGAAATGGAGATAGCTCAGAAAACATGTGCAACAGAAAATGAAGAAGATAAATCAGGTATTGACAGTTGTTTTTGTGATTCACTTTCTGGTGTATGCAATAGTGAAGATAGTGAAAGTAATGCTTTAGGTCTAGAGGAAGCTATCAAGATCAAAGTTGAAGATCAAATAAGATCACTTAAAGAGAAAGACTCTATCTACAAATAAATGATCTCTCAAATGAAAGAAAATATAGAAATACTAAATGGACAGATAGACAAGTACCAAAGGTTCCATGCTTATGCATCCAATCGAATGACAAGACTTGAAGCAGAAATTAACGATCTAAATGAAGATCTGGAAAAATCAAACAAGAAGAATGCAAGACTTGAAGCAGAAATTGTCTCCCTCAAAGAAGATCTGGAAGATTCAAATAAAAAGAATGAAGAACCCCTGCCATTTGAAAAGGAAGGACTTGAAGCAGAAATCATCTCTCTCAAAGAAGATCTGGAAAAATCAAATAAGAAGAATGAAGAGCTGCAACAAACATGTGAAGAAAATGAAAATTGGTTGAAAGAAGAGATTCTAAATCTGAAGGATCAAGTAGAAGATGGAAGAAGGAAAGAAGAAAGCTTGACGAAGTAATGTCAAGCCTTGGAGGTTGAGGTAAACATTCTCAAAGGTAAATTAGAAGAAAAGGTTAAACTTTTGAGGTTTCAAGATAGTACTAACATTTTGGACAATATTCTGAGTAATCAAAGGTCTCCTGCTATCAAACTCGGTCTTGGTTTCCATGAAACTGTTAAAGGAGAATCTAGCCCACAAGGAAGTGCAAAAACCTCAAAGGATGTCAATACAAAACCTGAAGCGTTGAAAGAGACAAAAGGTCAACCATCAATGATGAGATCTCAAAGGAAATCAATCAATAATGTTGAATGCTTTAAATGTCATAATTATGGGCATGTTGCAGCAAATTGCAGGAGCAGATCATTTCAGCCACAAACTAACAGATCCTACATAGAAAGGTACTCTGGTTTCTTCAAGGGATATTGTTTTTCGTGTAACAAGTATGGACATAAAGCAGCTGATTGTAAAAGGAGGAAGATTAGAAATACTCATTATGATTCTTATGCTTATTTCTCTGGACACATGGGATGTTATTCTTGTAACAAGTATGGACATGTAGAAAAGGAATGTAGGTTGAATAGATATGAGAAATTGGATACCTTCCAGCACACAAATAGAAAGTTCAAACAAATCTGGAAAAAGATGGAAGACCGATCAGAAACGTAGGGAATTCTGACCCTACTGCAGTCATCCGCTTCTAAATCTTACTTCTCTGATTGACTGCAGGAATGATGTGGGATACATTATGAGATTTAGTAATGTATCGTCACAGGGGGGAGCAATGTATGATGTCTCTCATGGTTGATTTGATTATTCTGGTTATATGTATTTCTGACAAAGCATCTGATATGAAGAAGACAGGTACAGGAAGTACAAGTTCAGGGTGAGAAGAAGGATTGTGAAAATTTCTATGCTTCACTTTCCATACGCGGGTTCGTTGAACAAAAGTCGCGTATACACGCGAGTTTCATCAAACACAGTCACGTATGCATTGATGATAAGAGAATTTATATGCTAGCTGAAGATCTGGAGCAGAGGTTCAGGGGGAGCGTCAGTCTGATTGTTAATAACTGTATTATTGACTCTATATCAGCTTAGTTTCTCATTTCTAAATAATGATGATATGATACATGGTTTCTTATGTTGAAGATTATGGATGAGTCATGTTTGCTTGTTGATGAAGAGTTTTTGTTGCTGAGATGAAAGTCTTATAATTCGGAGATAAGGACAGTTCATGCAGAGATTGTTGCTAATGACTTGCTGATGAACGTATTCAGGTTGCACAAGTTAAGGAGGAGCACTGGTTCAAGGGGAGCAGCAGGTTGAATGCTAATGATTGCATTGTTGGCACTATGACTGCTTATTATTTGGTTATTGTGATACTCATGCTTAAATGATGATGACTTGGTACATGGTTTATTATGTTGAGATTTTGAGCCTTGTTAGCTAAAAAGTATCTTTTGTGCTCACACATGAATGAATTGGAAGTCTTATGATTCAGAGATAAGAATAGAACATGTAGATTTTGTTACTATGGTTGAGATATTTTCCATACATATGTTACTTCATGGTGATATTGGACCAAATGGATGATTGACACATATTTGAAGATGATGTTATGGTACGATAATCTCTCTTGAAAGATTGTATTGATGCTGCAAAGAATCTGAACGCTTGGTTACTAATGTGCTTATGATACAACCGTTGGATGACGCTTGAAGACACAACTACATTGTTTTATCTATCTGTATTCCAGGGAAGCATTCAAATATCTCAGAAAGAAGCTGAACACTGTCTTTTTCTCACAGAGGATCAGATATGGTTAAAATAGAGAAGATAGTATTGAATACGCGGGTTTCCTGAAACACAGTCGCGTATATACGCGAGTTCATCATGTATGTCTGATTGTTGACAAATTTCTGTTTAGAGTCAGCTCTCTTCAGCACAACTGCAGTGTTTTTTGGTATCTCTGATACTGTTTGGTATCTCTGGTGGTGTTCCAGTTCTTATAATATTGTTTCGATCTCTGATGTTTTGATAAAGATACCTTGATGATTTGTTGGTGAAAGTGTTCATGATGCACAATCTAAGGGGGAGCCTTAGTCATATGAAAAGGATGCTTGGATGCACAGATTCAGGGGGAGCATTAGCGTTGATAAGTATAATGCATTGTTGGCATTATGATGATTCTGAAATGTGATCTCTTTCTTGAGGCCTTTTTGGTTTTGGTCATGAAAAGTCATATTTGTAATTTGATGAAAAGGTCATGTTGAGACCTATGATGTAAAATTGTAATATTCAGTCATGTAAAGGACTTGTCAAATTTGTAAACCCACTTGGTTGGGTAGCTGAGTCAAATTTTGTAAACCCACTTGGTTGGGTAGCTGAGTTGAAATGTGTAAACCCACTTGGTTGGGTGCTTGAGTCTCATATGTAAATCCACTTGGATGGATCTTTGATGTAAGTATGAGTCATTGGTGATAGGAAAGTCATAGAGTCATATGTTTTGAAGATTCAGCATGAACTCAGGGGGAGCTTGGTCACTTCAGTATACATCAGATCTGCAGAATGCTTCTTCTACATGAGGAGAATAGGGGGAGAGTGTGTTGGTTTTGATCCGCCCTTTGTCCTTGATGTCAAAGGGGGAGAGTGACATGGTGTTTGAATGAAGAGAAAGAATGGTGTCAAAGAATGGGGAGAGTGACATAGTGTCATTGTATTGTTAATGTGGTGATCAAACACCATCGTGGTTGCCATCAAGTCCAAAGGGGGAGATTGTTGGCAATATGATGCAGAGTGTTGTCCTTGATGGCAACCCACTAAATGAAGATGAAGACATGAGATTGTTGGCATGTGTTGTCCTTGATGGCAATACACCTGATGAAGTTATTCTTGACTTGATGGACTTGGTAAATGATGTAAATCTGATGTGATATGATGTTTGTTGAAAGTATGATGTAGAGAGTTGTTCTTGAATGGAAACCCACCTGATGAAGATGATGGCAACTTACTTGATGAATTTGTGCTTGATAGAATATGTCTTGATGAACTAAATATGATGTATCTACAGTGTGTACAGAAGGCAATGAAGAAAGGAATTCAGCCTGTGCTAAATCTATGATGAAAAGAGTATGTCTCAAGGCATACGCGGATCTGTCTAGGAGAAGTCGCGTATGCACGTGGAAAAGAACGTGCCAAGTCGCGTATGGGAAAAACCGCTCAAAAAGTGCAAAACCAGGGGTAACCACCATGGTATTGACCCATTGTATTGGGTAATGATTCATCTAAATGACCCCGTCCAGGAATACCATCGGAAGTAATGTAGTTTTGGGCTCATGGTATTGTTTTGGCTCATGGTAATAAAAAAGGGGTCCGTGGTATTGAAAAAGGATAAACCTATATAAGGAGTAGAAATTCATTGTGCAAATCACAAGTGTGGGAGAAAGATGTCTGAGCTTGAATGAATACTTCTTTGTGAAGTATATCCGTATGGAAAGGGTAAAGGTTTGATGATAGATCTGAATCTATGATGCACCTATGAAGAAATGATGAAGCGGGATATCTAGATCTGAAATGTATCTGTATTTGCTAGATCTGTTTATGGAGTGATTAGATCTGTGATGAGGCGAACATCTGTCTGAAGTAAAGGGTTGAATCTGATTTGAATATATGATCTAAAGAAGTATGCAGCTCTAAAATGGTTGAAGATCTATACGCTAGTTCGTCGCAGAGGAAGCGCGTATATACGCGGCTTCGCTGAAGAGAAAGCGCGTATGCGCAATGAAATTAGATATGTAATATGTATAGAAGTATACGCTGGTTTATGTGAACATAAGCGCGTATATACGTGACATCAGTGAAAGGAAAGCGCGTCTGCAAACTAGGGTTTGTTGAAGTCTGTGGTAAGAAATGTTTGATTTTTTCTACTGGTTTACTGATATCTGTCAGTGAGTTATATGTATCTGTTTCATGGTTGACTGTGCTGAAAAGTATGGAAAGGCTCTAGTCTGAAAATATGATGAAATGTGGCTTGCAAGTTATGTCCTAAAGGAAGCTTTGGATCCAATGTGAAAATTGATGAAACGTGGTCCATAGAGGTGGCCGAGGGTTGTAGCCTTCGCCGTGGGTTGTAGCCTTTCCAGAGTTGCTGGTAAACGAGATCAGGGGGTAGTAGCTCCCCTCCAGGAGAGGCTGGTAAACGAGTCAGGGGGTCGTAGCTCCCTTCCAGGAGAGGCTGGTAAACGAGCGCAGGTGGGTGCCTGCGTGCTGGTCAAGTCTGCGCCAGCACATATGTTGTAATATGTTTTCTCTATAATAAAATATTGAAGGGTGAGCAACTGCAGCGGTGGTTTTCTCCCGACTTGGGTTTCCACCTAAAAATCCTGGTGTTCATGTGTGATGCTTTGTGTGATGGTTTATTCTGTTCTTACTGCACATGTTTACTGTTTATTAAACATCTGATGAATGAATGATGGAATGATATAAGTGAAGAATTAATGATTTAACTAGATATCTGTGTATACGCGAGTTTCATAAAGGGTATCCGCGTATATACGCGAGTCTGTATCAGGAAAGTAGCGTATGGGTTTTAGAAGCAAGAAAAAGTAAAAGTTTTAAAATACTGATTCACCCCCCCCTCTCAGTATTTTTCCCAACACCATTCCTTTCCTATGAAACAAATTCAGAACTCCAAAGTTGAGATGTCCAAATCTCAAGTGCCATAACCAATTTTCATCCTTTTCTTCTCTTTGGAATGTCTCTTGTGTCACTGCTGCCATTTCAGCTCCTTTCTTCAAATCTTCTCTCATCTTGAGAGGGAAAATTATGTTCCTTGTCATATTCACTTGTGCAATGTATGTCTTGCTTGGTGGTTTATCCATGATGGTGCATAAATATTCTTCAAAGAAAAAATTGTACCCCTTTTGAATGAGTTGTCCAATGCTCAAGAGGTTACACTTCATACTAGGTGCATAGTATACGTCTGATATGGATCTTCCATCTCCTTTCTTTGTCAAAACACTTACTATACCTTTTCCCATGACAGAGACTTTACTGTATGTCCCCAATGTAACTTGAGACTTTACATTTTAATCTAACATGGAAAACATGGAAATGTTTCCAGTCATATGGTTGCTACATCTTGAATCTAGAAACTGTATATTTTCACTCTTTTCTTTAGCCTAATTACATGCTAAAACAATTTTTCTTGACTAATATTTTCCTTAGTAAAATTTGCACTAGGTCTATTACCCATCTCACTCTGTTTCTTCCTACATTCATTGGCATAATTTCCATACTTCTTACAGTAATGACATTGGACTTGAGATTTATCATACCTTTGTCCATGTGCTTGATGTTGTCCACCTTGCTAGCTGCTGCCTTGGCTTTGGTTCTGATTTTGGTTGCTGCCCCTTCCATTTGTATTTGCTGGGCTGCCTCTTCCTCCTCGGTTCTGGCTTCTTCCTCTAACTTTTCCTCTGCAGTTTCCTTTTCCTTTACCTCTTCCTCTTCCAGAGGAAATTTGGGTCTTGAAGGCATGCTCCAAAGATGAGTCTGATGTTCTTCTCAATCTTTGTTCATGTGTCATCAATGATGCATGGAGCTCATCAACTATGTGCATTGAGAGATCCTTTGTCTCTTCAATGGTTATGACTATGAAATCACACCTTGAGCGTAAGATCCTCAACACTTTCTCCACTATTCTTCTCCCTTCTACTGTCTCTCCATGATATCTCATTTGGATAACCAACCCAATCAGTAGAGTAAAGAATGAGTCTATTGTATTAGAATCCTTCATGCAAATAACTTCAAAATCCATTCTCATTAATTGAAGCTTTGTCTTTACCTTCTCCATACCTTGGTAAGTTGTCTAGAGAGTATCCCATGCATCCTTGGACCTCTTAGCTGCTGCAATCTGTGGAAATAAACTTTCATGCACTGCTTGATAGAGATAGAAGAGGGATTTTGAGTGCTTCTTCCTATTTCTCTTCAGAAAATCCTTTTGTGCTTGTGTTAAGGCATTAAACACTTGTTCATTTGCTGGTTCTTCTAGACCATCTTCAACTAGCTCCCATAAATCTTGAGATGCAAACAGGGCTCTCATGGTGATTTCCCAATAGTCATAGTTCTTCCCATTAAACTGTGGGAGTTGAGTATTTCCAATACTCGTACTTGTGCTAGTTCCTGCCATAGCTAGTGTACTGAACTATGCTAAAAACTTGACTGTGTCTTTTTAATAAACTATCTCCCTGCTGAGAAATAAGCTCTGTCTCTAAAAACTGTTGAGACTTCTCTTTTATAGCTCTTTGGACTATAATCTTAACGACAAAAAATAAAATTTGTTTTGTAAAATACCTGGTCTTTGTTGAGCCTTCACTCCGCTAGCTGAATGCTGCAACAACAGCTTCTTCCTTTAGCTTCTTTGACAACTTCAAAGAGCCTGGACAAGCTTTGATACCATGTTGGAATTTCTGAACAATTCCTTAACACACAAAGGAAATCAAATTCCTCAACTCAACACAGAGATTTAATTAGAAATGCGGATATAGAGATGGCATAAAAACTTCAATTTCATTAAAAAAAACTCTGTTACAAGATGAAATTCTTCAAAACTGCAGCGTTATGGATTTACAAAAAACAAAAACCTTCTGCTGCTACAAAACACAACTCTTCAACTTCTGGCATATGCTGCTACACATAAAGCGTTCTTCTAAAAACTCATTTAACTGCCCTCTTTGTCTTTTTCTATTCTTTGCTACTCACATAGTGCTCTCTGGTTTTTGTTTTCTGCCTTCAGGATTTTTCTCACAATACACTGCTTTAATTTTCTCTATTTCTTTTAATACACAACCACACTCATTTTTTTTAATGCACACGACATATTACATTACAATAATTATATATATTGTAAATATAAAATATTTACAATATATATTATAAAACATCTATGTTTTGAGTTCAAACCAAAGTTACGCGGTAAATAAAATATTAACCCAAAGTTAAAAGTTAAAGCATACATTGTGGCAAATAAAAAAAACATTAAATCAAAACATTTAAAATAAACATTCCCTTTATACTTTCTAGAAGCTGCTTGGAGATCATTCACTTGAGTTCTCTTATTCCCCCGGAATTGTTGTAGTGGGTCCAGAGAGGAGATGACATCACCCATTCTGGTGGGTCATCTTCCTCCTTCGCTACCCATCCTTGCTACCTCCCGGAATGGTGCAGGCGATCAAATAAAAAATGTGGTAAGTCAAATTGGTTGGGGAAGAATTTATTTCTGGTGGGTGAATGGTTAAGTGCGGAAGGTTGCGTGAAGATATGAGGCTGGAGATTTTTGCTCTGATAGTCCTTTAGATTTCCCATCAGTGTTTAAGTCTGTCGTCCTGCTGCTGTGTGTAGCAGTTGGAATTAAATTCCAACAGTTAGCTATTAAACGATTCTGAAAAAACTTTATCTTAATACACTTTTGTAAAGTATAATAAAAAAAGAGGCATTATGGTATGGCAGATAGGACCCCTCTAATCTCATTGGTAATCATGATGCCATAACGACAAAGAGGACATGTGTTATTCAATCGGAGCCATGGGAATAGACATCTCTCATGGTAGATGTGGCGGCATGGCATTGCACGCGCTTCCTCTACACTTTCAAAGCCATCCAAAAAAATAGGCAAGCTCTCATTCTCATTCTCATTTGAATTCATATTTAACCCATTAATGATGAAGCGAGGTAACTTTTGCAGGGCCAGCTAGCTCACTCCATATCCTCCAGTTTCTTCTCGGATCATATTTCCATGGAGAATAGGACTAAAAGGCTCAAAATAAGCTTCATTCAGACTACCGCTTGCTTCCCTGCCACTTCCAATTTTAACTCTTCCTCTTTCAATTTCCCCTCTTAAAAATTTGCTGGTTTCATTCCTTTCATTTTCCATGTTTATTCTTACCTTCTAAAACGACCTGTTTGCTTGATAACGCCAATACATCGCTCGTGTAAATAACAAAAACACTTCATAGTATCATTCATTTTGAATATATAGTTGTGGAATTTATACAGTGGTCTCAACAAGATCGAAGGTGATTGTTAAAAATAATTATTGCTGGCCTTTCTGCATAATAATAATTATTCACCGACTTGAATTATTATAATATGATCATATTATTTTAATTTATTTTTTATTAGTTTAAAATTACTAGCAACTCACCAAAGTTGAAATTTTAAGTGATTTATCATAGTTACTGTAAGATTTTGAGATACGAAGATCTAGATTTGCAAAACAATGAACAAACTTGCAATAGAAGGAAGGAGTGAGCAAGAATAGAGAAAAGAATGAAATTACTTCTTCAATATTAGTTTTGGAATAAACACACAAAAACAACTAAGTTAAGCTTAGTTTTACATGTAATAACTATAGATAGTTAAAGCTAACTGAAGCTAAGTGTTCTTTATGTTCAGCTAATGTGCACATGCACCACATGCAAGCAATAATTTAACTAACTAAGCAAGTTCACATTGCATGAAAGCAGTAAGTTGAGTAACTAAGCTAAGTGCACATCACATGAAATATCTAGAGTTTAACTAAAGATAATCTAGGTGCATGTACATCAACACCCCCCCTTAAGCATAACTTAGGTGATTGTGATGAAAAATGAATGAGTCCTGGAAACACAACCATTTTAGGTACCCATATACAATGCATAAAAAGGAGGAAAGAGGAAAAACCCAATGGGAAGAAAATCCCCCGAAAAATATAATGCACAAGTAGAGAAAAGAAAATTTTTAGGCATTCGTGTCCTTCACCTTGAGACAATCTCACAGAAATCGAAACTTTTGCTTAGTGAAAGTCTTGGTGAAGAAATCAGCAGTCTGCTCGGAACTAGGATAGTACTTAAGATGAATGATCCCATCATGAATGAGTTCTCTAATGAAGTGCATGTGGATCTCAATGTGTTTGGTCCATTGTTGCTACACTGGATCTTTGCAAAACTTTAGTGTACTTTGATTATCGCACCAGATGATAGTTGGACAATGGACACTAATCCCAAGCTCAGATAGGTAGTTTTGTAGCCAAATGGCCTGAATAGTGGCATTGGTTTCTCCTCTATACTCGGCCTCTGCTAATGATAAAGCAATGGCAGCTTGCTTCTTGCTTAACCAAGAAATTGGGCTGGATCCCAAACTAAATACGTAACCGGAGGTGGATTTGTGATCAATCGCGTCGCGAGACCAATTTAAATCTGTGAACCCAATGAGATTCAAAGAATAATTAGTTGCATAATGAATCCCATAGGTGATTGTCCCCTGGACATATCGAAGGATGCACTTTTCAATGTTCTAGTGTAATTCATGTGGCTCCTACATGTATCTTGAAACTGCTCCTACGACATATGAGAGATCAGGATGAGAGTGAGTGAGATAAAGAAGACTTCCCACAGGCTGATGGTACAATGTGCAATCAACCAATGGCGTTTATTTTCCATTCTCAAGCTTTATCCCTTATAAGAAAGGTGTGGTTGTTGACTTGCAGTCACTCATGTGAAATCGTGCCAAAATATCACTAGCATACTTTGGTTGAGAAATGGTAATCCTAGAATCACTCTGATTGATCTCTAGTCCAAGGAAGAAATTTACCAAGCCCATGTCTATCATAGAAAACCGCTTATGAAATACAATTTTAATATTATTAATGACAAAATATGAACTACCTGTTATCAAAAGATCATCTACGTAGAGTACTATGATCAACAAGGATTCATTTTTCTTGAAAAAATAAACATTAGAACCAGATTTGTAGCATACAAAATTTTGAGATAATAAATAAGAATCTATCTTTGCATACCATGCTCTAGGTGCCTGCTTGAGGCCATAGAGAGACTTCTTTAGTTTGCCTACCAGAGATGAATTGTGCATGTATCTTTGTGGCTGCTCCATGTAGATTTCCTCCTCGCGATCACCATAATAAAGGCATTCTTCACATCCATACAATGCACCTCCCATCCTCTTGCTGCTGCAATGGAGAGAGCTAGCTGAATGGAATCCATTTTTGCCACTGGAGCAAAAGTCTCATCATATTCAACACCATTTACTTGCTGAAAAAATTTTGCTACCAACCATGCCTTATATTGACTAACTTGGCCATTTGCTGCTTTCTTGGTCTGGTAAACCCACTTGCACCTCGCAAGTTTACGATTGGAAGGTAGCAGAACCAAATCCCAAGTCTGGTTCTCAATGAGAGAGTAATATTCCTCATCCATTGTGGCTTCCCATTTAGGATGCCCAGTTGCTTCTGCATAATTTTGTGGATCAGATGCATGCATCATATAAGCATGCATGGGCATGCATGGCTCCATAGCTAAGAGTGCTTGTGGATCTTCCTCAAACAGAGGTATAGAGGCAAGATCATCAAGGATATCACTCATGTTGCACCATTTTTGTGTTGAAAGTGGTCGAGCATATTTCGAACTACATGCGGAAGTATGATCTCAATGTTCAACAACTGGTGGTCCAACGGGCGTTAGAGGAAATGACTCATCTTCATCAAAATTCTGATCTGAAGTTTCATCTACATACTCATAATTGAGTGGTGATGAAAACTTGGTAAAAAGTTCATCCACTGGTGCATGCAAAATATCTTCGTCAAACTTTACACTCCTTTCAATAAAGAGCTCTTCAGTGTTGATATCAAGAAATTTGTACCCTTTGACTTCATCAAAATGTCCAACAAACATGCATGCTTTTCTTTCAGGCTCCAAAGACTTTCTCTTCTCTATAGGAATGTGAGCCCATGCTCGAGATCCAAAAATGCGGAAATGATTGACTTCAGTTTGCATGCCATTCCAAGCCTCAAAATGTATTTTTCCAGTAACCTATTTATGAGGAGATCTATTCTGGATGTATGAGGCACAATTGAGAGCTTCAACCCACAATTTCGACAGAAGAAATCTTGCATGCAACATGAAATTGGCCATCTCTTTCAAATATCTATTCTTCCTTCAACCACACCATTTTGCTGTGGAGTGTAAGGAACTGTATGTTGCAACTGTATGCTTGCTTCATTAAAAAGGTTGTTGATATCTTTGTTGACATATTTTGTCCCATTATATGTGCGGAGTATCTTGATGCATTTTCCAGACTGATTTTCCGCATGCATTTTGAAAATATTTAGATGTTGAAAAACTTCATACTTGAGTTTCAAAAAGTAAGCCCAAGTGAATCTCGTGTAATCATCTATAAATGACAACATATATCTTGATTTTCTCATTGAAAGCACTTAAAATGGACCCATGAGATCACTGTGTACAAGTTCCAAAGGTGAAGAGGCTCTCCATGCATACCCCTTCTCGAATGTGTCTTGTGGATGCTTTCCAAGAGCACATCCATTACAAACACCATTTGAAAATTCAATGGTCAGAAATCCTATAACCATCCCTTTCTTGCTAAGCTGTTGCATATATCTGAAATTCAAGTGCCCAAATCTCTCATGCCAAATCCTACTTCCTTCATTTTCATGCGTAAGTAGAAAAATGGAATCTGATTGAGGAACAAAATCAGAAAATGTATACAGATGAGATTAATCATTTACCTTGCCAGATGCAATCTTCAATTTGGTTTGCATGTCATAAATTCTCATGGAATCCGGGGTAAATTCCACTTTCCTTCTGCTGCTTATGTGTGTTATCTGATACAATGAGAGAAGATTCACAGAAAGCCTTGGAATATGCAAGACATTCTCAAAGCTTCCATCTGCGAATTGCACTCTTCCTTGTCCAGATGCTGCAACTACATAATTATCCCCCACGAGAATAGGAGGTCCTAAGTATATATGTAGAAAAGAAAAGGATTCCTTTGAAGAAGCCATATGATGTCAAGCTCCTGAATCGATGATCCATTCTTGTGATGCAGAATGAAGAGCAACCAAAGCATGCCCATTACCTCTTGGATCTTTTGTTTTTTCTCCAAACTTCCACGTGGGATTCTCATGAATGTGGTCTCCAAGATTGTGTTGTTGGAGTTTCTGCATCATAATATCTATAGTCTTCTTCATGCATGCAGATTCAGGGTGAAAACCACAGTGGCAATAATTGCACATTGATTTCCCTTCCGTTCTTTTCCTTTCATTTGAGCCGGTTGATCCATCAAGGGGTTTGGGATTTCCTCCCTTTCTTGGATCATGATCCTTCTTCCCTTTTCCTTTCTGATGGTCTTTGGAATTTGCCTTTCCTTTTGCATAAAAAGTAAGTGCAAGTGCTTTGGAATTTTTAAGTGTGCCCATTTTGATGAGCTTTTCTTGCTCATGCATCAAATACTGAATAAAAGAATCCAGTGAGGGCATCTTCCAAGCTGCACTGGTTGTAGATCTTACTATGTGGAATGTAGAGATGAATATTGCATACTCTGGACCAAGTTTGATAAAATTGAAAGAATTAACTGATTTTATTGCTTGGATTTGTCGATTCCGCATCCTTTTAGCTGAAGAAACAAGGATTTATACCTTGTGAAAAAATATTTAATGTTCTCAAAATTTATTGGATCTAATGATTTTAACTCATTTTCGAGAATGTGACCTTGCATTTCATCCTGTTTTCCAAACAATCCTTCCAAATTCTTCCATACTTCATTTGGAGTTGAACATGATTCAACATGAAATAACAGTTCTGGAGAGATAGATAAACATAGGATGTCGAAGGCCTCGTCCATGTGGATGAAATATCTTGTTTTCTCCATCGTCGATGTTGGTTCAACTTCTGTTTCCATGGTTATTCGAAATAAGCCTCTACTTCTGAGATGAAGTAGAGTCTTTGGCTTCCATTCGAAGTAATTATATGGAGTGAGAATTGTCGATTATGGGAACTCCAATTTAGAATCCATTCTTTTTTGTTTCTTCAATCTTCTGAACCTGCAAATAAAAATTGCTTGTGCACTGATTACAAATCCCTATGCTCTGATACCATGTAATATTTTGAGATACAAAGATCTAGATTTGAAAAACAATGAATGAACTTGCAAGAGAAGGAAGGAGCAAGCAAGAATAGAGAAAAGAATCAAATTAATTCTTCAATATTAGTTTTGGAATAAATACATAAAAGAAACTAACTTAAGCTTAGTTGTACATGTAATAACTATGGATAGTTTAAGCTAACTAAAGCTAAGTGTGATTTATGTTCAGCTAATGTACACATGCACCACATGTAAGCAGTAAGTTAACTAACTAAGAAAGTGCTTGCATGCAAGAATTAAGTTGACTAACTAAGCTAAGTGCACATCACATGAAATATCTAGAGTTTAACTAAAGCTAATATAAGTGCATGTACACCAACACAACTAATCTAGGTGCATGTGCACCAACAGTTATCATATCTAAAAATTAGAGATTTTATAAGGATATGAGAGTTTATTACCATATGAGATAGCTTCATTTTGTTTTGTGAAAATATTATTGAGTCAAAATGGAAGGATTACATTACACTTATTATTATTGTGTTATTGTAATTTTTCGTGTAATGTTAACTATTTTAATTATCTAACTAATGCAGGAAATTTAAAAGTATAACAATATTTAAAATTAGAAATTAATCATAACTCTTATTAATTATTGTGTTATTGTAATTTTTTCTTTAATATTAACTATTTTAATTATCTAGGTAATGCACAAATTTAAAAATATAACAATATTTAAAATCAGAAATTAATCATAATCGTAAAATTGTTTTCTCATATTTTTAAGCTGTAAAGCATCTTTTTTTTAAAACAACTTTCTCAAATTTCCATGTGTACCATTCTGCACCATTGATTTTGATATTAGATCATTGAAATAGTGTCTACCTTAGGATCAAATACTGTTATTATTAATCAGTTACAGAGGAAAACAGTTTTAGAAAAAGGTTTTGTAAAGGAGAAAGTAGACTACCATCGCAGTACTAGACCCAGAGCTGACAATGCAAATTTTAAAACTGCCCCACATGGTTCCTCTACTACTTCTGACAAATGGATGGAAAAATACGATGAAAAAATACAAGTGAAAGATAATGCCGAGGAACCTGATGATGCACCATAACAAAATTCTTCAGACATAGCGCACGGCCAAGAGGAGAATATCAGGGCTCAATCGACCAACGATACACAGGATTTTTCATCTCCAATCCCCAACAAGGAAACTTTGCAGACGACTCCTAAGGAAAAAATCATCAAAAACCCCTTACAGGGTAAGGGCAGGTGGTGCACCGGGCCGGATTGAATCTCTAAAAAATATTAGGATATGCTTTGTTAATTTTATTTTAATTTAAATATGTGCACCAAGTGTTGGTGGTGTGCCGAGCAGGATTGAATCTCTAGCAAATATTTGGATATGCTTTGTTTGAGTGGTTAATTAATTGTTGTTGTGTAAGGGACCAGTGGATTTTAAAAATATTTTAGAGTAAATAAAGCATGTCTAAGTGTTGAGTGTGGTGACATGTTGTTAACTTAATTTATTGATTTAAAAATATTACTATGACTTTGAAAATAATTGTAATATTCCCTTTCTTGATCTAGTCAAAGTGGATAGAATCGATCCATGGTATTGACCCATGGTATTTCTTGTTGGTATTGACCCATGGTATTGACCCATGGTATTTATTGTTGGTATTGACCCATAAGCCTATAAAAGGTGAGAGAAGCTAGGAATTTAGAGAATTATGGATTATCTATCTTATTATGTTTGGGTTGAGAACCTGGCTTGCCCAGTTCTATTATTGATCCCGGGACGAAAACCCCGCAATGATTTTTATGTGGTGAATCCATCCAAGATTCACAAGTGGGCTTCAATTTCTTATATTTGTCATTATCAAGCAGCTGTGCATGCCATTTGTAGGATTTTATGGTTTGGGCATTTATTTTACTTTCACTGAATAATAATATAAATAAATGGCTGCATTTCTTGTGTTTTGGTTCTTGATGAAAGATTGTATTAAATGACAACACTAAGATGTTTTAGATCTATCAATTTTTTTTTTTTTTGGAATCTTACAGTGGTATCAAAGCTGTGCATCCTGCCATCTTGAGAGTTTTATGCAAGGAACTTCGATGAAATTTATTTTTCACCCTAGCCAGCATTTCTCAGTTTGGTGATATTTATCACCCTAGTTGGATTTTTAATTTTTAGTAAATTATTTTTATTGGGGGACATAAGTGAAGGGAAAATAATTTTAAAGTCTATGGGTTAAATTTGTGAAAATATTTGAAGGCATGATTGACAAAATATTCCTATGAAAAATTAATATATTCCTGTTTGGGTATGGGAGAAGATGGACCGTCTTGAAGAAATTTTGAAAAACAACCGGAGGATCCTTGATGTACTAGTGAGGTTAGATGGTCCTTTAAGTAGCCATATCTCCATAGACCAAAATGATAATCAAAGAAAGAATAAAATCAGCAGCAAGAATGAAATAAGGAGGACAGGATTGAGCTTTATTTGCAAGGGACCTTGGGCCCTTAACCATTCCTATTGAGGTGATAAGAAGAAGGCAACAAAGACAGAAAAAGAAGAGATTACTTCAAATCATGGGGAATATTATGTAGATGGGTCTATTGATCTTCATGATGGTGAGCAACATCGTGAAATTATTCAGGGAGGCTTGCAAGATGACAAGCATATGGAGGTGCATGAGGGAATTCTACCTAATGGTATCGATGAGGTAGACTCCTATACAATGGAGTTCATAGATTCCTAGGCAAATATCCATAAAGAATATGAATAATCGGGTATAGACAACATTCCACCAGTACGTCCATGTTTGAAAAACAGAGAGGAAGGACAAATGATCCTCACATGTGAAGAGGTCCAGGATGAATACACCCAAGGAGAATCAAATGAGGAGAGGATCATGCATTTTCAGGAAAGGACCATGCATTTCAAGACAGATATTATGTTGTTGAAGCAAAGAGTCTAGACAGTCTGAGACACTGTCTTACAGGAGGAAAAAAAAATTGAGGAAATCATAGCGAAATGTGCCAAATCATCGACCAAGCTGTCTAGTATTGAGGAACAACTCAAGTCCCTGACAAGTTCGCATGAGGAGTACAATTGGGAGTCCCATAGTAGTGCTCTATAGGAATACATAGATAAGGCTTGCAACACCAACAACCCACCTTTATACATTGAGAAGAGCAGGGCAGAGTTATCCAAATACATCATGTTGGGTAACCAAGTAGAGCAGCATGAATCGAGCATCGAACAACATCAACATAGTATATTTGTATATATTCATTATTTACCAAGTGTGGATTGGCGAGAGATTATGACTTGGTATTCTATTGATGGGTTGATTATTTGGAGGATACCCATAGCCAAGGGAAAATTACAGCTTGGACCATTTGTTGCAGGCAGCAATGGAGAGTTGAAATGGTACCATAACCCACAGGTCCTAGGATTTAGGTGGCATTGGGATCCAGGAGAATCCATTGGGGGTAGGATTGGGAAAAGGATTGTTTGGGATCTAGGTAAATCTATTGAGGGAAGGATTGGTCAGAGGATTTTTTGGGATCCGGGCATCGAAGGATCCATTCAGGACCATTCAACATGGACGGTTGGAACAATACATCATGTTGTATGGGATCTTGGTATCAATGTACAAATGCTTCTGTTGTGGATAAACGTGGATTGCTTGAGGAAAAGCAATATTTGGGCGGGAGGATTTGTAATATTCCCTTTCTTGATCCAGACAAAGTGGATAGAATCGATCCATGGTATTTTCCCATGGTATTGACCCATGGCATTTCTTGTTGGTATTGACCCATGGTATTGACCCATGGTATTTCTTGTTGGTATTGACCCCTCAAGCCTATGAAAGGGGAGAGAAGCTAGGCATTTAGAGCATTCTGGATTATCTATCTTATTATGTTTGGGTTGATAACTTGGCCTGACCAGTTCTATTATTGATCGCAGGATGAAAACCCCGCGGTGATGTTTATGTCGTGAATCCATCCAGGATTCACAAGTGGGCTTCAATTTCTTATATTTGTCATTGACAAGTAGCGGTGCATGCCATTTGCAGGATTTTGTGGTCTGGGCATGTATTTTACTTTCAGTGAATAATAATATAAATAAATGTCTGCATTTCTTGTGTTCTAGTTCTTGATGAAATATTGTATTAAATGAGAACACTAAGATGTTTTAGATCTATCGAAATTTTTATTGTTTGGAATCTTACAAAAAACTGGTCTTTAGGTTTGGAATAAAAATAAGTTATTTTTTGAGACTCTCATCACCCCTGTTTTTTTATATGGATGTGAGGTGTGGAGTTGTAGTGTATCTAGAGAGTTTTGGAGAAAGATTGAAATGATCCAAAAACAATTCATAACCTACAATCTCAATATTAAAGGCAATACTCCCTACCATATTCTCTTGATTGAGCCTAGCCTTTCTCTCATTGAATGCATGAATATTTTAGGTGTGTGATGTATAAGAAGTTTTACAACACGGAAGCCAAGAGGTTCCCAAGAATTGCTTCTAACTCTAGTTAAAACCACCTCCAGTTCAAGCGAGGGTGGCATAAGGATGTGAATCTCTAAATCGACCTTTGGGAGACAAGGGAGAAAACCTTGTTGGAGAAAAAGGATAATATTTAAAACATCATTACTTCCAAATTTATATATTGGGTGATAAGTTTTTATTCTTGGTGGTTTTGATCTAATCTCTTTTTTCCTATTGAAAACCTAATTTTTGGTACTTCAATACTTATGGTTCTGATGGTTCTTAGAGAAGAAATGGTTATAATAATAGAACACCTCTTTTTCTAAACTTCTTGAATGATGATATTTCATCTTAGGACCATAGTTGGAGTAGAGAGTACTTCAACCAAGTAGCTCACCTTATGGTTCACCTTTACCATAGTGCCTAGGAATACATAAACCAAAAAAATATTGTGCAAAAGAGCTAATACTTATCTAAAATTGATATTAACATATGTAGTGGTAACCAAGTTATGTAACTCAATATCCCAATCCTGTAACACATTTTCCTTTAATAAATGTGATAATATATTTTTTAAATTGAAAGGTTTATTGAGTGCTTTAAGGTGTTTATATTATCATAGTAACCCATTAATGTTCATGTATTTTTATTGGTGTCACATAAATTAATATTCATTTCTTTTGAGTAGCTATTGAGGATGTTCTTGTCTTTTTAATGCTATGATGTAAATTAATGTTCATTTATTTTTTGTAATATGAGGTAAAGATTATAATTACACATTGAGGTTTATGTTGTAATTTTTAAATGATGTAAATAGTTTTTTTTGGTTGAGATATTCGAAAAATAAAAAATGTATGATTACTAAAGAGGAAAAATGATGAAATTATTTATGTGTCTACAAAGAGATTTTTTAATCTATATCACAAATTTATATCACTAAATACCTAAGTTGTACCATATATGAGTTGTTATTCTTTGTGGTTTTGATGTAATCTATTTTTTCCAATTGAAAATCTATTTTTTGGTAATTCGATACTTATGGTTCTTAGATAAGAAAGGGTTATACTAATCAAACACCTCATTATCTAAACTTATTGAATGATGATATTTCATCTTAGGACCAAAGAACTAATACTTATCTAAAAATGATATTAACATACGTAGTTGTAACTAGATTATGTAACTGAATAGCCCAATCCTGTTGTTCACTCTCTATAGTTGTAGCTATCTCACATGATTCATGCAAGAGTATTTCCTCTATACTAATCTTTCCTACTTGCATGATTCATGTGAGAGCATTTCCTCTATACTACTCTTTCCTATGTTACTGCATTACAGTGTTTCCTTTTCAACATATGGTGCAATTGCTAGTTCTTAAAACAATTATTTGAAGAATTGTGGTGTCTCCAAGAATACCAATCCTCGGTTCTTGAATTTTGAATGTTTTCTTAGTCGAGTTTATTTGAACTCATATCACCTTGCACTGAACAAGGGTGCCTAGAGAGTTGTAAGACAATTACATGTTTTATTTTCATTTCAATTAACTTTTATTTTTGTTTTCCATTGATTAAAAATTTCATTTACTTACTGTTAATTTGATTTTCACTCGATTGAGTGCCCATTAAACTTTAAAATGACCAAAAATATTTCATTGGATAATTTTTTCATTGAGAATTTCCACTTTTCCCCATATTTAGATATTTGAAATGATCCATATCTCTACTGCAGTCACTAGTAATCTATCCTAAGTTCAAATTTCATTTATGCTCTTTGAAATTCAAGCAATAGGTGTGATTTCAAATAGTTGGGCTCCAGAATAAATTTCAATTATACTAGATAGAACATGATTCGAATTAGTTTCAATAGATTTAGATTTCATTTCAGCAAAGAAGCCTTTCAATTTATGTAATTAGAATATTTATTTCAATTCAACGCAATCAGATTAATCATTTTCATTTGATTCAAGTATAATAAATTTATTTTCTATCATTTAATGTTGTTTTTGAAATCATAATTTACATTTTCAATTTTGATAAAAAGAAAATGTGCATAAAGTTGAGATGATTTTCACAATTATTTTTAGTAGATTAGAAACCCCTTGTCATTTAAAATAAAAAATAGAACTCGTAGCATATATAGTTTATATTCACTTCACAGGTACAAAAGCCTTGGTTTACAATTAATGAAGCAAGTTAACTATCAATTTTATTCTTCCACATTTTGGCACCATTACCAACAAAGTGCATATAAGGTTTTATTTTGATATGAGTATAATATTAGATGAATTCATTCTTTAAATGCATAGTCAAAATCATATTAAAATTATTTATTATGCATGTAGAGAATGATATTTTAGTGGTAGATTTTTAAGTAGAAGTAGAGGACGTAGTTCAATACTAACATCACCTACCACCCTCGTTAGACCACGTAATGTCACACCATCCACTGATAGTCACACTCCATCTATAGAAGGTAGACATAGAATTCCTAAAGTACATATATTTGAAATTTAGTCTAGGGATTCACCAACCTCATCTACAAAGTTGTAATTGAGGAACCTACTTCCCCTGCAGAAGGAGTCAAATTTTTCTCTTCAACAAATTAAAAAATCTTAGGACACGAGTTGGAAGTGCCTAGTAAAGAGGATTAGGATGTTTTTCTAACATACTGCTAATAGAAGAACCAAAGGAAGAAGCATACAATCCTATGGTTGAACCTTAAATTAGCTCTAAAGAATCTACAATGGAAAGCAAAGAGGAAGGAGACGTCCATAATGGAGATTGTGGACCTTAGATTCATGTGGAGAGAGGAGGAAGAGGTGGTAGAGGAGGTGGTATAAGAGGTCAAGGTAATAGAGGTGGAGAAGAAGATACTTTTGGATTCCCCCTAGATGAAAATACGAAAACCCCATGAAAAATATCTCACTTTCTATCTTCCATAATTTCCATGGCTTAAGAACTAAAAATTTGAAAACATTTTTTTTAGTTTGAATTTCCATATAAATCATATAATTATATACTTGATTCTAAAAAAATGAAATAGTTTCCATCCACTATAAATATGTATGCTTAAATGGTTTATGGGCCTAAGAACAATACCTACATGAGTAAAATAGTTCTCTCGAATGAAATTGTTCGTAAAACTATGACTCTCTCATGGATTATTAAAGGAATTGTATCCTTTGTGGTATCAAATGGTAATGATATCCTAAGTTTATCCTATCAAAATAAGGAATTAAATACTGTATACAAAAATGACATATAATATGGATAATTTAGAATATTTTAAAATTTCCAAAAAATAGATATATGAGTAGAAACTATCTAACTATTAAGGAAGATCCTCATTATATTTTGGGTAAGTAAACATGTAACGACCTTAATATTCTATAGATCAATAATTATATATTATGTTTGTGAGAAATGTTTAATGTTTCGAGAATTATGTATATATATTAATGTAATGGTAGCTATTATAAGGAAAATTACATATAGTCATAGAAAAATGGAAGGTTTTTCCTCAATAAAAGTTAGGAATACCAGATCATTAGGTTTGTACATTAATTAATTAAGAAGATTTCGTTTACAAATTCAAAAATTCTTCTCGAAGTAAAATAATTAAGAATTTTTCTCTTACAAATTTTATAATTCATCTAAAAAAATTGTGGTTAAGAAAGAATTAAAGGAAATAGAAATATGTGAAAACATATTCATACTCTCTAAATTCAATGGGATATACACAACTCTAAACCAACAGTAAGGCCTCAATTTGAGGACAATATTGTTCAATAGATGTAATAATTCTCTTCACTCATAAAATAGTATTGTATAATGTACATATACTTAACTTTGGCACCGGAAAAAACAATTTTGCTGAACTTAAAGCTTTAGATCTTCTACTTTGTTGGCTTTCCTTGTGCAATGAGCGTGAGGCACAGATTTTTGGTGATTATTTGAATACAATTAAGTGGATCAATGGATTTCAACAATGTAGAAACTATATTTTAACTCCTTTGCTTAATGAGATTATTCGTCTTAAAAGGTTTTTTACTAAGATCCATATTTTCCATATTTTTAGGGAACCAAACACAGAAGCAAACAGCCTTTCTAAAAAAGGCACTGGAGATAGCCTTTCTAAAAAAGGCACTGAGTAGGCTCTAGGCGCATGGACAGTAGAAGAAGTGGTTGATGGTGTGGCAAGGCAACTTGCTCCTCCAGTTTTTGCATAACATCTGACCTGTCTACAGCTCCCCATTACTTTCTCTGTTGTTTGTTTTTATGTATATATTGTTATATGAAAAAACATTTTCGAACACGTAAAAAAATTTAAGACAGGATCCAACGCTGTTTTCCTCTCAAAGGAGGCCCGAGTCCCTGTCCATTTTTGAACTCTATATTTTTGTTAAAAACTGCGAGGACAATGTCTACTAACTGGCACATTTTGATACTGTGGTTTTCTCATATCTCTTGTTTCGGCTGTTTTCCTAATAGGAAGCGGGAGATTGGAAAACAATAGGAACTTGTTTATCCTAGAGGATATTTTTTGCCTGGACTGTTTTGGGGGAACACTTGGAAATTCCTACAAATAGTTGATTCTGGTTTCTCTTTCTGATAAAAAGGAAACGAAAATGCTCTACATATGCTATGTAACCTTTCTATTTTAATACATGGTTCGATTTTTTCTGCGGAAAAATGGTATTGTATAATGTACATATATATACTAAACATAAAACCTCTTATAATTATAGTAATTATGTAAAAGTAATTAACATGTGAAAATAAAATAAACTGTAAAGAAATTTTATGTATTTAAAAATAAATAATATATATATAAAGAGTGAGATCAAATAAAAAATAATGAATACTATGCGTTGCAACATCATATGTATACACAATATCAATTACATTTTGATTAAAGAGTTTTTAAAGACTGAAATTGGATAACAGTTAAAAAAGAGAACAACCATGCCACATAGTTACAGAAAAAGCTTAAGATTTTTATGCGTTATACAAAAAAATTACATTAAATGGTTTGTACAACCAAGATCTCACATCGAGCATATAACTCAAAAAATACTGAGAATGAAATATATATATGAAGAAAATCTAAAAGCCCAAAAGATCTAGGAAATCCGTAAAAAGCCTAACCCTTTTATTTAGAAATACAATAAGAAACCATAGTATTACCGGGATGAATTAAAAAAAATTGAAAGGGTCATCTATAGAGCATCATGCAGACTCTAATCAACTAGTTCTAACCTAGTATAAAAAGTGAAGGATCTATTTTATTCCTTATGGTCACTAACGAATTTGAAATTGGAACTTGAAAAAATTTTGTACTATAAAGGAACTATCGGATTTGAAAACCAAAAAAAGGAATGCAAAAGAAAGTTAGTGATATACATCTAGAACTCAATTGTAACTCCACCAAACGAAAACAAAAAATTAAATTAAATTCAAATGCGAGGTTATGACTATATGTAATTATTTTATATGAGAAAAGTTTTGGAGGTGTAAGGTTGGTATAAAGGTAAACATAAAAGAGAGTGTCCATAAACGTACTTTGGATTAATTCAATGCTTTAGTTTACTATATTAATTAAGTCACATTTCTATTCTGAAATAGTGCTTCTAAAAATTTGATATAATTATTCGTTAGAATGTAGGATTTTACTATTTCTTTTAAGTATATTTACACAGTATTTTTTAATAAAAATGATAATAAAAATTACTTATTTAAAAAATAATTATGAAAAGTTTTGGAGGTGTAAGGTTGGTATAAAGGTAAACATAAAAGAGAGTGTTCATAAATGTATGCTTTAGTTTACTATATTAATTAAGTCACATTTCTATTGTGAAAAGAGTGTTTCTAAAAATTTGATATAATTATTACTTAGAATATAGATTTTTTTTGTAAGTACATATATTGTATTTTTTAATAATAATGATATTAAGAAATTACTTATTCAAAAATAATTATGATTTTTTACTTTCAATTTAACTTAAAAAATATTATATTTACAAATATCAAATTGAACTTTCTTTATAATATTCCAATTTTACATATTATTTATTATTACTTTGTTATTTTTTTATGACATATTTTTAAAATATCAATTTATTTGAACCATCTTTCACTGTTCTTATAGTTATTAATAATAATTGAATTAAACTATTAAGAATATATTTAATTTATATCAACCTGCGAATTCAAAACGTCTGAGTCTGTTATAGGTCTCTTTCATAGGGAAGGACGGTTTATTTCTTTTTTGTGGCGGTTGGTTGCCCTTCTTTTGGATTTACTTCTAAATTAACTCTCCGGACGCTTTGGAATATAACCGACTAGAATCCTTCAAGCCGTGTACTCCGAGCTGCAAAAGAAAGTGAAATATTATTTCGCTAGGTGCTTGTGATTGTGTCATTTTTTTTTCGCTGTTTTGTTGTTGTTGTATACAGAAAATCAATGGAGGTATTTATTGAAAAGCGTTCAAAGCGACATGCTGCTAAAGGGAAGAGAAGATTTGACGTGACGGTTATTTTTCCAAGATACTCTGATCCCAACATTTTCACAAAGGTTGTGGTAGACAAAAAGTATGAGCTTCTTGATTATTTGGGCGGCGGTTATTCTGGACTGGTGTGCTCCGCCATGGACAAATCCAATGATGAGAACGTTGCTATCAAGAAAATAAACAGTATTTTCAAAAACGAGGCTCAGAAACAGAAAGTCATGCGTGAAGTGCTAATTCACAGCCAAATCAACCACCCTTTTATCGTGACGTTCAAGGAGATCATGCGACCTATTAGTGAACATAATCTTGACGATATTTATATCGTGATGGAAATGGTGCATGAGAATTTGGAACGATCTATTGTTAAGAGAAGTCAACCAGACGAGGGTAGCAGCCACCAATCAGCAGCTCCGTTAAATGTTCAGTTGATTATGAACCAGGTAAATAGACTAAATATGTACGTTCTCATTTATAACTCTAACGAGATCACAGTGTTTTAGTTTATGCATACACTCATTTGAAGTTTTAACGTTAATAATTCTTCACTTGAATTTTGGGTTAATATTTCTACGATTGTTTTTTAGTTGCTGAAATTCCAAAAAGTTTTAGAATTATTAACACAGTTCATATCGAGTAACGCAGAATATTAAAACATCATCGGCATGCATAGGGTTATCGCAGTCTGAAACCCATAATTGCTTTGCCTAAACAGACATAGCACGTCACTTAATTAATTCTATTTTTTTCTTGAAACCCGTTAACTATTGTTCATTTGATTTTGAAGCCTGATAGTTGATGTTCACTATAGAAAAATCGTAATGTTTTTGTTTATGCATACACTTAATTTTTTAATGTTGATATATTCAAATTTTACCATTAAATTCCACGCTAGTCTCCAAATTGCAATTTAAATCAAGATGAAAATTATTATTAATGAAATCCCAAAATTCATACTAGCACAATGGATATATAGTACTGCAGAGTACGAAAACAGTTCCGGCACGCATAGGGATATCACACTCTGAATACTAAATTATATTTTTTCTTAAAAGCCCTTAACTATTGTTCTACTGAGTTTGCAACCTCATAGCTGCTATTAATTATAAAGGGATCGTCGTGTTCTGGTTTACCCGTACAATCATTTGACATTTTAATGTTGATATTTCCCGCTTGAATTCTGATCAACGTTTTTATTTTGCTATTACTTGCTGGACTGTAGATTATGGAAATATTTTAGAATGCCATAGAGAGGACTCAGGAGTACTTCAAACTTTACAACATTTTCCAAATTCATTATTGAAATAAATAAAAAAAGTTATTGGTCATGGGATTCCAAAATTTTCTAGAATTGACGCAGTTCATGTATAGTAAACAGTAACGGCATGCATAGGGACGTCGCTCTCTGAAACCCTTAATTCCTGTAGGTAAACTGCCACGCCTCGTTTCTTAATTAATTATATCTTTTTTTTTCTTGAAACCCGTTTACAATTTTTCATTCGATTTTCAAACCTGGTAGCTGCTGTTGATTTCGATTTTTCAAGGAAGCATTCCAGCTGTCGTCTGGAAATTTCTTGAAATCTGGGAAGCGTTAGTCGAAATTTGACCGTCGCTAACTTCAATTTTCTAGCGATTCCTGTGGCCGTTGTTAACTTATTTTTCTTGCAAATATTGTAACCGTTTGCTAATTTGATATAACCGTTGTTAACATGAACTTGATTTTTTCTTGCAAATCTTGTAGACGTTGTTAGTTTAATCTTTTTTTGAAACCTCTAATGAATTGAATTTTTGATACTGTTGCAAATACTATCGGTGCAAGTCTTTGCGACAGCAGAGAAATGCATCGCAACTGAAAGTCTTCAAATCGGATGTGGTTGAGCATGGTTTAACAAATTCATTGTTTGTTTTGATTCTCAGCTATTGAGGGCCATTCAGTATCTGCACTCTGCGAATGTGCTACATCGCGATTTGAAGCCCCAGAACATTCTCATAACGGAGAACCAGACTGTAAAATTATGTGACTTTGGTCTTGCTCGAATACAAGGACGTGGAATGACTAATGAGGTCATCACCAGAGAGTACAGGCCTCCGGAGCTGTTTCTGAGACATATGGCCAGTCGGTCTAATTACGGCCCCGCTGGTGATATATGGTCGTTGGGTTGCATTTTTGCAGACTTGTTGCTCCAAAGACCATCATCATTGGGTTTTGTAAATGCCATTCAAGATATAGGCGTTGTAACGAACATCGGTCAAACAATTGCTCCACCCGACGATGAAGATCTCTCAGAAATGATTGGGGATGAACAGATCCGCACGCTGGTCAGAGTTCTGTTGCCTCCTACTCCTTCCCGTCCCTTGAGGGATAGACTTGGGAATGTAGCAGATAAACGCGCAGTAGATTTGTTAGAGAGGATGCTTGTCTTTAATCCCCGGAAAAGAATCAGCGCAGCGGACGCACTTGAACATGATTACATGGCCGAGATCACAGTGGAAGTGCTTAACGAAAAACTGAATCTAAAGCCTGATGAGGTTGAAAGGTTGCAAGATTTGACTTCTCCCCGCATTGAGTTGCTTGCGCAAAATCGCTGCTGGTTGACCAAGCAAGACGTATGGAAGATACTTCTCGATCGGTGCGCCAACTCTTCGAGCAGCTCGGTAAATGTGAAGCATTTTAACCAAGTGAAGACATTGTTGAAGTCATGGTTTAATTGTAAGGCGAATATCGAAAATATTGATGACTGAATTGACGTTTGATCTGTTCTAAGATGACGAGAAGCTAATATTCTATCATTTGCTGATGAAAACTAATATCCTATCATTGGCTGATGATTTGTTCTGCAATTACATACACTACATCATTTGTAGCAACTCTGAATTTCATTGAACCATAATGTAAGGTTAACAGTTTATTGCATAATGAACATAGCAGGCCTTCTTGCTGTGCATTAAAAAAACTTCGCAGACTGTCCTCCCACTCCATCTCTTTCAACGTATTTACAGGGAGGCAGATGTGACAGCACATACACTTTCCTAGCAAGGACCCTTAGCCAATGCGGGTTTTGTCTTTTATACCCTCCTGGATTCTGATCATATTAGGGAGTGTTGATGGATTCTTCTGCCAAAACACTAGTATTTCTGTATATATCCACTGTTACATCCTTTGTTCGTTGGCTGCTTTTATATATTGTGAATCATATGCTGTATGGGGATGATGTTGCTTATCCATAACATAATATGTTTATGTTTACTGAACTTTTCGCAGTAATGTTGGACTGATGTATTGAATCAACTTTTGCAAAATGCATTGGTAAATTATATAAACTAGGTTTTTTATTTTTCTTCTGAACGAAATTTAATTATTGAGTTTAAAATATTTCCGAATTTTATAAATATAAATGAATTAAAAAATTAACTTAAATTTAATTAAATTCAATTTTTTTATAAAAATGCAATCAATATATATAATGCAATCTATATATATAGCTCCTTACGTATAGAGTAAGAGACCAATGATATCCAAGGAAAAAAGAGTGTCTTATGTTTTCAAACTCCGCTAGATTTATGAACGGTCAATGTAGCAAAAAGGAAATTACAGAAATTGAGTAAGTTGTTGAATGAGGATTCAAAATACACCAACCGTTTGATCATTGAGTTAGACATAAATCTTAACAAACTGGTTTCAAAAACATTAACCATAGCAAGACAATATACTTAATAAAATTCTATATTTAATAAGATTTGAATCTGGGTCTCGTGAGTTTTACCTAACAAAACTTACTATTAAACCCTTAATCCCTTACCGTTAAAGCACATATCATTGTATATTGTATCTGCAGTGCAGTATTCTTAACCATCTAAACCACTATAACGATGAGATATTAGCACAATATCGGGGTGCACTGCCCTCACATAGAGTGTTATTTCTTTGCTTTGCAACCATAAAATGTGTTTAAAATTTAGCATACCAATTATAATGCGTTTCAAGTTTGCCACCGGTTTTAGTTTATTGGTGTACCACTTTCCAATGAGGTGTACAACTATTTCATCGTCTATAGGTATGTTAAAAATGGTATAATTGAGTGTAAATTTATTTTGATTGGATTTTTTTATAAAAATATACAAAAAAATATTATTTAGCATGGAAAAATTCATGGATGGGTGTAAACTAATCATTATGATTGTTTGGTGTAAAAAATATATATATGTAAAACAATAATATGTTAACTTCGATGGATTACTTTAATTACTTTCATAGTGAATGTGAATAAAAACACGAGTTAAGGAATTGAATTGAACTTTTGAATATATTATTTTATTTGCATATATTTTGTATGATTATATTAAATTTGAGTTTTTTTTTTTAATTATTTTTTTGTATCTAATAAGGGAATAAAATCGCATTATGCATATGCATTTCTAATAAGAAATATGAATGGTATAAAATGTAATCATTCGCCAAAGAAAATTCATGGTATGAAATCCTAGGGTTAGTAAGTCCTATACCATAAATCCCAGAAAATCAAAATAATTAGGGCCTAGAGGCCTAACCAAAATATCGTAACAAGGCATGCAGGCCCACAAAACCCAAATAGGGGTAGTATACTACAAAAAAAAATCAAGTGGACACTCAATAGGCCAGAAAAGACTAGGAAGTAGCTCTATGAGCCTTGGATCTTCATCTTCTAAATGGGGAACCAAATGCATCATAAGAACATGCTCATCTTCGTGTGGAAATGGAATTTCAGAGCATTTTGGATTAGGATAGGGATTAAGAGAAGTACTCGGAGGTGCTTCACCGGTCCTAGAGTTATGGTTCTTATGGAGCACAGCATAGGCCAGACTTTGCAGATTAACAGATTTTTTACACTGAGGGCACTCGACTTTAACTGGCTGAAAATTTACAATTTGTGCAAACTCAAATAATGCTACATGACTACAATTTGAAACAACTGAACTACATCCCGTATCTGTACAATCGGGAGAAATATAACGAGAGGACTTTTTACATTCAGCTTCAATCCTTCTCTTGCTCGATGATGATCTTAAAATCTTTGCCCAAATCCGTGCCATGGATGAAGGAGACCTTAAGAATGCTCTCCTTTCTGCTTATATGAAAAATCTTCCCGGGTCTTCTAGTTCTTCCAGTTCCTCTAAGAAGCCTAATTTTGTTGAAGCTTCTTATGAGCGCAATACCAAAACATATCTCCAACATAATAGCAAAGCTCGTGCACTCACTTTGGGGGAGGTGAGTAGGGAGATACATGATCTCAAAAGTGAAATTCGCAGCATCAAAAATGAACTTTTTGTCCTGAAAGCACAATCACAACAGCCTGCTTCTTCATCTACAGCTGTTTCAGGAAAACCGACCAACTATACGCTGCATCCCAGTCCAAAAACTGAAGTCCAATTTGCGGCAGGCCAATTTGATCCCTCGACAGGCTTAAGTGAAATCGGGGATATGCAAATCCTCGCAGTTCAGTACCAGCAACATGATATCCAGGTAAATCTTTGTGTAGCTGGTCATGTTTACAATGTCATTGCCCTAATTGATTCTGGATCTGATATAAATTTGGTTTCTAAACATATAATCCCATCAAGATACTGGACCACATCTGAAAAGGAAGTTATGGGATTAGGAACCAAACAGTTAAAGTTTGAAGTTGCTAAAGCTACTGTTTGCTTTGATTCAAAATGTGTCAAGCTTTCCTTTGCAGTCTCAGACATTCCAGTTGACTGTATCTTAGGAAATGTATTTCTAGCAGCAGTAGAGCCCCATGGGTCATATAGATTTCCTGATGGTTCTGGAGGTTATTTTATCACTGTTTCTGGTTATAGAATTGAATTGCCTTATGTATCTAGAACCAGAATTTCACCCATGGTTCAGATTATGAAAGAAAAAGAAAGAAAACTTCAAACAGCTGAGAAAAGTCTGGTCAAACTCAAAGATCACAAAGAAACAATCAGAGTGGAAGAACAGTTGAGTTCCCCAGAAATTCAGAAAAAGATTGCAGAAATCCAGAAAGAATTTGAAGAGACGTGCTGTTTAGAAGAGCCAAATGCCTTTTGGCATAGAAAACAGCACAGCATTGAGCTACCATACAAGGAAGGTTACACTGGCAGACCTTGTAAGTCTAGAGCTATTTCCATGTCTGTTGAACACAGACAACACTGTCAGAAAGAGATTGAACAGCTTCTGCAGAAGAAGCTCATCAGAGAATCCAGCAGTCCTTGGAACTGCTATGGATTTTATGTAAATAAGAGAAGTGAACAAGTCAGAGGAGTCCCAAGACTGGTTATAAATTATAAGCCTCTGAAAAATGTGTTAGCAGATGATACATATCCGATCCCTCATAAAGGAGATCTGATAAGAAGAATTTCAGGAGCCAAAGTGTTTTCTAAGTTTGATCTAAAGTCTAGTTTCTGGGAGGTTGCTATTGCAGAAGGTGACAGGTGGAAGACTGCATTCAGTGTCCCCCATGGACATTATGAATGGAATGGGATGCCTTTTGGGTTAAAGCATGCACCCTCAAAATTCCAAAAGGTAATGGATTCCATCTTTAAACCTTATGATGATTGGCTTCTTGCATATATCGATGATCTGCTAATATTTTCCAAAATTTACAAGACCACTTCAGACATCTGAAGATCTTTATGAAGTTGGTCAAAAGAAATGGCTTAGTCTTAAGCAAAAAGAAGATGGAACTCTGTAAGACTAAGATCAAATTTTTGGGACATGAAATTGAAAATGGTCAAATTGCTGTACAACATCATGCACTGGAGTTTGCAGATAAGTTCCCTGATGTTATATTGGATAAAACCCGGTTGCAAAGGTTTTTGGGTTGGCTCAATTATGTGAGCAATTTCTATCTTGCATGTGCCATTGATAGATCTCTGTTAAACCAGAGATTAAGAAAAAATCCAAAGCCCTGGACTGATAAGCACACTCAAGCAGTCAGAGAAATAAAGTCCAAGGTTAAAAATCTCCCTATATTATATGTTGCTGATGATAATGCGTTTAAAGTTGTTGAAACAGATGCCAGTAACATTGGTTGGGGAGGTGTCCTTAAACAAAAGCCAAAGAAAGAGGATCCAAAAGAACAAGAACAGGTTGTCCAGTTTGTTTCTAGAGTATGGAGCAAAGCTGAGTTAAATTACGCTCCTATTGAGAAAGAGGTAAAAGTAGCCTGGAATTGTATAAGTAAGTTTTCAATCCATTTGGCTAATAGATATTTTCTGCTTAGAACAGATGCAAAAGCAATGGAAAAAGTGCTGAATAAAGAAATAAAGAACCCAGAAGATGCAAAGTTTGCAAGATGGCAAGCTCTCTTTGCATACTTTAATTTTAAGGTTGAACATATTAAAGGTTCTGAAAATTGTATTCCAGATTTCTTAAGCAGAGAATATCTCCAGCATCAAGAACAGATGAATGACCCTGAAGAAGAACAGCTCCATTGTATGGTCATTCTTACAGAATGGAACCAGGCCTATAAAAGGGAAGAACTCAGATACATTGTAGATGATGAACCTTGGCCTGTCTATGCAGAAAAATGGAGGCGAACATGGATCCTCCGAAACACCCAAGTGCTGGATGGGAATTTGCAAAATCATACAGATCTACAGCATTTGGTTCCAGGAAGGAAAGTGTACACGAAGGGAAATAGGTGGATACATGAAATGATGTATTCACATAGTATGTCAGCTTCACACGAAGCCGAGCGGTCACTTTCACAAGATTTCTGGGATTTATCCGTCATTTGTACTGGTGGCGGAGATATCTCAAAAACTTATTACAAGTGGTATACCATAAACAGAGTCAGAAAGCTTGGCCAATACACCTATGGAAAATTCCAGTCATGGCCACATGATGATCCTAAATTACTTTTCCCTGACACTGTTTATGATTTTGCAGGTTATAGAAGACTATGGTGGGACCTATTAAACAAAGATAAACCATAAGAGACCCACTATACTAAATTAAAGTTTGCCCCCACATGGATAAATTCTAGAGAACCATTCATTCCATGGTTGTCTGACTGGTGGTATCATTATGGAGTTAGTCCTTTTAGTATGGACCCAAATTTCTATGAAACATATTGCCGACGATTTTGTGATGACTGTCAAATTCATATTGGTGAATGTTTTCATTATCCTTGTAATACTGTCGGAGAAATCACAGGACTGGAACATAAGTCACCAAATCCCATACTGAAATCTTATATGCAAATGCATTATCAATGGTTAGTCATGACTAAGATAAAGCATCAGATAGTGCTCAATAAACCCATGATTGTCCAAAGAATTTACACAAAGGCATGGATGATGAGTTTTATCACCTCAGATATCCGGGCATCAAAATCTTGGATGATCCTGCAGAATCAGCATCAATCAGTACAAGTGGTCCTCGGGAGCCCCACTAAAAAGGCTTTCCTTGTGTACATTTGATACCTAGTCACGGGTTTATTGTGACGAAGCTTTTCTCTTGGAATTTTCCTTCTTCCGAAAAGTATCCAATGTGTAAATCAGTAAAGTTTGATTCCTCGTGGGCCTTTTGTAAGGTATCCACAGTGTACATTCACCCACTATCACCATATTTTGTCGATAAATGGTATCTCCGTGCAGATGTCACCTATTGGTGTTACCCGAAAACGATGATCCATTTGCCAAGTGTCAATAATCGGATGGTCTACAGGGATGTTTGTCCCCCCGCTCCAATCTATATAAGGAGGGGTAAGGCTCATTTGTATCCATCGGCATTTGGAGTTTTGAGTCTAGAGTCTTGTGTATTTAAGAGTCCGAGTTCTGCTCCCTACTCTGCGTCTGCGCAATATTTGCGATCTGCTCGCATCACGGAGTCTTTACTCACAGTCTTTAGGTGAACTGAGAAGCCTGCATGTCTGTTCATGTGACATGCAAGAACCTAAAGTGGCCATTTCATTAGTGTGAGTCTGTATATTTTATGTCTGTGTATTAGAAGCTCTGAGAGAGAGTCTGTAAATCGGCCAGGAAGCCTCCGGTATCGATCACTCATTCGTGAGTATCATAAGTCCGGTAAAAGCCGTTATAGTCCATCTCTGATACAGAGACTTGAATTCATAAAGTCTGTAATCTGATTGTGAAGCATTCTGATATTAAATAAAAGAGAGAGATTTCATCTGTGATTCCGCATTTAAGTATTGTTACTCTGTGTGCATTTTAATTTCTGTTAAGATACTTGCATTGCTTGAAAGTTCGCCGTAAGTTCGCTGGAGTTCGCGAAAAAACTGAGGGACGCCAAGGCTGTTTGAAGGCGTGGAAGCCGTGTGGTAGGCCGCGAGTGCATGAAGGTTCAGTAGGTTCGTCTGGGTTCACAGTCGGGTTCACATAGAGCAGTGTTCAGAGAGACTTAACAAGGCCAAGTCTGTTGGTTTACAACAGCAAGCAAGCTTGAAGGAAGCCTCTGCTAGAAATTGGTATCAAAGCCAGTAAGGCGTGTTTACGCGTGGTTCAGGAAAAAGGTCAGTACTTAAAATCCATCTCTCTTTAAAATGGATTCATCTATGTCAAAATCAGCCTCATTCAGAGAGCTCGAAGAGAATGATCGAGCAGAGCCAAACCCTCTCAGAGATATGTTTGCGTCAAGTAGTAGTTGTGTAATTAATGAGTCTGATCATCTGTATGAAGAGGTAGAACCACAAGCCCATTGGGTTCTTCCCAACATTAAAGCCTCTGAAGTTTATAATGATCTAGGTATCTGGCACCTAAAAGCTGCCACTAGAATAACTATTAAAGAGTTAGTCAGTAGCATAGAGGAGAATAGTGATCGTGTCCAGCTGATCCCTATTCTAAATCCCAAAGAACTTCAAGCCGAATGTAAAAATTCCTCTCGTTATATTTCTCCCGATACGGGATGTAGTTCAGTTGTTTCAAATTGTAGTCATGTAGCATTATTTGAGTTTGCACAAATTGTAAATTTTCAGCTAGTTAAAGTCGCGTGCCCTCAATGTAAACAGTCTGTTAATCTGCAAAGTCTGGCCTATGATGTGCTCCATAAGAACCATAACTCTAGGACCGGTGAAGCACCTCCCAGTACTTCTCTTAATCCCTGTCCTAATCCAAAATGCTCTGAAATTCCATTTCCACACGAAGATGAGCATGTTCTTATGATGCATTTGGTTCCCCATTTAGAAGATGAAGATCCAAGGCTCACAGAGCTACTGATGAACCAAAGGCCTGGAAATAGCCCAAGGTATGGGTTGGGTTATCTTGAGCAAGCTAATAAATTGATACCAGAATGCAGATTCAGAGATCTGCCTCCAGGATGCAAGAGACCATCCATCCCTGAAATCCATAAGTTTTATACTGTAATGGATGGATGTCCAAAATCACAAATCCTGGCACAATGGATGAAACAAATGTTAAATTGGGATTTGTTCACACATCCACAAACAGATGGTTTCACAGCTGCTTTTCCAAAAGAGGAAAAGATGAAAATGGCAGCAGAATGGAAAGAATACATGGAAGAAAAATCTGTTTGGATTTCTTTCTACTCCTGGAAAAAGCAAATGGAAAATGATGTGGTGTTGATGGCAGATGCAGCCACATCTTCTGCACATTCTTGGACTGCAACTGATGGTAGTAAGATTGAGACCAGTACTACCTACCCACCTTTCAGAGGTATTGTCTTAGGTGAAGGGTCAAACACAGCTCATGCTAGCCCCTTGGTTCAAATAGACAATTATTTGATGGGTACTGAAGGTAGAATACAAAAGGTGAGTGAACAAGTTAACTGGACCAATACTGCACTCACTGGTCTGGAGAAAAATGTTGCAAAAACTACCCTGGTCAAAGACCAAATTGATTCAGTCCAAGTTTCAGTAAATGATGTACATAGAGTCCTTAATTCTATACAGTGTGATTTACAGGTAGTTAGAAGTTTTTCTGAGAAATCTTTTGATAGATTTAATGATGTTGAAAGTTGTATAGTTGAACAAGCCATTTCCACAAGGGAAACGGTTTATGATTTGTCAAATAAATTTCATAGAATAAATTTGAAGAAAGCCAGCAAGCCTATTCCAATGTCTTTCATTGCTGGTAAATGGAAAAGTGTCCAGCCACATGAGATTGAGAAACCTGAGCTTATTTTAAATCCTGTGTCAAAGTTTCCTCATCTCTTTCCCAAAGAAGTGCCTCAGTTATCTATAACCCCTGAGCCAAAGCCTGAGTCAAAAACAGAAGAAAGATCTGAGAAGTTAACAATAGCCTCTGTCTTAGAAGCCTCAGATTCTGAAAAACATTCTTTCCCATTGAAGAAAAACTAAATTTGGATAGAAATTCCTATTAAAAATAAAAATAGCAAGATGTGGATAGAAATTAAGCCCCCAACTAACTCAAAATAGAGACCCAGTAATAGGACTTAGAGAAATAAAATCTTGGTCGAAAAACCGAATGGGAAAATGCGTCAAAAACCATGCAATGAGATGAGAAATCGACACCAGAGATGGCTTATAATAAGTTGAGAAGAGGTAGAGATGAGGGACTTCTAAAACACATGTGTAGAGCACAAGCCACAGACATATGGTGATGAGAGCGAAAACACAAATACTCTATAGAAAAATAAGACTACCCAAATGACCAGAAACCACCACAAAAAATATCCCTTCAATTGACCCAAAAAAACCATTGTTAGAAAAGGAATGAAGAAGAGAGCTAAGTATCTAATGGCCTCCCAACCCTCCTCCCCCTCGATTCTTCCACATAGACCCACAAAACGACACAACCAAGTCGTACTAGGAAAACTTAACCCATAGAAAACTATGAGAATCTTTTGAAATATCACAAAAATGGAACCAAAAACGAGCAAAAACACCTACAAGGATGGGGTGAGGTTGCGAAAATGTGAAAGGAAGGCACAAAACTAGGCTTGAAAAAGCTAGGATTAGTTATCCCAACCCTTCTGCCTCAACTCCCAAGTTGCACTCCATAAAATTTGAGTTCTTATTCTTGGTTTAACAATATTTATTTTCCTATTTACACTTCTTAAGACATATATTTTTTGTTTTAGAGATTTGGGGTGATTACCTTCATATATTATCTTACTTTATTTTCTCCCTCTAATTCTTTATCACCCCACATTTCCTCTTTAAGTTTTTGATATAATCATATTTTTAATAATATTCTTATTCTATAAAATTATCTGCTTCTTTAAACATATGCATTGTATTTTTCATGAAATTTAACATACCTCTATATGAAATTTGATTTTTTTAAATAGTGGTATGTTAATTTTCATGAAAAATATAATGTATATTATAAATAGTTATAGAGAAAAAGTTAACTAAGATATTATATGGAGGAAAACAAATATTGTTAAACAAAGAACAATTTCTCATGAGCTTTAAAGTGAAATTGTGCATTGGGAAGTTCCCAAGACACCATGAGATGAAAGATTCTAGCATCTTTGTTAAAGAAGTTTCATTTAGATTGTCTAGCTTATTATGAAGAAAACTTTCGGTAATAATCACATTATCATGAACAAAGTCGATGAGTTTCAAACCAACCAGTGTGGTTCATCATCAGGACTAGGTGAGAGATCAGATCAGTCGTTTCGAACCAACCAGTGTGGTTCATCATCAGGACTAGGTGAGAGGTCAGATCAGTCGTTAAGTTTAAATAGATGTAGGAGATGCAAAGAAAACAGTTAAAACAACTAATTTGACTATGAAATCCAAAATGGTTAGTTTTAATAATTAAAACAAAATAATAAAGATAAAAATAAAAGTAGTTCTACTAATTTAAATATTAATTACAATTTGAAACGGCTAGTTTGAATATTCAAATTTAATTATATATTATTATATTGTAATTCTATTAAAAATAAATAAATACATAAATAAATAAATAAATAATATAAAAATAAAATAAAATAAACTAAAAATAATTAAACCAATAAAATTAAAAATGGTAACAGCTAATAAGACATTAAAATATTACTTTATTTAATTAATTAATTAATTAATTAAATAAAATAAATAAAAATAAATAAATAAATAAAATAAATTGTATTTCTCTTAATATCGTTAATTGACTATTCAAAATTTAAATATCATTATATATATATATATATATATATATAAAATAAAAAATAATTAAATAAAATAAATAAACAAATAAAAATAAAAAATATATATATAAAAAATATATATAAAATACAAAATATAAAAATATAAAACAAAAATAAATATAAAAATAAAAATAAATAAATAAATAAATATAAAAATAAATAAATAATATATATATATATATAATAAAAAATAAAAATAAATTATTAAGAATATAAGGCAGGAATCCAACACCTGCTTATATTCCAATCGTCATCTCTATTGAGATTAATGGGCCTTTTTTCAATTTCAGGGGCCTCTCTTAACTTACGATGATGAAAATGATCAATCTTGGCTAAGACCTTAGCCTCTTCAATGCAAATATGATGGTTAATTTTTTCCACATGTTCAGCTAGGGCAGAGGTGCGGGACCTGCCATGTCTAATGTCACTTCTAAGGAATATCGTTTATCCACTAATATGATGGCTGGTCATAGTTCAGTAAAGATCCCAAGTGGGGTCGCTCGGACTATGTCATGTATGAATAATATTATGTATTCCATAGGAGATCCGGGTCCTCTATCAATAGTTTTTGCACCGACCGGTTCGGAATTAGGTGTTGCTATATCACAAGCTCATGTTTCTACAATCTCAATTTGTATTTACCCGAATGATGCTACAAATCCTCATCAAAGGTCCTTTCAGGACCTTATTTTTCGCTCTGCTCAGGTAAGGCCAAGGCCCGGAGGGACTCGATTGAGGTTACGAAATTGAGGCCCGGTAGGGACTCGACCGAGGTACCAAGGGAGAGGAAATAAGTACTTTTTATAATTGAGCAAAAGCGAGGTTTCTGCAGGGTGCGCCTGCTCCCCTTCTCTAAAGTCGTCCCTCTTGGTTGCTAAGTTATGTAGCTAGATAGAAAGTCTTTGTGGCAGGTGTATTGTCTGAACAAGGTCTAATGAACCAATTCCACTTCCTGATCCATCCCACGATTCCATAAGCAGCTGTCTTGTAAGGTCTACCGGTGACTACCAACACAAATATGCTCTGATTGCAGGTCTAGGGCTGAAGATCTATCTCCAAGTTCTGGTATATGGTAAGTAAAGCAAAGGTATGTTCCTTCGGTACAGCTATGAAATCCTGTCTGAAAGAATCAATCCCAATGCGGGGGGTTATATAATTGGTGGCTCCAAAGGCAAAGGTGAAGATACAGGGCTCCGCTACCAGATCTAGTTCTTCTAGCAGTAAGGAGCGTGTTGTTGGTTCTTGTTGATGATATAAAAGATGTTGTTGTGTTTAAATGCCTATCTCGTATATGAAGAGTAATATTGTGGATCCTGGGGAACTGGCCATTATGCTATAGGAACCACTGACGTTTGGGAAGGTACTAATACCCATCATAAGGATTTACTAAAGGTTTGTAGAGACAAAAAGAGGTAATGTTCCGGGGGTTCATCATTTCAAATTCCTATGTTTCCTAAATATGGTATAATGCTGCAGTGGTTTCAAAACCCTGTAAGTGGTAGTACGTGGTTAAATAGTAGTGTTAAGTGGTTATAAGTGGGTTGCAAAGACAAGGCACTCTCCTTAGCCATCAATTCATCCCTAATAAATATGGATTTGTACCTGGAAATGGGACTGGAATGGCTTATGGCTCCCGAACTACCGGCTTTCGAACTGCAATGGGCTCTGCCTCTCCTGTCTCTATGCCCACCTTGACCTCTGTTGCCTCTGCATCTGCTGGCATTGGATCTTATGGATATGGAACTGCATCTGCTCGAACTGGCTGAAAAGCTACTGCTGGTGTGGATTTCAGGTCAAAAGGAGCTAAGAACTCTGCCTCTTTGGCTTCCCTGGCTGCTCCCACCTTTGCTGTTGGTGTTGCTTATATACGTAATTCTCTGCTGGCGGTACAGGTGATGCTACTGGTATTGCTGCTACTGGCTACGCGTCTGGCTAGGTGGATCTACTGGATCAAAAGAACTAGTTCTGGTTCAAATGTTTATGGCGGTTCTAACACTCTTACCTTTACCGTCTCCTCTCCCACCTTTGCAATAGCTCCCTATACCGCTGCTGGTACTTTATAAGATGCTTAGTCAACTAGTTAAATGGATTCAACCGCTACCTCTCCCACCTCTTCTTCTCGATGTCAAGCTATCGTATCCGGAAGAGATGGTGGACCGCAATTAGTAATGTCGTTAACTCAATAGGCCGTGGATTTGCATCTCGGCATATGTCTTTTGACTCTTGGTGCCACTAACTTCGTCACTGCCAGCAAGAGAGCCTGAACCATATGTAAGTACGAGCCAGTAACCCATATGATAGAGGCGATGAACCCAAGATAAGAAAAGAAATCCACGTATTTATGCCAAAGGTCTTTAATCGGATCAAATAAGCAAGCTCAAAAGCAAGCCTTAACCATACCGGCTTGACTGGCCCACCCAACCCGGCACACTTAGTCAGGTCTTCCCAACTTCAATAGAAAGGTATTCAGGGGATTTCATGGCCCGACGAAGGAGGGGACCTCATGGTCCTTTCCTATAGTGAAACAGAGCGGGTAACCCCACTTCTTCTGTAGTGTCGATTTATGTAGTGTCGATAGGAAGGCAACTTCTTTCATATCAATGAATCTCTCTGACCGACTGACCGAAGATAAGGGAGTATGACCGATTCCCACTACTTACCGGGAGACAGATACTTACCGGCCCACTACTAAAGGAAGGCAACAGATAATATATCCATTACTTATCCCGAACGAAGAGTAAGTGCCCAATTTGTTACCGAAGAGAAGGTCTTTAACGGGGAGGTAGTTGGCTTTCACTATGTTAGAGATGACGGTTGGAATATAAGCAAGTGTTGGATTCCTTATATTCTTAATAATATATATATATATATATTATTTATTTATTTATTTATTTATTTATTTATTTTTTTCTTTTCTTTTTCTTTTTCTTTTTTTCTATATATATATATATATATATATATATATATATATATATATATATATATATATATATATATATATTGAATAGTCAATTAACGATATATTAAGATTTTTTTTTTTTTTAAATTAATTAATTAATTAATATTTTAATGTCTTATTAGCCGTTACCATTTTTAATTTTATTGGTTTAATTATTTTTAGTTTATTTTATTTTATTTTTATATTTATTATATATATATATATATATATATATATATATATATATATATTAACTTTTAATAGAATTACAATATAATAATATATAATTAAATTTGAATATTCAAACTAGCCGTTTCAAATTGTAATTAATATTTAAATTAGTAGAACTACTTTTATTTTTATCTTTATTATTTTGTTTTAACTATTAAAACTAACCGTTTTGGATTTCATAGTCAAATTAGTTGTTTTAACTGTTTTCTTTGCATCTCCTACATCTATTTAAACTTAACGACTGATCTGATCTCTCACCTAGTCCTGATGATGAACCACACTGGTTGGTTCGAAACACGTCGACTTTGTTCATGATAATGTGATTATTACCGAAAGATTTCTTCATAG